>JAMXBD010000139.1:1200000-1765640 GCA_024138025.1 Combretum micranthum
GCTGCTGGTGTCAATTTATATAAGATGAAATATCAGGTATATACTTCTATGGTTTTGATGGTAAATTCATGTTTATAAAAGTGTGGGAAAAAAAAAGGTAAATCGTCGGCACATTTTTTAAATCGCCAATTGCAAATAGATTCTTCAAAATTTTAAGTTGTGATTCACTCTCTACCATTTTTAAAATGTGCACAAATGTATAAAATTATTTGTTAAAATCACAAAACTATCACTACCTATAGAAAATATTTAATATATTAATTATTATATTTATTAATTAAAAAAATTATAGGGGAGCTTAAAATTTTCATACATTGTTTGGAGCAAATATGTATATTTTTAAAATTCACAAGGAGATGATCTCATTTTTAAAGAGTGCACTTGATCAATAGTTTAAAAGTTGTATTTGCAACTGCACCTGATTAATCTATTAAAATATGTATTTGCTATCATATATATTATATATGCAAGTGTTATATAGTCTATATTTGATTGATAACAATAAGAAAAGCTTTCAAAACTTTCTACAAATAGGTATGATTTGACACTAACAAATTTCGTTTTAATGATGGATCATTAGGCATCTCAAAAGGGGAAAATTGGAATCACGCTAGTGACTAACTGGATGATACCAAAGTCTAATAGTGCAGCTGACCGTGCGGCAGCTCTCCGAGCTCTCGATTTTCTGTTTGGATGGTAAGACTTTCTTTCTTCCTTTCTTTCTTTCCGCTTTTGAGGCAGGTACAAGGATGAGTCTAATACAGTGACTTCATACTTCATTCACATGATGCTTGGCGGTTCATAAGAGGAAAAGTTTTATTATTTCGTTTTCCATGAGGATCTAATATGAATTTCTTAAACAATTAAGATGAATACCTCAATTATTGAAAATGATCCTAAATTTAATATAATGTAAATATGGAATTACTTACTATGGCTATATGTAATTAAGATAAATGTATATGTGTAGGTTTGCTGATCCCATCACATACGGAGATTACCCAAAAAGCATGAGAACATATGTTGGAGATAGGCTTCCAAAATTTACACCAGTTCAATCGAAATTGCTGATTGGATCATATGATTTTCTTGGAGTAAATTATTACACTACTAATTATGCGGAGTACGCTTTATCCAATACCCTTAATAAATCTTATACAACGGATCTACACGTTAGTCTTTCAAGTAAGTTGAATCATTAATTTTCTACGATCAAGTTATCAATGATCTATTATTAGATCCAAATCTTAATATTAATTTTTTTATTATCAATAACGAGATCATTAAACTTATGGCTTTTATCAATGCTTATTACAGCTTCCAAAAACGGAATCCCCATTGGCACCCCGGTAAGATTTTCTATGTGTCTTGAGTTTTTCCCCCCCCTCCCTCTATTGGCATCTAAGTTTATATATGTTTATGGAGTTAAACTAATGGCTACTTGTGTTCCAATTGCAGACTTCGCTAAATTGGTTATACATCTATCCTAAGGGAATCCGAGATCTTATGCTATATGTCAAAGAAAAGTACAAAAATCCTACAATTTACATTACAGAAAATGGTATTAATTTATCTCAAATCAACATAACTTTTTCATGATTTTGCTCAATGGCTAGATCTAAAGCTTGCTAAGGATACACGTGTTTCTCGTAGAACATTTTAAAATCCATTCTTTACGTAGTAGTCTTAAAAGTTTAAAAATACAATGGTAAGTGATAATTGAAAATAAATCGAAGTAGTCCACCAAGAGGAGCTTCTATAGTCTCTTCGACGGACCTCAGTCAATCATCTAATCGTTAAAATAAATATAGTGATTTGAATATTAATTATTTTAGTGGTTCGATCTAGTTGAATTTGGTGTGAGTCACTAGATAATGTCGGGATCGATCATATCAAAATTAAATATGAAACTATAGAATTTATCTCCACTAATAGTGAAGGAAAGGTTTTTGCGGGTATTACACACCGCATATAATATATATGTAAGTGTAATTACTAATGATATTCTACCACGTAGGCATATGTGTGGTAGTTACTTTAGAAACAAATCACCATTTTATCCATATGTTAAAATGTAATTGATGGTTATCTAATATGTGTAAATATACTTAGTGTGTGATACCCATCGAATATTAACTACCATTAAAAATCATTAATAATCGTAACCTCTTAAATATGTATAATAATTTATTATCTTGATTATAATGAATACAAGTAAAGTCTTAAAAAAGATTCGACTCAAATGAAGAAATTGGCACGTAATCTGACAATGGGCATACAGGAGTTGCTGATAACGCCACGATCCCAATTGAAACTGCACGGAAGGACGGCACGAGGATTAGATACTTCCACAATCATTTATCATATCTTCTAGAGTCCATCAAGTAAGTGGTGACACATGAGCCTTATCGATGTCTATTATTTTAAACAAAATAATTATCTGTTTATCGATTCATCAATAATTTCTATTATTTAAGTAATTTCTTTCTATGCGATGTATTGATGTGGGTAGCACCCTATTTGAAACACTTAATTAATCCCGATGTTTGTAATAATGATACTGCAGGGAGGGAGTAACGTAAAAGGTTACTACGCGTGGTCATTTTTTGACGATTTTGAATGGGACGCTGGTTACACCGTTCGCTTTGGCATCGTATACGTTGACTTCAAGAATGAGTTAAAGAGATACCTCAAGTACTCAGCTTATTGGTGGAAGATGTTCCTCTTGAACTGAGCTCAAGCCGTCTTGTTATTCATGTGCTGTAATCATTACTGTTTGTGATTCCCCATGAGTTCGGGAGATGTGTTTGGCCCGATAGATCCATCCATCATAATAATTGGGGGGGAAGGGAAATAATATGTAATCTCTGCGCTGGACAATAAATGTTAACGGCTGGGAAGTTTTCTTTTTCCGAAATCCGATCAAGACTTATTGGGATACATTATAATAAGATACTGAAAATTAAAAAAAAACCAAGAATACTTGAAGCATTGATGGATATATTATTAAAATATGACTACCATGAACGTGATATCAGTGAAAAGTATATAAAGAGCAAGATAAGTTAGCTATAAAGTTTGTAGTCCTGTCTCGAGTAAGTCTCTCCTAGAACAAAGTTTAGTTTAATGAATAATGTGGAACGGCTAAAGACACATGGACGCCATTTTACTTATAAGTGTGTAGAGGGCCGTTTTAGTAATTGGACTTGGAGTCCAATTTAATGACAAGAACGATCTTTTGAACTGGTGATGAAGTCTAGAAGACGGGTCCAATAAGAAATGTCGTAAAGAGATTGGCTTAGTAAGCTCGAAATAGGGATAGCTAGACATGTTTGTTCTGTTTTTAACTATATTCGGTTTTCTCATGCACAAAAAGTAGACTCTAAAAGTATATTTTGGCTAATTCGGACTTTGTTTGACTAAAATAGGACTTATGTAAATAAAAAATAAGCCCATTTTTATTTTATTTTAAAGATGAGTTATTTTAATTAGAAAATGAGTTTTTTTTAATATATTATAAAAATCTTCATGCTATTCCAAGGCCCATATTCAAAGCTCATGCTTATATATATATATATATATATATAAGAATTGATGAAATTCTGGCAATTGGATCCAATGAAATTCGACACTCACAACTATTGCTTCGTCTCAACCCCCGATCTAGAAATAATTCAACAATTACTATTCTCCAATATCTATAAATAAGAGGTTTCTTTTCTTATTTCGGGGTCACTTGCGATGTTGCTAAAATTGAGAGCAATGCAAAAACTCTGTTGAAATATCTCTAAAAAAGATCAAAGCAACTACTTTGTGAAGAACGGATTAAGAACGATCGAATCTATCCGATTTAATCTTTTGTTACACTCGTGCGCTTGAGAAATAAGGTTTGTTTGTTCCTCCTCCAATGCCTCTTTCTACAATATACGTACAAGTATCATTGGTTCAGAACTTCTTTCGAGCCAACTAGCACGTCTGTTGCACATGATCAACCGCTGTGGCAATCCCATCATACAAAGTCTTATTAGAGTGCTCGAGTATCTCACTGGGGGAAAAAGAAGAAAAATTAAAGGAAAGGATATTGCAAAATTAAAGTCTCAAAAGAGGTTGTATAGAGCTTATAAGCTTGAGCTATCATATATTATAAAATTTTATCAACGTTATATTACCTAAAAGCAATTCATAAATTTTATGGGTTGTCTTGATTTAATATATCATGCGACAAGAACGTTTAGTAAGTGTTATATCCTTTAATAGTTTCTAATGATTCAGACATTTATATGATAAATCATTGTTATCATAATTTAAATTGTACGCTACGTACAACTCATTCAATCTGTATGAGTTATCTGCGCATTGAGACTTCATCTAAGAGTCATAAATATGGTCATCGCTATCATTTATATCTATCAATAGTTCAGTATGTAGGATATGATTTGAGCAATGTCAGCTCATCAACTAATTGTTCCATTCTTTGTTTCCTCTCTATAAAAGATGTCCATGGGTAAAAAGAAGATATAAAATTCCCAAAAGATAGGAAATTATGTTCATTATATATAGTAGAGATTGTTGTATTATGTTTTCTAGAAATCACATTGAATGTGTAGGCATTTTACTCTTAACAACTAACCGCATGAAGCAACAAAATCTTTCAGGATCGAATAATGCTTAATTGAACATATAATAATAATAATCAATCAAACATCTTAAAACCTACAATTATGTTAAGAAAATTTAAGAAGAAATCATTTTTTAAAAAATGATATCACATGTCACATGTAATGTAAATGGACTATATAAATACAAATAATATTTATATATATAGTGTGCACGTGATGGATAACTAATCTTTTCAAAAGCAACCGATTTCACCATTATAGGTGTCAAAATTTCATTACTATTTAGAATTGAATAACTTGTTGGGATTAAATCTTTAAATTACTTAACTTAATAACACATGTGCAAGATTAGGACACAAATACATAGATGTAATTGTGAAAACAAACTCGAATACCTAATACGGAAGACATACAAAATCCTTTCAATTTGGACGGCTTGGTTTTCCAAGTCAATATGCAATCTTTAGGAGATTTCCTCTCTATTCTCTTTGATGATGGGATGTCAAAAGAGTAATGCGGTGCATATAACTTGGGGACCGTGACCATATATTTATATATATATCTTTATTTATTATTTCCTATTTTGTTCATCATAAAATATGAAACAATATATATGGTCTTTACACATAATATTTCATACTTAATATATACAATGCATTTAAAGTTTATAACTTTATTACATCACTTTATTTGGACTTTATATATTATAATAACCCTTTTACACAATTAATTCACTTTACACATACAAGCCCATAAATTTATAAAAAAAATAAACCTAACAATCTCCCACTTGGGCTATACGTGTGTAGCCTTATAAGGCTAAAATTGCTTAGCAAATAGCTATTACGCATCTTTACTTATATCAATCCATAATACAGTGCAGTTTAACTAGTCCCATAAATGTGAACAAGACCGACATTATTTATGTCCAAGTCTAAATAGACACTATCCCAATATTGTTTATCATATCAATTACACACCAAGCCACCAATAATGGTCTAAGTGCCTAATTACTACATCAACATTGCCTAGCAAGATTGTCTCCTCTTAGCCTAGATTAAACAACACACGAACAAATAACACACTTAATTATTAGGTTGTCTTTGAAATTAGTTCGTGTGAGAATGTCTACCCGAAGTAAGCAACGCGCATAATACTATGTACCTGATATTGAATTGGTAGATGGTAAAGAATCACACGAAAGATAATAGTTCGATCGAATATCTATTCAACAAAGATTAATTACATAAGAATGAATTATACAAACTAATGATTCAAGTCATATTGATTAATCAATCAATGTAAGGTCTTATGGGGTATAAGGCCTCTGAGTTATAATTGGCTTGAATTTATTGATGGTAGTTGGGCTTGAGTGATTTGAAATAAGCCCATTGAATTCAGAAATTGAATTTATTATTTAGATGTATTGGGCATTTAATGGTTCTATTTAGGCCCAATAAGAAATTATCTACGTATTTTACTTTTTAGGATAATAGGCTTTAAGGTCTAAGAATTGAGCTCATCAAGGAATATAGACATTAAATTAGGTGGAATTGAACTTTATTTTGAAACTAATTGAGCCCATAGAAGGAATTTGAGTCTAATTAAGTAATTCAATACCTAGAAGTGAGTAATAGACCTAAATATTTTGAAATTAGGCTTATTTGGAAAAAGAAAAACGTATTGGGCCAGTATTATGAAATTTAAGTCCATAAAGCATAAAATTAGGTATAGGTTATATTGTGAAACTTTAAGCCCTAATTAGCTAAGAAAGACTTGATATGATTTAGTTTTTCCCTATTGAGTGTAAATAGGCCTAATTGGCTACAAATCATATTATTAAGCTTGAGGTTATATTTCCAAGTCAATTTTAACCATTTAGGCCTATTTGTAGTTATTTAGTTAAATTGGACCATATTTTTGTATCTAGGATTATAATCAATTATTAAAGCTTAAGATTATTAATATTATCTAAGTTGGACTTAAATTAATTTCCAAGTCCATTTCACATGTCAAGGCTTACAATAAGCCCATGTCTCCAATTTTAAAATTAAAAGCCCTATTATGTCAAATTAAACTAATTTGACCCATTAACTTATATTTATCCAAGTTTAATTTTAAAAAAGATCTAACAAATTAAGAATATACCTGAATTAACTAATTATATATTAATAAGGTTGGTTTAGAAATTAAATTAATTATTTAAGCTGAAACATGCAATTTTTCATTTTAAAACAAGGTTTGAAAATTGTCAGATGAATTTAAATTATTTTTTTAAATAGTAAATGAATTTCAAAAATCATGAAGATTCTCAATTTCAATATAGACATTAAAATATCATTGCTATAAATTTTGGTCAAAACTAAATTTATTTGATATTTTATCTATATTTAACAACTCGAATTATTATATTATTATACAAAATTAAATGAATTTAAAAAAAATAGTAAATGACCTTCAAAAATTTCTAAAATTTGTAGTTTACTAATAGACATGTCAAAATAATATCCATAAAAATATCATGCAAAAATAAATTGGTTTGATATTCTATTTATTTTTCTTAGTTAATACATCTATTATGCCTTCAAAAAATAGTAAAATAATTTGAAATTTTACCAAACCTGCCGGTTTACATCCTAAAATATTATACTATTCTTTCCAAGAATTTTACACAAAAAATAAATTTGTTTAATATCCTAACCAATATCACATATCATAGGAAACAACATATTTATTTTCTTTGCAATAAGCATATTATTTTTTGTATTCAATTTTATCATGACAATTTATTTAAGAAGCCACATAAATCATATTAAAATAAAATATATAATGTTAATTTAGTTTAACCATGTTTACATCATAATCCACTAAATAACACGTAAACAATGCCAATATCAACATTCATGATTAAATCAATTAGCAAATGATTTATTACCTAAACCATATATTTTATATTCTGTATTTTTTGTATTATATCCTATTATCTACTATCACATTATACTAATCACACAAATTAATTAAAACACTTACTTATAGTAGCAAAACAAGGCTAAAAGCGTCACTACCCTACTCCTAAGAGGTTGATGCAGCTCCTTTTGCCTCTAATTCAGATCCCTTTTGAATCACCTAGGTTCAAAATAAAAATTGAGATTAGTAAGATATTTAGATGGTTTAAAGAATAGGTAAACATAGATGGTATGATACCTAATAAGGTTTTAATGATTGAAGAAGGTCGATAATACTTTAGGGTTTATTTTGAGAGATGTTAAAATAAATTATATCAAATATGATTTTGATGAGTGTAAAAGTTATGATGGATATTATAAAGAAATATAAAAAAATAGAAAATCTGCTCCGCGTGTTTTTTATGTGTTGCAAGATCACACCGGCAAGCTGGTGCATGTAAGACCGGTGAGCTGGCCAAGCATTTGCAAGCATCGACCTTAAAATTTGAGAACAACATAAGGCGCGAAGAAAAACATGGTGGGATGCGATATAAGAACAATGCTGGTATACATAGGATCGATGAGCAAGCCCAATGACTCTAGGAGGTTAAAATTGTCGAAGCCTAAAATTTATACGTAACAAGGGTGGGACACTTGAATACCATAGACCGGCAAGTTAGTGGGTCTTCAGAGTAGTAAACCAGTAATGCTAAAATTCGACAATTGTGGGCATTTATTACAACTGTCTAACAGATGTTATCTCTAACGGATATCTAATTTTTTGAAAGATACAAATACTCTTTGGCTTGGAGATTCAGACAACTTTTTGACATTTATTAGATCTTTCATTTGCAAACAAAAAAACTAGTTTTCCTTTGTATTTTTTCTGTTCTCTTGTTCATAAATTTATAAATCTTCAGTAAGAGAGAAAATCGTTCTAGTACTTTGTACCTCTATATGTAAATCTTTAGAACAACATTTAGTGAAGTGAAGGAAATATTTTATTTCCTAAAATTAACTCGTGTAATTGCTCATCTTAAGTATTGTTTTGTGGTGCTTAATAAAAGTAGGTGTGAAGTCCTCGTTGGAGGTGTTTATGGACCGTGAAAAGTAGAAAGTGGATCGAACTCCACGTTAAATCTTGTCCAATCTTCTCTATCCCCTATCTTTTTATATTTCATATTATTGTCTAGTTTCTTATTACTGCTGCTTTATCTGTTTCCTTGCATGAAAAACATTTATTTTTGGTTGTTAACGAAAATACTCAATTCATCTTCCCTCTTGAATATCCTAGTGCATTTTCAAGAGAAAGGTTTGAAGAGATTTTTTATTGGTTTTAGATGGGTTTGTATGTGCAATGTTAGGGGAGTTTCTAGCCAATGTGAAAAATGACATGGATATGTTCAATTGGATATGAAGATAGGTTTTAGAAGATTATGAAATGGCATTGTAAGTAGTTCTTATATTAAAATTCTATTGAAAATAAGAATGGCTAAGAATGTTTAGATGTAGGTTGATAGAAGATAATTTGGTAATTAATATGATTTAATCACTAATTTTATTTTTTGAAAATATCTAATTTTATTTGAAATTAGTTACTATTGCAATTACACTAATTTATTTAGCTAACTAGTTCACCTAGACTATTTAATTGATTTATCTAAATTCAATTACAAACCTAGATTTTAATGTAGGTTTAAAATTACTCATATTTTCATTAATTTATTAACACATTTATACTTAAACTAGGCTTAGGGAGAAAAATAAAAAAGAATTTTGGGTCGTTTTATTTTTGCTCCTTAATGCTCAAGCACCACTTATTGCGTTTCGAGGCCCATTAAGACCAGAGATTGACAGGGCGGCCCATGATTTATGTCAAAATTTAAATATGTTTATGCATGGGAATCTCAATATCCTTAATCAAATTCATCTAGGACTAGGAGTCGTGGTTTTTTTCTTTTTTTTTTTTGGCCAAGACTAGGAGTCGTGTTTGGAAAGCAAAATTCACAACCTAATTTGTTGAATAATGGTACTATAACCCTGCTTGAACTTGCTTATCAATTTTTTTTCAACAAATATATTGTAATTGGCATGAACTAACAATCTTATTATACACTACATCTAATAATATCATAACAGATCCAGTGGGGTCTTGATAGGTATCGAAGGTCATTGAACTAGTTCTACCTAACAATTTTTAAGAAGTTGTTCCTATATAATAAAGTATGGATATAACATCTATATATGCCATATAACTTATACTCTAAAGGATACATGTTGTTTGGTATTAAAAATTGTTAAATAATAAAGTAAATAAAAACTCTGTTATCATTACTTCTAAGTTTTAAATTCTAGCAAAAAGAAAAAAAGGACATATGGAATGATGAAAATAAAAATAAATATCGTGGTAGATAGCTGAGTAATCTTAAATCATCAATAATATGTTTGGTTGAATGAAATGGAATCAATATTCTATCTTTATTATCATGAAATATCTATTTCTTTATTTGGTTTGCAAAATATTCTTTCAAAATAATGTCTATTCTGTGTGATAAGGAATAAATAAGAAATCTCCATTCTTTTCTTTTAGTGGAAAAGTAACCAATTATGATCAAAAAGTATGTTTTGTACTAAAAATATTCCTAACTATAAAATAAAGAATTGTTATTTATTTCCAGACTTACTCTATTCCAGTGAACCAAACATACCGTAATTGTTTTAAGTAGAACAATGTTCCTATAAATAAGTGTGGAATTAGGAAGTAAAAGAATTACCATTGTTGGAAAAAAAAAAAAAAAAAGTATGCGTGCTTATAAATACCTGCTAAAGTTATATAGAATTTGTTTTGTTGAGCTATTATGAAAAAATTGCGACGTTTAGTGCGTAAAAAGTATATCTTGACATTCCTATAATAGAATAATGTGATTAAAAATTTAGGAAATTTTGTGGGTACGTATTTATATATGTTTTATAAGACATAGTTCCATTGTGGTTTTAAAGAGTCATATTTTGATTCCAAAATATAAAAAAACATGTTCTCATATGGTAGGCCTAGCATGTATATGCATAATTTAGATTCCTTCACTCCTTATTATAATTATCATTTCTTCATAAATATATATATATATTTATATACATACTTGTATACTATGTTAGCGACAGTCCAATACTTTGAAGTTTCGTTGAGAAACTCGGTTATATGCGTTGCAATAACCTATTAATATCATAATATAAATATTTGGTTTTGTTTCTTTTATCAACCTGGGCTGAAATAAGCTAAAAGATGTGAACTAGGGATATTATATAATAAGCTTATTAATGAAATATGAAAAAAATTCTGTTACGTTTTTATAATATGAAAATTCTATATATTTTACATTTCAACTGGATAGAAACCGAATCAAATTGAAATCAAAACCAGTAATTTGGGTTCTAAAATTTTGAGAAATAGCAGTTCTCGGTCCGATGCCAAACCCAGCGAACCGTAAGTCGAATTTTTTTTATTTCCTTTTCCTTACCTTTTTATTTAAACAACATATTGGGTTAAAAGGGGGAAAAAAAATCTTCTGTCTTACTATGTTAATTGCTTTTTCTTGGAAAATGAAGAATAAGAATCAGAAGAGAAATGAGACCGATCTGGAAAATTTGCTTTACCTTTGGACATTTTATCCCTCCCGCACTTTTACATGATAAGGACCTGACGAAGGCCATTCATTGAGCAATGAATAATGAAATCCGTGTCTGCTCTCTTTACAGCAAAATGGAAAAGAATGCAAAAAAGAACAAATGTCAAAAATCCGAATTTTTTGAAAAAATTTTAGAAATTCCAGATATAGAATTGTGACTTAAAGTCACAATGTTCTTTGCAATAAAATCATGACTTAGAGTTACGATTTCATATTATGACATGAAATTGTGACTCCAAGCAACTATTTTATCGCGACATAAATCAAATATAACTCTTTTTTTCTTCTCATTTTATCCCCAAATTCCTCTCTAAAACAAACCTTATCTGAACTCGTAACACCTATATCTTTCAAATTAGTAATTTTTTCTCCAAATCTTGCAAAACCCATACCCATTTCATCTGGATTGTTAGATTGTAAGTAGATTTCTCCAAAGATTGTCATCCAATCCAGCTAAATCACAACAACACAAAAGTAAGCAACTGTTCACTAAGTGTTTTTTATTTTCAATATCTATATTGTTATTCTTAGTGTAGTATTGATCATTTGTGCTCTTTGTATGTGTTTTAGAGTTGTAGAGTTTTTATATCAATGTACTTCTTGTAATATGTTATGCATATATAGTGCTTGATGCAATGTGTGAACTAATTTTATGCGTATTCAATGCTCAATGAAATGTATAAACTAGTTTATGCATATGTTGTGCTCAATAACATCATCTGTTTTTTTTTTTTTTTTTTCTTTAGTGTTTTAATGTGATTATTAATATCAATTGTGGAAATGGTTCTGTGGGTGTAGTTAAATTGAATTTTTGCTAACTACTTGATGGAGTTTTGGTGAGAATTTCTATTGCATGTGTAGTATGGATATGATTTTGGGAACTAATTTTATTGAATGAGTTCATATAGTTGAATAAATATGGAGCAATTTGCTTGATTGAACCTTGTTAATGGAATGTTTTGAGTTATTAGGCAATAGGCGGAAATAGAGGAGGTTAGACTTTCATTATTTGCTTATGAAAATATTATGGATTGGAGGCTAGGGAGCGATTTTTCAAGAGATACAAGTTATGACAAGCTATTGATAATTATATGTAACCGTCTAAATATAAACAGGATAAAGAACTGAGTTGAGCTATTTTATAGGTTTGCAATTGATGGTGACGCTATGTTTTATTATGTCGTACCTGCTAGGAATTGTGAGTAAGTCTCACGATTCTATTTTGGATGAAAGACAACTCACAATTTCCATGCCATGATAAGAAACCATGAGTTGGATCTTTTTTTCCTTTAATTTTTTTGTCCTTTTCGTCTTTAGATATATATATAAACCAACTAAATCTTTTATAGATTTTTCTTTTTTACCTATTATCAAAAAATTGAGAAGTTTGAGTTAACAAAAGTATATCTTGGCATTTTCACATTAGAATAGCGCAATAAAAAATTATTAGGCTTCACAAGATACTTTCTACTTATAGGTTTCATAGAATATAGATTCCATATTGGTTTTGAAGTATCATATAGGGGTCCAAAATTTGAAAAATATATACCTATATAGTAGGCTATGGATGGAGCACATACCAACACACTTTGTACCCACTTACTCTTAATCCAAATAGAGTGATAGTATTTATCTTTATTTAGAACTTGTTTGATAAAAATCCTTCTTTCATCAATAATTGGTGATGTGTGTAAGATCACCAAGTATAAAATTTATAATCCAATTAATTCAAATCCACACAAGGCAGCGCACCTATCTTGTAGTATATAAATTAACTCGGATGTCGTCCTAAGGATCTATGGGCAATTACTAGTAATACCGTTTCACTACTATCTAGTCTAAATTATCAAAAGATTGTATTAACCCTAATGACTAATTATACTAATAATTGACAAACCCTAATTATAGAATATGAGAGCTTTCCTTAATTTAATTCAATTCACAACAATGCCCCTAGTTTTGATCCACCCTAACCCTTAATACTTATGATAAAATTAACTGATGAAAAATCAAATCTTGAACTGCAGGGTTTCTAAATTAAACCAATTACTCTCTTCAAGTCAATTGATTCCTAATTTTACATGAGAAAATGGGAATCTCTTCCTTCACTCACGCCAATGTAAAATTGCATAAAACTCACAAACCCTAAATAAAGATTTAATCTTTATAGCAGAAATTCGAAGCCTCCCTATGTCTAGGTGAAACATGCAAATTTATCATTCATGTAAGATCTATCCTATTAGTTGAAATCTCTTTCTAACTAATAAGAATCAAACAAGCAATAATCCTGGCCAGAAAATTATTACAAGACAATTAAATCACATGAATGAATTCAAGATCAAAACTTCTCATCAATTGATAACAATTCAGAACATGAGTTAGGGTTTCACAAAACCTAGGGCAACAAATCTACTCTTCCATATGATAAACTATAAGAACAATAGATCTAGAAGAGTTTAAATGAATCATAATAACAAAAACCCCCTTTGAAACAATTGTTGTGATTCCGGATGGTTGTGCCGTCAATTCTCTTGAAAAGCTCTCCAAAAGACGAACTTAGGGTTAGAAAATGATCTCTGACTCTCTCCTCTCTCAAACAATGAAAGAAGGCTGTATTTATACAAAATTGCATATACACGGGTACCCTACACGACTCGTGTAGCTCGGGGCGTGTACAACTTAATTCCAGCGCATTTTCCTTTGTTGTCATGTGTACACTACTCATCCTACACTACCCGTGTAGCCTGGGTCGTGTACATTGAAAAAGCTGATTTTTCTTCAAGTTTATCCTCCAAATCTACACTAGTAGTGTATAATTACTAGTGTATGACCAGTAACTTCATCTAGGCTCCATAATCCTTCAGTAACTTGGTTTCTTTCATGATGAATCTCTTAAAAAGCTTCATTATTCCATAATCATCCCTGAAACAAGTAATTAACCCAATAAAAGTTCTTTCCTTTAATGACTTACTCAAATAACATATAAAATATGTCAATAATGCACAAATAATGAGGGTCTTAAAACACTTATCAAACTTCCCCACACTTAATCGTTTGCTTGTCCTCAAGTAAACAACAAAGAAAATCCATCATCAAATATACCCATGAATTCTTCATAAATTCGAGTTCATTAACATTCATCAGTCTTTTAACCATAGCGACTCACTTTGTACCTATTGCTCAAACCTACCGTATAAATGTAATTAGCATACTAAAATCAAAATTTTAAGATTAATCCAGGTAAATCAAACTTTACCCTCACCATTTAAAAGTAGATTCCAAGTTACAAAGTAATTACAAAGTCAAACAATAGCAAAAGAGACCCAGTTATACTTCACCACCTGTTAACAAGTATATAAACTTTTCACCCACTTCTCTAAGCACAATAATATAAAATGAAAGTAATTGCATCTGTTTTTCCCTTGGATTTTCTCCTTCATTTTAAATCTCTTTGAATTTCTCTCCTTTTTTTTTTTTTTTATAGCCTTCAAAGGAATTTCCTTTGGACGGGGTGTAGCCCGTATCTTTTCAGCTCTTATTATTTGTTCAAAGCTCATATAATGAACTTTTTCATTTCCTCCCTTCTCGTTATAGTGAGTTCATTGAGTCGGTATATCCCGGGCTCATCACCCAAGTAACCAGGTTTTAAAGGGACCCCATCGAACTCTCCTCACTCTAACATTCAAGTTCAGAATACTCATAACTCAATTGCTTGAGTCATTGGAGTAAAGATTGTGTTCTCTCTTCTTTTCTTTTTTTTTTTTTTTTCAATTCAAAGAAGTTATTAATAAAGGATCACCATGTGATAAACATCATATGCTCTTTCACAAAATATTAAGAGGGCTCTCAAAATTTTTGAAAAGAAAATATACAAATCAACAAGCTTAAAAACATAACCGTTTAACTTTCAACTAAGGACTTCAACCACTTCTAAACTCTAAATTCCATTGTTAAATAGCAAGTAAGATTACCCCACCTAGATTTTATCCAAAAATTTTAACCAAGTATACCAACTACAAAATAGGTGAGTAAGGTACTATGTAAGTCGCTTTTACTTTAAATTGAATGCTAATTCAAATAATTTTAAAGAGTATATTTTCAAGATTTATCTTAATATTCAACTGCCAAGAACATTTGCAAACTTGTAAGTGGGGGAATTCATCAACAATATAATATGATCAATCAAGTACATGCAATATCTATCAAGACCCAAATATATTCCTTTCAGAATACCCTTCCCCACACTTAATTGAGACAGTGTCCCCAATGTCTCTCACAATGCAATGCAAAGTAGGAAAAGAAGAAATAAAGGAATAAAGATAAGAACTTCCCCATATGAAAGCAGTTTCCAGGATAATAGCTGACTGCAGCACCATCAGAAGTAAAGGTTCGTGAACCCTAAACAAAATTGAGCCAGCTTGACCTAAAAAAAAACAAAACAAAAAGAAAAAGTTAACCTATCCTAAACATCCATCATCAACATTATAAACCAGCAGCAAAAGAGTCTTCCCACAAGGGGATCTCAATAAGAACAGACCATCAGATAGAAAGTCTAAAAGAAAACAAATGGATATATCAAATCAAATCAAATCCAGCGAGGGTACATCACTTATCCCCCTCCTCATCATCATCTGCATCATCTTCGTCATCCTCATCATCATCATCGTCATCATCTTCATCATCATCCTCATTCTCATCCTCTTCTTCATTGATATCCTCCTCATTATCATCAGTTTCCTCCTCATTATCAGAAGTAGCAACCGCTTCTTCTTCAGAAGTTAATTGCTCAGCAACAATTGGAGCTTTTCCTTTCCTTTGATACACCCTAGGTTGTGGAGTTTCCTCAGAAATAATCCTCTCAGGTGAGGACTCATAAGTCGGGAGATTCCTAGGTGGTGGGGAGAAACACCCAGCAAGTGTTTGGAGAAAACTCCAAACGGCTTTCCTAAATTTCTTATTCTTTAATCTTTCTTTCTCATGCCGTCTCTCCGCCGCCTCGAACTCTTGTCTGGACAACAGCATATCAGACCCACCAGATGATCCCCTAAGAGAGCCAGCTGGATCGCTCGTGGTAGGTCGAGGAGGTGTAGTATATTCTCTAGAAGAACTCTGCCCCATATATATCTTCTTAAGTCCCCAATGTCTGAAGGGCCCATCCAGAACAGGTTTAATATCAACCTTAACATCAGTAGGTGACGGGTCCTTCCAAATCTCCATCCCCATGAGCAGCTTAGTGATATAACCTCCACAAAAAATTCCCTTCGTCCGGGTGTCGTAGCTTGCCGAATGAGAAAAAGTGCCAATTCAATCCCAACATTGATCTTGCGTCTCTTATCAATGCTATATAAATAGCTCAGCTCAAAGTTATTCACCACTCCGTTACTACTTTTTCTGGCACCAATCGTATGAGATAAAAGGTGGTGAATAATCTTGTAATCATCACTTACCATGGCAGACGCTTTAGATCTAGATGGCTTATACCGAATAGCGCAATCACACAACTCCTGCCAGTAATCTTGGGCTCCACTGTTCGGGGTAGACCCACTGGTAAAGAATGAAACTCAGATGATGTAATTTCCTCTTGAGTGTACAAACCCATATACTGACAGAACTGAGCTAAAGTAATCTTGTACACTTTCCCAAAAGCTTGAAATGACAACATATCTTCATCGATGGATCTATCCTCCTCCTCCTCATGTCTTAAAGTTGTAAGCACCTCCAAAGTGATACTCCTATAAGCAGGAGTCCTAATAGCAAACAGTTCCTCCCATGGTCCCAAAGACAAGAGCTCACGAATCCGTTGCTCCTTACCATATTCATCAAGCATGACCCAATTTACATACTTGTGAGCTCCAAAAGGCTTCTTGTCCAACTAGTTTTCCTAGCCTTGCTCCATAGTTGATCAGACAATAGTGGACTAGCCTTTTTAGCTTGTGAGACTTTTCTTTTCTTTGAAGGTGGTGTTGAAGTAGATTGAGAGGATTTAGACTTCTTACTTACTTCTTTTGTTCTTGCCATCCTACATACAAATGAGAGAACAAATTTTAGTTTAAAAAGAGATACAATAACTCAAAATTGTTGCACAAGAAGTCATATAGATCATGAGAAGCAATATTAAGAACAAGGAGAACAAAGCGGAACAAGTGTGCGAAAGTTGCATTGAAGCTGTGTGTACACTAGTCATTGTACACGACTAGTGTAGGGGTAGTGTACAACCAAAAAAATTTGTAAAATTTTAAAATCAACACGAACGCGGGAAAATCACTCGTGTAAGAACTCGTGTTGAAAATCATGGTTGTCACTAAAACAATAAGCCAACTTCAATTACCAAAATTTCAACCAATTTTCCTTCAAATCCCAATTTTCGCACAAAACAAACCCTAGAATTGCGATTAGGATGACCTAGCAAGAATTTCTCCAATTTAACATGTGCATTGTATATTAGAATGATCTAATTGCACTAAAAACACAAAAGCCCCAATTTTTCTTTCCAATTAAAAATCTCACATGAACCCTAGAAATGCAATTTGTGCGTGAAAACCATGCATGATTAGAGCAAAGGAAAACATAACTAGCATTTCAAAGATGATCATCAACAACACGCATCCACCAACAACAAAATCATGCTTCACCCATATTTGTCGCAACTTCGCAAATCTCCAAAACTCCACAACTTTCGCATAGCTAAATGAACTAATAAAGAACATGCAATGAGGAATAGGAAGAAGTTAAATCATACCTTCGTTGATGATGGTGATCCCGATCGTGAGTCCTTGATGTGTAATGTGGTGTGTTGGTGATGTGTAATGGAGTGAGAGGAGTGTAGTGTTGTGTCGTGTTGTGTAGGAGTGGGAAATGCAATGGAATGAGATTAATACCTGCGTGCGCGAAATGCAAGGAATGGAGAGTGTACACGACCCGTGCTACACGGCCGTGTAGCTTGACTCGTGACTCCTCAGCAGCAAAGTGAACATACACGCCCTCCTACACGAGTCGTGTAGAGCGACTCGTGACTCCTCAGGTTGCTCATTTTGTACACTGCCTCCTACATGAGTCGTGTAGAACGACTCATGACTCCACAGCTTGCTTGATTTTAAACACGGCAGTGTACACGAGTCGTGTACATTGACTCATGACTTTACAGTAGCTAGCAAACGTACACTACCCTAATACACGAGTAGTGTAGAATGATTCGTGAAAGCACAGTAGCTAGAATTCATACACTAGTCTAGTACACTGGTCGTGTACTATGACTCATGAAGGCACAGTAGCTAGAATTCCTACACTACTCTAGTACACTGGTCGTGTACTATGGTAGTGTACACTGGGAGTCAAAATTTTTTTTTTTTTTTTAATGATCCTAAGTGTCAAAGGTTTAAAATAATACATATGATAGAATACTTACCTAGAACACTTAGCGTTTGAAATCCTCCTCTTTACCTTCCTTGGTTATGATTTTCCCCACACTTAGCATGAAAACTCAAGTATCTCATTCGACTATGGCTCAACAATCTGCAAAATCGGGATGTTAGGATAGAAAAAATTAGAAAAAGAAAAACTTACCTATCAAAGTCAGACATGGGTTGCCTCCCAAGAAGCGCTGTTGTTTAACGTCGTTGGCTCGACTTATTAACAAAAAATGACACTCTTATCCACCAGGATCCCAAACAAATGTGTCCCAGACACAAGTTTTTACCAAAATTAGCAGAAATTTGCTTCTCATCCTGGTTTTCTTTTTAAGCACAACAAGATTCAGCAAAAATTTCAGAAATTTTTCATGGGCAAAGGGATATTGGAAAATTGGTTCTATCTCAAAATCAATGATATATCCAATAGGCTCATCATCTTCCACACTTTCAGATTTTTCATCAAATGTAGAACAGACGATTTCTACATTTTCTTGTTTCAGCTCGACCTCTCCATCCTCCATTTCTTCTGTGGTAACATGAATTTTCTCATTTATCAACTCAAATGAACCCTTCTCCATAACTTCACTTTGCTCATTAGAATTTTCAAAAATTTTTGTTTCAAAATCAAATTCACAAACATTCTCCATCATCTTATCACACTCAACATGGTCAGAATCATGCAAAGTATCTAATTCATTGAAAAGCGGTTGTGATGATGATGTATCTAAAACAGAATTTTCATGAGCTAAGGTTTCTGAGTTCTCATCAACAATTTCTTCATTACAAAACAATGGAGGTAATTGAATGCATGCAGGAGCATCATAAAAACAGGGATTAGCACATAAACAATAATATACTGTCTCACCACAATACCAGCACACAATATTTGTTTTAATTCCAGGTTCATTTTGAGGATTATAAAGGACATTACAATATTGATCTTTATGATTCCACCAACTAGAGTCCATTATAATGCCTTGTCAGGTTAAGCACAAAGAGGAAAATTTACCACAGATTCAAACCAAGTCTAAAATTTACCACAAAGAGGAAGAGAAAAATAAAAAAATGACTAAATTAGCAGCTAATAAGGCTTTCCTAATATTGCTAGATCCCCGGCAACGGCGCCAAAACTTTTGATGTGTGTATGATCACCAAGTATAAAATTTATAATCCAATTAATTCAAATCCACACAAGGCAGCGCACCTATCTTGTAGTATATAAATTAACTCGGATGTCGTCCTAAGGATCTATGGGCAATTACTAGTAATACCCTTTCACTACTATCTAGTCTAAATTATCAAAAGATTGTATTAACCCTAATGACTAATTATGCTAATAATTGACAAACCCTAATTATAGAATATGAGAGCTTTCCTTAATTTAATTCAATTCACAACAATGCCCCTAGTTTTGATCCACCCTAACCCTTAATACTTATGATAAAATTAACTGATGAAAAATCAAATCTTGAACTGCAGGGTTTCTAAATTAAACCAATTACTCTCTTCAAGTCAATTGATTCCTAATTTTACATGAGAAAATGGGAATCTCTTCCTTCACTCACGCCAATGTAAAATTGCATAAAACTCACAAACCCTAAATAAAGATTTAATCTTTATAGCAGAAATTCGAAGCCTCCCTATGTCTAGGTGAAACATGCAAATTTATCATTCATGTAAGATCTATCCTATTAGTTGAAATCTCTTTCTAACTAATAAGAATCAAACAAGCAATAATCCTGGCCAGAAAATTATTACAAGACAATTAAATCACATGAATGAATTCAAGATCAAAACTTCATCAATTGATAACAATTCAGAACATGAGTTAGGGTTTCACAAAACCTAGGGCATACAAATCTACTCTTCCATATGATAAACTATAAGAACAATAGATCTAGAAGAGTTTAAATGAATCATAATAACAAAAACCCCCTTTGAAACAATTGTTGTGATTCCGGATGGTTGTGCCGTCAATTCTCCTTGAAAAGCTCTCCAAAAGACGAACTTAGGGTTAGAAAATGATCTCTGACTCTCTCTCTCTCTCAAACAATGAAAGAAGGCTGTATTTATACAAAATTGCATATACACGGGTACCCTACACGACTCGTGTAGCTCGGGGCGTGTACAACTTAATTCCAGCGCATTTTCCTTTGTTGTCATGTGTACACTACTCATCCTACACTACCCGTGTAGCCTGGGTCGTGTACATTGAAAAAGCTGATTTTTCTTCAAGTTTATCCTCCAAATCTACACTAGTAGTGTATAATTACTAGTGTATGACCAGTAACTTCATCTAGGCTCCATAATCCTTCAGTAACTTGGTTTCTTTCATGATGAATCTCTTAAAAAGCTTCATTATTCCATAATCATCCCTGAAACAAGTAATTAACCCAATAAAAGTTCTTTCCTTTAATGACTTACTCAAATAACATATAAAATATGTTCAATAATGCACAAATAATGAGGGTCTTAAAACACTTATCAATTGGTCATCCTCAAGGACAATTTTTTAGCAAAATTATGGCTTGGCTATCATCAAAACAACCGCACATATCAATAAATGCAAAAGTTATGAAATTGGTAATCAAAAGTGGGAGAGAGTTTATAAGGTTATTATTTTGATAATTTTCTCAAGGGGTACAATATTTTCATTAACGTATATTGCATATCTTGTAATAAAGGTTCTAAGATAGATATAAGATGTTTGTATCTCATCTTATAATAGTAGGTTTTGAAAAATTATATAATTCAAACTTCCTACGTGACTTTTGATACCTACCCAAAACCTATTAGATCAAATAGGATCTTATAAAGTATATATATGATTCATGTGATTAGTCACCATCCTTAGACCTAAGTAATAACATAATGGGTAGAAGCCAATGTAAGAACCACATGGTAGATATATCGTATGCTTGACTTACTATTGATGCTGCACGTATCTAATAATCTAATAAATTCAATGTCTAATGAAAAGAAAAGGCTTTAATAAACAATATATATGTGGTAAAATAAATAAAAACAAAATTTTAGTACATTTAAAACATAAAATTCTTTTAAAACATACGTAATAGCTTATTAGCTTTCCTAATTTTCAAGGCCTCATCTGTTTGGAGGAAGTCGCTTCAAATAATTCCAGCTATTAGTTTCACTACAACATTTCTCCACCTTGTTCTATGTGCTACGAGTAATAAGCTCCAATAAGTGGATGAAGTTTCCATAGTATAATCAAATACATTTCTGGAGCTTGTATAAGCGTATCTGAGAAGTCCTTAGCCACGAGTCCAATACTTTCTATTGTTACTACCAGTAGGCATATCAAGCGCACCATTTGCATTACTTTTAATAAAATCTTCCACGCTTCAGCTGGATACTTATTCTTCTTCTCTTGTAAAATCCCACAAATATAAATAGTGGAACTCTAATCACAAATATGCCTTTTAGTGTAATGGTTTGCAGTTCGTCAAAACTCTAAAGTTAAACATACTCTATATAAAGCAATTCCATTATGGGTGACCCCTTAGGAAGCGATGGTACCAAAAGGATAAAATCATGCAGTGTGGCCAAAGTGGAAAATATCTCTCATTAATGAAGAAGTATGTGATACACCTCAAATATAGATGGTAAAACTCTAATCATGAAAGTGCATTTTGGTGTAATGGTTTAGAGTTCGTTAGAACTCTAAATTTAAGCTTGCTCTATGTAGAGCAATTCCATGATGAATGACCTCCGAGAAGCGTTGGTATCAAAATGATAAAATCGTGCGTCATGTGGTAAAAGCGAACAATACCTCGGTAGGCAAAGTTCCGAGATATTGTATCTTTAGACTTGTAGAATTTTGGAAGTTACTTTTTTGCCACTACCCAATAGAAGGATATGGCGTACTTGATTTGATTTTCCTAGGAAACAATTTAAGGTTAAATGCCAAAGAGTTTGTACATTCCCTTCATAGATGATGTTTATGCTTTGGAGATTGTAGAACGTATCAATCATTAAACTATTTATCCAAGACATATCAATCCCTAAACTAACTATCCAAATATAATGAAGAGAAGGTAAGGATAAGTGAATAGTTAAGAATGAGTGAGATCCCAAAAACTTCTCTATTTATCCAAAACTTCCCTTACCCTTCCTTCAATCTTCACTAATCTATTCATTTTGGATAGGTATCCAAGCATCTAGGCGGAAAATTCAAATTTTCTCCCTTCTTTACTTGCTAACAAATATTCTTAGAGATAGCTTTCGGCCCTTGTAAATTGATATACAATACTATATACTAACCCCAAGAAGCCTTTTGGTCCAAGGGAAGTGTGAATTAGGAAATAGAAGCTTTTTTATTAATTTGGGAACCCATTGTCTTGCTTTTTTTTTTTTTTTTCCTTGGCATTTTCTTGTATTATTATTATTATTATTATTATTATTATTCCTTAATTTTTTATTTTTTATATTTTTCACTTTCACTATCTGAACACTTATGTTTCACAATAGTATGTCATGTACTGGTAAGTTTGATATTCTGCCTTGATCTATCATATTCGTAAATGTCCTGAAGTTTCTTGGAAGGCTTATAGTCTAACTTTGACTTCCCATTCGAAATTGACAGAGCATATCGAGATACGTTAATGTATTATTGTCACGTGGATTGAATAACATATGTTTCTTTCACAAAGATAATTTACAGAAGAAAGGCAGGCTAGCAAATCAAGCTTTGACAATGACAACTTCAATTACGTGAATTATGGAGGGCTGTTCGCCACTTTTCCTCCAAATTTAATTATTATATATCATGATAAAGTTATAATGGGTGTAGATTATATATCTTCAATATAACAAAATGGGCCCTCAAAAACAAAATTTTATGATGAAAAATTTGGAAGAAAAGTTATTTTTGTATAGATAGAATTAGCGATGATACAATAGAAATTCATGTATAAAATCAAATTCTTATCTCTAAATCTATGTTTTGTTATAGTGTTTATTATATAAAATTAAATAGAGTATATGGTCAAATGGACATACATTAGAGGAAAAAAAATCCTTGGTTTCTGAAAATTACATTGAATATTGTCATGTCTCAAAGGTCAAGATGTATTTAGTTTCATCACGTGTAATACTTAGGCATTATATACTAAGGCTATCTTAAACTATTTTTTATCATGATCGTTTGTTAATCAGTTTTACATTTCAAAATCATTTAATTATGTAGCAAAAAAAGTAACAAAATACCAACGGTAGATGATTAGCAATAAATGACGTCTGATAAAGGATTTTACAATCATGGGTACACACCAAACTCTAAAAAGAAATACAATTTAAAAAGACATCTACAACTTTCATTTAAGAATACACATAACCTAGCGATCTTAGTCACTTTACTCGTCAACAAACTCATATAGATTCGTCCCATACCTGAGATACGTATAAGTATCAAGTTGAAACCACTAACATTTGAAAAAGAAAAGAATGAGACAAAGCCCAGTACATGACAACACAATCACACACGATATGGCATACCCACCTAAATTATATGCAATTCAACAATCAACGGCTTATATCTAATATTTAAGTCATTTCAAACAACATGGGAGCACTCATGCTTTGGACAACAAGCCATGAGAATCTGGAGATCTTGAGTAGTAGCAACTACTTAGGGGATTGACTAATGCAGGCCGAATACCTTGACCTCCTAGAGAAACATTCTATATAATAGTCTCATTTAGGGTTTACAATCATTAACGCATCTCTATTTATTTCAGTCGATAATGATTTGTAGCTTAATTGACATCCATGGTCATAAACTACATTACACAACCTCTCACCAAACACAAATGGACGTTATCCCGGTACTATTTACCTTATCAATTACTTGCCAAGCAATCAACAGTACCCTAAACGCCTGACTATTATGTTGGCATTGCCTAAGAAGGTTGTTGCTTCCCAGCCCAAATTAAATGACACATGCACAAACGACACATTCAATTATTAGGTCGTATTTAAGTTAAGTCCATTTAAGAATGCCTACACTAGGCAAACAACATGCATGTCACTGCGTATCTAATATCGAATTGATAAATGGAAAAGGATCACTTGAAATATAATAGATCAATCAAATAGTTCAAAGAACATTAATTTCATAAGAATGAAGTACAAAAACTAGTGATTCAAGATATATTGATTAATCAATTAATGTAAGATCTTATGCAGTATGAGGCCTCTAAATTATAATTGAGTTAAACCTATTTAGGGTAACTGAGCTTAAGTAATTTGGACCAAGCTCATTAAACTTAGATATTAAATTTTTTGTTTAAATGTATTGGACCTTTAAGGGTCCTAAGTTAAGCCCAATAAGAAGTTATGTAAGTATTTTAGGGTTTAGAAATTGAGTCAATTAAGGAATATAACTATTAAATTAGGTGGAATTGGGTTTTATTTTAAATTAGGTCTAATTAGAGTAATATTGATTATTGGACATAAGAATTGTGTTCGAGCTTAATTAGAATTAAATTAAACCCTAATTTAGATAATGGGCATTCTAATTGCTTAATTAAACCCATTAAGGGTACTTTAAGGATTTTGGACCCATGCAAGGAATTTGAGTCTAATTTCGTATTTCAATACCTATAATTGATAATAAACTTAAATATTTAAAGAATAGGCCCTATTGAAAAAGGTAAATGGTATTAAGCCCATATTATGGAATTTAAGCCCATAAAACATAAGATTAGGTATTTGCTATATTTTGAAAGTTTAGACTCTTAACTAGCAAGACTTGATAGGATTTAAGATGGGCCCATTTAGTGTAACTAGGCTTAACTGGTTAGAATTCATATTATTGGGTCTAGGGTTGTGTTTCTAAGCCAATTTTATGTAATTAACCCCGTCAATTTTATGTAATAAAGTAGTAATTGACATGATTTATATAGTAAAAGGGCTCCTTTATGCATGATAATTTTTAATCATATTATAAATATTTAATATAAAGTTTAAATATTGACTTTATCAATCTATAACATAGGTTTCTATTTTTCCTATAAATTTTTAATTAACTATAATCTAATTACCTTAAATAACCATTAGAGGGCTTATATTTAACCTTAACTATACTTAATCTCTTAACTACCACTCCTATAGTATATATTATAGGGACAATTATGCTTAGACCTTACAATAGCCTAAAAGAAATTCATATTTAAGATCATACAGTATAATTAACATATTTTTACTTATTCTCCGTCTCTAGTAATTATTAAGGGTATTGTGAGAAAAGATAAATTCTGGATAATTTTATCAATATCCCATAGTTATCCTAAAATTTTCATCACAAGTTTGCTATTTTTAACAAATTTTCTAAGATTCGAGATTTAAGTAAAATAATTATTGTAAAGTTAAATTAATATAAAATAGCTAAAGTCTTTTAGTTCACTTCAAACTTTTTATGAACAATTACTAAGCTTAAATGTTAACTTTACTTATTGTATTATTTCTCATATAATAAACTCTCAATTATAAGTTGATTATTCAATAGAAGCCAATAATGAAACCATAATTAGTACTAATATTATATTTTTAAACTATAATATATTATAAAGCATATTGTAATTTTAATGTATTCCTAATTAGCTAAACTAAGAATTAATGACCTTGCCAAATACATCAAGGAAAAGGGGGAGAATGATAAAATAAACCAACCAACCTACATATGAAACTATAGATACTTATAAATATTCCTCATTTGATATTATTAGGTGTTTGTGGGAAGCGCTAACCAATCGCAAATTCAGTAAGTGTTTATTTATGTGGTAATTGTAAAAAGGGATATTATTGACATTATAATTGTTTATGCTTGGAAGTTAGTCCTAAAATGCATGTGATTAAATCTTGCTTTAAGATTGGATGTCTACTTACTCTATTATATTAGTGTGAATTATTTACTTAACACCCAAGTAAAAACATAACATTGAGAATATACTGAAAATAATAACTGGTCATGTATAACATATCACATTTTGCATTCTTGCTTCCATTAGATACCAACCATCAAGGTAAGAAACTAGGTATGTTTCTTCTTTTAACCTATATTGAACTAAGTGAAGAGAGAGGGGATCGCTGGGTTAAGAGCTATCAATGAATAGTCCAAGGTAGTTTTTGGGAGGACAACGGTCTATTGCACATTCCCGAATTTGATGGAAGACGTATTAGTGCCAAACCCTTCAAAACCCTTCAAAACTCATATTATCACTACAAGAAAACTGGTCTTTAGAGACAGAAATTTCTGTCTCTGAAAGTATAAATTCTGTTGCAAAAGGTTTCATAGACGGATTTTCTGTCGCAAATTTCTGTCACAAAAACCCTCGTCGCTAATTATATTCGCAACGGATTTTAAGTCTGTCGCAAAATTTGCAACGGAATATTCCGTCTCTGGTAAATACAAATTTTGTCGTAAATTTGTCTTGAAAATTTACGACAAAATATTTAGAGACAGATTTTTTTGTCTCAATTTTGTCTCTATCTATAATTTATCAATAATTCTTATTTTTAAGTTTCCGTCGCAAATCTGTTTCAAATTTTTTTTGTATGATTTTTAATTTCATTGATTTATTTATTAAATCTGTCGTAAATCTGTCTCTGATTTAATAATTAATGTGGATAAAATTTTATTTATTTATTTATAAATTTTGTCGCAAATTCTGTCCCTGTCCAAACCTGTTTACACATATATATAATTAAATCTCTCTTAATTAACTGTAAACTCATTACAGTTTTTTTCTTTCAGTAATCTCAAACCTGTTTACACATATATAATGAATGACATGATACTAAATATCCACTTAAATATTTTTATCTTAAAACTTGAAGGAACTCATACATGTAATTGTTGTGGATCCAAAAGATAACATCACATACATGTCAATCAACATAAAATCCAGAAACAAGTCAACACATAAGTGCTAAAATAAACAAGAAGTCTAATAAAAATTAGAAAGTTAGCATGTAAAATGTCATCCAAAATGTGCCCATGATCATTTCCTATGATGCTTGACAAGTTCAGCTAGCACAGCTTCCATTTGACTTCTCAATTCTGCCTTCAATTGTTCTTCTCTTTTTTCTAATTTTTCTTGGAACTCTCACTCTCTCTTTTCCATTTGTTCTTGCTCTCTTTTCTCCATTTTTTCTTGCAACTCTTGTTCTCTCTTTTCCATTCGTTCTTGCATATCTTCTTGCATCTTTTGTAATATCTTTTCAAGTTTCTCTTGAGTAATAATGGATGATGATGAATCTCCATAACTTGAACTACAAGAAGATGGACTCTTACTTTTTCCAACTATGTTGTGCAATTTTTCCCTACCTCCAAATCCATATAACCTTCCATGACTAGGACCTCCAGTTGCTTCTACCCATGCATCTGAATCAAAGCTAGGTTGTGAAGTTGAATCTTCACCATACTTCTCTTTTAATGACTCAGTATATTTCTCCTACAAGAGTCCATTCATCATATTAGACATTAGAAGTTCTAAAGATCAAATCATGAGTATAAATTAAATAATAAAATAAACTTACACTAACAATGTTTGACTTCTTGTCAATATATTCACCCAAACCATTCTCCTTCTTATGTGTACGATCAAATAATTCAAGTTGAGAGATTGGTCTCTTTAAAGTGTTTTCCTACAATAATAATATTGAGTTATGTTAACAGAAAAATCTAAGAAATTCTTATATTTAACTATACAATTAGTATTTAGAATGTCTATTACATCTAAATTGTGTGAAAGAGTGAATTATGAACATACCATCCTTTTACGATGCAAGGAAAATGAAATAGAACCTCCTGAATGCTTTGAAATTGAACCTTCTTTAATCGTGAGTCGATTATTACGTGCTGCTTCAAATTTCTTCTCCCATTCAGGGCCACTCCAATAGTCATCAATTAACTTATTCCATATTTCAGGTGGTATCCAACTAGGTCCATTGCCTTTTGTGTCCTCTACTTTTTGTTTGCCTGTTTTTTCACATGCTTCTCTTCTAGCCCGATTAAGTGCATCACTAAATCGTCTAGATGCTATAGCATTCCACATTTCCTTTATCTTATACTCATCTGATGGATCCCAAGTATATCGTTTCTGAAATTCATTAAAAGTTATCAATACTTGTTAAAATTTTAGCATTAAGAAAAACATTATACAACAAAATCAATTTAGTTTACCTGAAATAAGTCCCATAATACATCCTTATCTTTTGTACTAAGTTTCTTCCAACATGGACATGCACTTTGGAAACTTCCTTTGATAGCATTAGTAATAGCTCGTGGCGCTTCAACATCATCAAAACTGTTATGTAGAAATCATAAGAATAATTATTACAAGTTTACTAATATTAATGCAAAGCTTCTATAGTTAATCCAAACCACAAATCTATCACCAATAACTCTGAGAAAAGTCCGATCTGTTGAATTTGTAGGAAGGGGAGTCCCTCGATAAGGCCCTCGTGTCACAAGACTATCGCTCAGGATGCTCTAAACCTTGATCTTCTAAACCAATAGGTAACTCTGGAGTAGCATTTTCTAATAAAGGCATTTCCACATGTGATTGTTGCTCTAGTTCTACTCTTGTGACTTCTACATTAGTTGTGGTATTTTCAGCTTGAGATGATTCTGGAGTGTGCTCATCACGTTATGATTTGTGATCGTGGTGGTCTTCCCCTCCCAATGCGCTTGTTAATACCCCTTCGCATCATATCTAAAACTGAAATGTCAAAATTATTCAAAAAAGGAATCATATTAGATAAAGAAAAGATGAACTAAACCAATAGATAAGTACCATTTAAATACATACCTGTAGTAGAACCATATAACAACATAATATCCATAATAAAAGCAATAACAAACACAAAAAAGAGATAAACATTAAATGAAAGTATTAGTATAGGGAAAAACTATACTTATATAACTTAGTTAAACTTATAGTTCACACGAATAAAATAAAAAGGCAAGGAAGTACAATAACACCAATTCATATATTATAAATATTTAAGTACAACAACACCAATACTTGAAGATTCTTCACATGTCCCCTTCAGTACTATCATAGTCAAACTCATTATCAACATTTTCCTCATCACAACTTGAGGAACTAAAATCATAATCTTCTTCATCCACTTCATCGTCTTGATCACTTGATATGTTGTATGAACTTCATTTGGATCTATTTCTTCTAAGTGTCCATCATCAATAAGAATTCTTCCATCATCAAGTTCTAAAGCTTCAGTGACTAATGTGGGTGCTTCCATTTCATTGTCTTGATAATACTCATCTTGTGTCTCTAAAATATCTTCTTTTTGCTCTTCATTAAGAGGAATATCAAATCTACTTCTTGCTCTAGCTTTACAAACAGCCCACCAATCTTTTAGTTCTCTCTTCTTGCTTGGATAAGTTGCATAGTACACTTGTTCAGCTTGTTGGGCTAATATAAATGGTTCATTCGTATTGAGTCTTGACTTATGATTGACATCAACAAGCCCATATTGTGGATGTACTTTAGTCCCTCTTTCAATGTCAAACCATTCACACTTAAACAAGACAACATTTTTCCCTTCTCCACAATAATTTAGCTCAATGATTTCAGTTAATAATCCATAAAAATCCTTATCATAATCATTGTAACAACTTCCTCTTACACAAACTCCACTATTCATTGTTTTCTTATTCCCTCCAAAATCAAGTGTTTGAAACTTGTAGCCATTAACATAATAGCCTTTATAAGAAGTGACCATACGAGATGGGCCTTGGATTAAGTCACTAATATGAGCATCAACATTATCAGTATTTTCAACGACCTACAGAAAGACAAAAATGCTTTACTTCCAACTACAAATCAATTTAATATATCTTTGAAGAGAATAAGTCTCCATGTAAAAAGTACTTACAAAATGTTTTAACCAATTCACAAGGTTTTGTTCTCGCAACTTCTCAATTTCTTTCTCACTTATATGCGGTCTTCCTAACCTTAATGTGTCATCAAATTTTCTATTATTGAAAATCCATGTTAGCATGTGCAATTACAAAAGATGATTTTAAAACATAAAAAGAAAAATAGAAAGATAACACACTTACTCTATTAATGGCACAACTTCTTCACAATTCATCAAAACATAAAACGTTGCAGCTTTATACTCATTTAAATCCATCATCTTATAGATGCCATTGGAGCCATAGGCTCTTCCAGGATGGCCAAAAATTGATAGGTTTCCCTTAATCTCAACATCACCCCCATCATCGTTTCGTGGAATTTGGTTCAATCTTGTTTGCACATTTGGTTCAAAATAAAGGGAGCAAAATGTTGAGATTTCTTCAATAATATAAGCTTCGCATATCGAACCTTCCACACAAGCTCGGTTTCGTACTTTCTTTTTCAAATGATGTAAAAACCTATATATAAGAATTATTTTTTTCGTAAATCATCAATGTAAAATCCATATGCCTATAATAAGTTATATTTATTTTTCATATAATATAAATATACCTCTCAAAAGGGTACATCCACCGATATTGCACAGGTCCTCCTACCCTAGCTTCATAAGCCAGATGAATAGGTAAATGTTCCATAGAATCAAAGAATCCTGGAGGAAAGATCTTCTCCAATTTGCATAGAGTTTCAACTATATTTTTCTCAACCACCATCATATGTTCTATCTTGAGCTTTGTTGAACAAATTTCTCTAAAGAAAGAACTAAGCTCTGTAATCACTTCCCACACCGCTTGAGGTAATAACTCACGAAAGGCAATTGGCATTAGCCTTTGCATAAACACATGACAATCATGGCTTTTTAGCCCATAAAACTTACATTCTTCCAAATTCACACAACGTCCTATGTTTGAAGAATATCCATCAGGGAACCTCAAGTGCTTAACCCAGTGACATACTTCTTCTTTTTGATCTTTTGTTAATGTATATGAAGCTTTAGGCTTTAGAACCTTTCCATTTTCTTCGATTAACTCCAACTCTAGACGTTTGCAATATAACTTCAAATCCATTCTAGCCTTCACATTGTCTTTAGTTTTTCCTTTAATGTCCATCACTGTGTTAAATACATTCTCAAAGACATTTCTTTCAATGTGCATGACATCCAAGTTGTGACGAATGAGATTTGTGTGCCAATACGGTAGCTCCCAAAATATACTTTTCTTCACCCAATTGTGTTTCTCACCAAATCCAACAATTTTGCATTTACGATGTTGAATTCCAAAAGTAATATCAGGGAGTGCACATACTCGTCTCAACATTTCTTCTCCAGAGAGTCGAGGGGGTGGCAAATCTTTTTCGATTCGACCATTTAAAAATTTGTCTTTCTGCTTTCTATATGGATGATTGAGAGGCAAAAACTGACGATGACAATCAAAAAAGGACGTTTTCCCACCATGCTTCAACGTAAAAGATTTAGTATGCTCCATGCAATAAGGACATGCTAACTTCCCATGAGTACTCCATCCAGACAACATTGCATAAGCAGGAAAGTCGCTAATTGTCCAAAGCAAAGCAACTTTCATTTGGAAATTCTGTTTCCGATAAGCATCGTAAGTTGTAACTCCATTTGTCCATAATAGTTTCAGCTCATCAATTAATGGTCGTAAGAACACATCAATGTTTCTTCCTGGATTTTTAGGACCGGGGATAACCATAGATAAAAACATATAAGATTGCTTCATACATAACCATGGAGGCAAATTATATACCGTAATGATTATCGGCCAACACGAGTATGGAGTTCCTGACTGACTAAAAGGATTAAATCCATCTGTACATAAACCGATGCGCACATTCCTAGGCTCAACTGCGAATGAAGGGTACATTCTATCAAAGTGCTTCCATGCCTCACTATCATTAGGGTGGGAAACTACACCTTCCAACGTATGATTATTTGCATGCCATGTCATAAACTCAGCAGTTTTTTGAGACATATAGAGCCTTTGGAGTCTTGGAGCAAGTGGTAAGTAGCGTAGCACTTTATGAGGAATATTTTTTTGCTTACCTTCAATTGACTTTTTTGGTTTGAAACGAGGATGCCCACAAATTGGACAAGCAAGTTTATTCTCATGCTCTTTGTAAAATAATATGCACATGTTGATACATGAATCAATCTTCTCATATCCAAGTCCAAGTTTTCTCACTAACTTCTTGCAACTGTAATAGCTATCCACTAATTTTTCATCCTCTGGCAGCATAGTTTTAATTATTGATATAAGGCGATCAAAAGATGCCTCACTCATATTACACTCGGACTTAAGATTTAAAAGTTGTGACACTGCAGAAAGCTTTGTTTGCTTTTCACAACCCTCCCATAATGGTTCATCAGCATCCTTTAACATAGCAAAAAACTCCATAGCCTTGGGATTTGGTGTATTATCTTCAATCTCAACTTCAGGATAATCAGAGCTTATACCCATAGCATCTAACACCATTCTTTTGTACGGGTTGATATCATCATTCATACTTGTTGAAGATTCTCCTACATTTATGTCAACATCACTTCTATAAGGTTCCCCATGTGCATACCACCACGTATATTGTTTATCAAAGCCCTTTGAATAGACATGAAATTTCACTTCATCTCGATTGAGATACTTCTTATTCTTGCACTTGGAACATGGACATCTAATCTTATTTTGAGAAACAATTTGACTTTGAGAGAAGGCGAAGTTAAGAAATGATTCCACCCCATTAACAAAATCTTCAATCATATGGCCATTACTATTAAATCGACGATACATCCAACTACGATCAGATGCCATATTTTCTGCACAATATTTAAACCAGGATTTCAAGCCATATCATCACACACATACTTAAAAATCATTTTTCATTCACACACTGAAGTAACAATTGTGGGAATTCCACAAGCAATTGTATGACAGGATTAAAAACTTATCCACTTATCTATAGCTAACATTTTGATTAAATTTATTCCTTAAAATATGTATAATATTTATTTTTTAAAATAGAATGTTTTGGACTTGCGCAAAGAGGCAGTTAATTCTGTTTATAAGTAGGTGGTGCGACTAAAATAACATGTATGAGGAGAAAGCAAAATGAAAATCGTAGAAACTGATCCAAGAATAAAGTTTTATTTAAAATTTTTTGTTTGAAATGAGTTAATTATGTCCTAGTGTACTCAATCATAAAGCCTTCGGTCCCTCTTCTCACTTAACCAGTTATGTGAAGAGAAGTATATGGCCTTATCCTGGAAGCGAAGTGAAACTTTTGGATAGATATACATTTAACGTATTATCATGTCTAGGTTAAATTTATTCAATGCTTATGGGATTGAATAATCATGATTGAATATGCAGCGTTATATGTTAACAGAAAAGTTCAGATGCCCTACAGCCTATAAGCATTTGCGTCATTATGTCTATATCAATTGAAATGTTTCCTAGAAATATATTGTAATTTCATAAAAAATGCTATAAAAATAAAATATATATATATATATAATGAAAATTTCATCTTAGGAAATCATAAAAGTCAACAGAAAGAAGAAGATTTTAATGAAGATTGATATATATAAAAAAAAACCTATTTAAAGTTGTTATATATGTCTAGATTATTTGTAGTATAATTATCCTACTGAAGACCATCACAATCATAGTATGGCTCCAAACTACTTTGTAATTAAATTATGTTTGACATTCAGTACAACTAAATATAAATAATTTAGAATAATAAAAGAAAATTATTTGTTCTTTAATCCTTATACCTTTTTTTTTCATTCAATAGGTATAGTATATAAAAACAACATGTTTTCATATTTTAAATTATTTTCATGTTACACTAAATATTAAGGTTTTCAAAACATTAATGTAAAATGTAAATAAATAAAACAAAAAATTCAATGGATTGTTTTTATCCAATTTAGTGCAGGTTCAATAATTCATTTGGATTATATGTAACTTTCCTACTATCCGTACGTCTATGTGTAAATTTCTTCCTTTTTTAAAATTACATGTTAATTATGGATTTCAAAAGACGATATATTTTAAATTACAATACATACATTATATATTAGAAAACAAATGAAACAAACGAGATAAGTATATTATTTTTTTATACATATATGTGCTATGCATACAATGATGAGTTGCTATTTAAGGCTTAGCTTTCTAAAACTAAATGAACAAAAGGAAATAAAAAGAATATCTGAAAGGAGAGATTGATAATTGAAATGAGAAGGCAGTACGGTTGGATGAATCTGGACAAGGACGACAACGATAATTATTTTTTTATTCTTTCTTTCTTTTTTATTAAATCAAATTTGCTCCTTTTTATAAATTCATAAACTTATACCTTTTTTACCAAAAAATTCGTAAACCTATACACAAAATATAAACATAATCACGATACTCTACAAACACACACACACAGATTTGTTGTGAAAAGGGAAATAATATTTAAGTTTAAATATATATATATATATATATAAACAAAGGAAGGAGATAAAGAAAGATCCTAATTTTGATTCTTCAAAAATCAAAATGGGATTTTCAGTTACCTCTAATTTTATGAAGTTAGGATGAAGAATGCTTCACAGTCTAAGTTGTCCCTTTTGTCTCCTTGAAATACTTCTCCTAAATAGTCAAGAGAATGAGTCAGTAATAAGATTATGAAAAGCAACTACTTATTGTTTTACTCAACCAAGAAAACAAAGCAGGAAAGGTCTACAATTCTCCCATTTCCCTTTGTATATTCAAATAAAACACACATCAAATAATAAAATATATAAATCATAATTTCTATAAATAAGAATACATGAACTTAATAATTTCCAGTCATCTCATCATAGACCAGCATTCGTGTCTGGATTATAAAGGAGTTGGGTGTATTTTTAATACATTAAATTATCATAACTGATATTATGTTAAGAGAGAAAGAGGTGAAACATGAATTTAAACATTCTACTAATATATTAAAGTAATAAACAGGAATCAACAATTTTACTCTTGGGACACGTTATATATATATATATATATATATATAAACTGATTTGAAATTCATGTTTCACAGGGCACAATCGTCAAATGAAGTAAATCCATGGACAAAATAGATGGCATCAGTTTCACAGGGCACAGCCAATAATTTGAAAAAACAAAACCCAAAAGAAAAGATAAAAAAGGGGGTAATTTATCCTTTCTAGCCAACGGTTAATGACATTACAGGAGCATCAGTAAGGATATATCTAATAGCAAACATAACAGACTCCAAACAAGCCAGCAGCTCCTTCCTATCCTCCTCATCAGTTAATGACATGCACTCCTTATAGGGGGCCGTAATCTATATACGTATACTATAACTGACTAGAGACCAAATATATATTGCATTGTTTTGATTATTTCAAGAGAAAAATCAATAAAAAGGATGGCAAGGGATGGCAAGATGCAGACTGACATATCATTATAATAATGACAACTTTTGGTGTCTGAATTTCACATCCTTCAGCGCATTAAACTAATACCAGGAAAAGGTGTGGATTCTCAGTTCAATTGGATAATACAGCACACAACCTCAGGTTTAACTTCATGAATGATAATATACCTTTAATTTCAAAAACAGGCAAACCACATCTGAAAGGTTAAAACACATCTACAACGCATATTTATATGTATCGTCTTCAACCTATGTCGGGTCATTTCGACCTGTATCTATCGCAAGGTAAAGATTCCAAATGAGACTCCAGTTTAAATAAAAAAGTATTTACAAGTTTTCTGGTTTGCCTTAAAAGATGACTTTTCTCTTAACTACCAAAGAACATGGATAATACACTCGCATAACACAAATGCTTATAGATTGAGAGGATAGACAAATTTTACATCAACTGAGCAATGATAAATATAAGACACAAAAAGAAAAGAAAAAGAAAATCTGTACTTATGGAAATGTCAGAGAAGATAAAACAAGATATGAGCTTATTATATTATCTATATATATCAAGAGAGAGCATTTTTCATGTGTTATTCTCCAAAACAGAAAGAGCAAGTGCCAAATAGTTATTACCTTTGTCCGGTAGATGCGCAACCTGCAGGGAGGAAAACATAACAACTTCCGACAATCATTCAAAAAAATTAAAAAAGACTACAGAGATAAGGACAACAGAGTAGAGCAGAGGATATTCATCTCACCAGCTCATAGATCCCCCTCCCTTGTTCTAAAACGTACTCGTGACATACCTACACCATTTCATCGTGATTACCAAGATCATAAGCTAACAGCTTGAACAAGTAAGTAAACACATTTAACATATCAAAAAAGATAAAAAGATAAAAACAAAGTCAAATCTCCAGTACATCAAAGAAGAAGGTCAATGCCGAGCTTACCACAAAAAGCTGTTTTTCCATTGAAGAAAGAAAGTTATAGGGAAAGGCAATTACATGTCAGTTGCAAAAAACTCAATTCTAATCTTGTAGAAGAAACTATCACACATAAACGATTAATGCCATTATATTAAAACACTCAAAACCATATGCAAGAGGAAGAGAAGAAGAGACCTGAGTTAGTAGTGGATCAAGCGATACCCACCAACAAAGCCAAGCAACAAACACAACATTATCCTATGTCGGCTATAAATTGCATCACTAACCGACCCAGTGTATACCTGATATTCAACTTAAGCTTGTAATACACTTGCACTTCTCAACGATCAATACCTTCATTTTATGGAGGTAAAAAAGACCAAGTCTGTACCAAGAATCATGAAAATATGGAAAACCAAAGCATAAAGGAGAGGAAACGAAGGAAGGAAACAACATGCAATGAAAATTATCCTTCAAGTGCTCATGACAACGCACAATGAAATCATCATGATGTATAATCACCAGCTTTTTATAACCCTCGGTTCATAATATCACCAGGTCAAAGGGGTAACCACACTTCATCAATGCCTAAAAGAAAGAAAGTCGAAAGCAAAGACACATTTAGATAGCAGCTGCAATTGATCAATTGGTTCGAACAAATTAACATTGGCTACGTTGAATTTTGGAATACAAAATTCACACAAAGACGCATACTCAAAGCTGAATGTAATAAGATAAAATAGCAGACACGCGAGCAGAACCAAATTCAGGAGATATAATCTGAAACTTCATGCACCTTAAATAGTTTAGAACACATACTGGTAAAATTAGAATCAAGAACCTAAACCCAACATGACAACACCAACAGAGCAAATAATACAGCCCATCAATTAATAATCCATCACCAAATATAGCTATTTCATGGTTTGAAATGAGCATGATAATAACGAAAAATAACATATTATTCCATATGATAAATGTTAAATAGAGAAGAAAGGCAACAGAACCTACTTCTTCTTGCTGAGAATTTCGAAACTCTTACCCCCCAATTTGTCTTGCAAAATGCGTTCGATTCCACAAAAGGAAAAGAAACAAAATTAGAGCTTTGATCTATTTGGTAAAGTGAAAATATACTTTACAAGTTGAGATGAAGAAGATTACCTGTCATTCACAAGAGAAGCATCACGCTTAGTTGCACCACTGCCATCGATTTGGAAGCAGAGCTGATGGATAAAGACGCCAAAGATATGAGAGAGTTAAGGTAAGTGGGTGGTAGTGGTGGCTTGGGTTTCACGTTCGGGTACACTAGCCTTGGGTTTATGGTTTGTGGAGGCTGGGATTCATGAGAGAAGAACAAGGAAAAAAAGAGGAGATGAGTTTGGTGGTGGTGGAAAGCAGGACAAGAAGAAAAGGATTAGGGTTAGGGTTGGGGTTTCGGAAATTACGAGGGAAAAAAGAAACAGAGGAGAAGAGAGAATTGTTTCCAATATGTTAGTCAGAAAGAGAGAGAATTTTGTTTTATTATTATTATTATTATTATTATTATTATTATTATTATTATTATTATTTTGATAAATAAAATAAGAGGTTTAAAGTTATTTCATGTACGTATTTTTAATATACTATAAAACATATTATAATATAATACTGAAAATACAATTTATATTATATATTATTAGATATCTTAATATTTATATTTTTTAAAATAGGATATATTTTGTAATATAATATAACATATAAAATATAATTAATATTATATATTATGGAAAAAAAATTTAAAGCAATTAGAGACAGATTCAAATCTGTCTCTGAAAGTCATATATATATGCATAGTTTTAGAGACAGATTTGAAACAGATTTTGAAAAGAAAATATTGCGCTAAAAAATTTTCCTTTCCCTCTATACAATTAGAGACAGATTCAAATCTGTCTCTGAAAGTCATATATATATGCATAGTTTTAGAGACAGATTTGAAACAGATTTTGAAAAGAAAATATTGCGCTAAAAATTTTTCCTTTCCCTCTATACAATTAGAGACAGATTTGCAACAAATTTGATTTCCTCGCAATTTTGTAGATAATTCGTCGCAAATTCTGTTGTTAAAATATAAATAAACTATAAAAACTCTCCAATTTTATATCATCGCAAATGCGTCGCAAATTCGACGCTAATCAAATTATTTAGAGACAAATTTTCTGTCGCAAATTTTCTGTCTCTGAAGGCCAGTTTTCTTGTAGTATATTGGGGCTAATTTCTTTAATCTCGTGATGCACTAGTCAACATCACGTGGTTGGCATCTTGATTGACAGCATAATTCACTCTAATAATAATAATAATTGTGATTTTTTCTATAATGTTTATAATTACCCTTTTTATATCCACTTATTGAACTATGGTTGTATGATCATACCCCTATGGACTTTTGCCAAAGATGTAAGACTCCTTCGAAAGTATCAGGATTGGTTCCAATAGATGGACAATGGGAAAAATGGGGATCATTTAAGGAGAATTGAAATTGCATTACTGTAAAGTTGTAAAGGAAGTGTATTTCTTCATATTATTTGCATTTTTGTTTGTTGGTCATTACTTGACAACTGTTATATAAATTGGTTTAATGAGATAAGCCTTATATATTCTATTTGATAATGATAGACCAACTATTATTTCCACTTAGAATATACAACGGGACTGTCTTGGTTAAGCTAATGGGATGTGACAACCATATTTACATCATAAATGCAATAAATAACACATAAACAATGCCAAATCAGTGTACTATGATTAAATCAATTAACACATGATATATTACCTAAACCATATATTTTATATTTTGCATTGTTATGTCCTATTATTTACTATCACGTTACACTAATCATACAAATTAATTAAACACACTTACTTATAGTAACAATACCAGGCTAAAACCTTCACTATCATACCTTCAGGAGGTTGATAAAACTCATTTTGCCTCTAATCCAAATCCCTTTTCAATCACCTAGATTTCAAAATAAAAAGAGAGATTAATAAGTTTTTTTAAATTGTTTAAATAATAAATAAAACATAAAGGTATGACACCTAATAGGGTTTCGATGATTGAGAGAAAACTTTGAAGAAATTTACTACTTGTTTTAGAGGCTAAGGACGCCACTTTCTAGCATGACTAGGGTTTCTTTTTGCAAAATAAAAAGTAGGATAAAGACAAAACATTAGGTGGCAATATTAAAAAGGTTCTAAAGCCTAATAAATTGACAAATTGGATAGGTTAGAATAATAAAAAAAAATGTGTTGAAAACATTGTGGATAAAGTTGGTTATGTGTAAATTTCTTGGAGGTTTCTAGGTGGGTTTAAGGCTAAGTTAGTTAGTGGATTGGGTTGATAAGTGTTTAGTGTCTTAAAAGATAATTTATGTGCTGAAGGCCTTAAGAAATACTTAGACATTTAATATGGCAAATTTGAAGTTGATGAAATTAATTAGGTAATTAGATTATTGTTGTAACTGTTTGGTAAAAATTTAGGGTGTTAGGAAATTTAGGTATTGAATTTATAGAAATTGTCGAAATTGGAAAAATGGGAAATGTAGGTAATTGATATTTAGGTAAATGGCTAAAGTGACCGTTGAATTTGGTTTAATTTATTTGGTATGATAGACTAGGAAATTGGTATGGTTTTATCTCTATTTTCAATTAAAATTAATTACTAACTTAAATTTGTTAATTCACCTAATCATACTATATAATTTACCTTAAGCTATTAAATTAGGTTATCTAACTTAAGTTTTAATTTAAGTTCAAAATTATCCCTGTTTATACTGTTTAATTTATACTTTCCTAAATCGACCTAGTAAAATTTGAGACATTTCAAACATATACTTTTTATTTTTTACTTCAAAGGATCGATGCATGCCTACTGTAATTGTTGGGCACGGAGAATCTTTAGTGAGGGAGAAATGCTCAAGTCTTATTATATGTGTAAATCCCCTTTAAGGGAATGCATTTGTGGAGTCGATACTATATCTAATCCAAAATTTTAGAATATTAAATTAATAAGTCTTCTCTCTCTATATATATATATTATATTTAACTAGTATTTGTCTACTTTGGAACTGTTTCACCTAACTCACATTATTTATATCCCAACCGTAATAAAATCCATAATGAATAATATATAATCACAAATACCAATAATGATGTTAAAAAGACATGTCAAGAATTTACTATTCGGAAAATACTGAAAGAAAGATAAAATTGGTTGACAGTCCTTTTGTTATCTAATAATACTGTTATAATGGGGATATAACCTCCTCGGATCCTATGCTGCTTTTTATGTTATTATAAATAAAAAATATATTGTTTGATTATTAAAAAAAAAAAACTAATTCTCTCTTGTTGTTGCTTTAGTATTATCTTTTCCCAACTACTTTTATTTGGAGAGAATAAGAATTAAATATGATACATTCTATTCCGAGATTAGTGTTTATATTATTAAGTTTACAAAGGTCTTAACTAATAATCATTTATAACTTGGATGTTTATTTACTTTTTGAGATTTATGTATGGCTAAGTTTTGTATGATTTTTCCAATTATTTAACAATATATAGTCCGACATGGGGCAATAATATATCATATCGAGTGTTTTTCAGTAATGCAGGAGATTAAAAATTAATTTTATAAGCACGGCTCAACTTACTAGGAAAAATTAAATATTATTATAATACAGCAACTTTCTGGTGTTAGATGTTACTTTACTCTCATTTACCACCTCTAGTAAACAGTAATATTGCTGTCAACGTCATGAGGTCTATGGTATCTTCAAAATTAACCCTTTCAATTTATTTGTCTCTCCTATTTCTTTAATTTATTAATCAACTATTTTAGATTGTGCTAAGATTCTTAAAAGACTTATTCATTATAATAACCTTGTCATTTTTTTTATAAGATGAACCATTAATTATATATAACAGCATATTAAAATGGAGAGAATTGTAAATTATAAGATCAAATCTAGTTTCTCCTACTTAGTAAAACCTTTTAATATAATAATCCAATTTTGTAAACCAAATATAAATCTTTTAATTTTTGTTTTAATAGTTTTTCCAATTTATAATCAGCTGGTTGAAATTATCTAAATGTTTTATAATATTTTTATGATGTTATTTTATTATTTATGATATCGATCATTGATTATAAATAACATTTTAACGGATTAAGTTAAGAAAAAATATTTAAAAAATCGAGAGAAATAAATTTTGATATATACGTATACCTATCCTGTTTTAATTACAATGTATAAGGAAAGTGGTACACGTGAAACACGCGGTGCGTGCTAACGGAATAAAGCTTATTATCATTATAAGGAAAGGTTGACCTGCCGCTGGCGCTGCACAGAGCCCACCTAATCATCTTTGGTTTTTTTTTTTTTTTTTTATTAGCTTTCATTTTTTTTAATTCTTTGGAGCACGTGTTGATCTAGAAAAGCACGGTCATTTGTCCTTTGGATCTTAATCCGATTAATAGAAAAAAGGTTAATAGCTTTATAAATACATGTGATATGATAGATAACTACCAATATATATATTTAAAAAACTGTTTATATTAAAATTTTTATTAGCATTTACAGTCTATTAAACATTCTATAGGAAGCCCAATAAATTCAAAGGTATAGATCCCGTATCGAATCATAAACTTATAAAGACAATATACCAAGAACTCACCCTTTACCAATAAATCTATACTCATATAATTTTATATTTATTTTCACTAAAAACTTACCATAAAATGAAAAAGACTTTGTTATCCCAAGTTTGTTGTTTACGTTGTATTCCCATGAATAAAAATCTGATATTAGGGCGAGAAAAAAACCAATTGAACGGAACTAATTCGTAACTAAATCGAATTAAACCAAACAAAAAATAAGATTTTTTAAAAACAATTTGATTTGAAAATTTTTCAATCCGAACCAATCCATCAATTTATAGTTAGGTTAAAGTGGTAAATCAAATAAATTCATAAAACTTAATCAAGTCATTTTAGAACAATATAATATTATTTTACTTATAACCATAAAATTTTTATGATAATTGATTAAGGGTCATGTATCGTCTTATGGTTTTATTGTATATTTATTATTCAGTGAACATAGATTAAAATTAACTTGTTCATTTTTAAATTTGTTTCTTATGTTCATGATATATATTCTTTTGTTAATGATGTACTATTTTTTTAATAGCTTTAACTATGTAAAGTATGGAATTTGTTTATATAGTTATAAACTATTATTACGTATTAATTGTTCAATATATTTTGTTAGCGTATCATTTTTATTCGTTGATGATTTTTGTCGATAGATGGGTTTTTTTTTGCTAAATTTATTAGTAAATAATTGATTTGATAGTACCATTAAAAATTATAAATTATGACTTACCATCCATCAATTAGTGAATGTATTTTATTTGGTAAATAATTTTGCAAAGGAATATAGACTAAAAGTATGATGATTTATAAAGATTTTGTTGTTGTTTGTAATATAAACTTTGTAAATTGATATAAATATCTAAATATCTATATATATAAATTAAAAAAAATTAAACAAGAAAATTTAATTATAATTATAATTATAATTTAATTCGTAATTGAACCGAATTAATGATTAGGTTTCGGATGAAAAAAAAATCGTAAACTATGGTTTGAATGAAAAATAGAATAAAATCGATTTGTGTCCACCATTGAATAATATATATTAAATAAATTTTAAAAAATAAAATAATCCCCAAACTATAAAAAACACTTTATAAATTTACGGGTCGACACGCAACAGTACTTGCTAGGAATAAACGGACAGAAATTAGGAAAGGAGGAACAGAAATCGCTCCACTGGCTCTGTCGCCTCATCTTTTACTCCAATCCTTATCGACCTATATATTATATCACATGATTGGGTTGAAGTCTAGAGAAAACATCTCTCCTCCACCTCTATAAATGCAGCTACTAACTAACTACTTGCTATCATATACAAATCTTCGTGAGCCCTGTGAGTACGATATCAATGGGCTACTCATGTTATTTTTCCAATGTCGTCTTAGTTCTCCTGATCCTGCTCTCCAGCCTTATTTTGTCCAAATCTTTCTGTAATGATGTTGATGACAATGGGAGCAGCAACATTCGTAAAGTAAAACAAGGTTCGGTCGCCAATGGCGGTAACTTCAACCTTAACAGAAGCAGTTTCCCACCGGGTTTCATTTTTGGTGCTGGATCAAGCTCCTATCAGGTTAGTTTCTTGTATTCATATCTAACAAATTATTTATTTGAGATAAAGGTATGAGCGGTGTCTGTATTTTTGGATCTTGGTAATTTGATGTTTGAAGTTTGATTTTGAATAAAAAAAAGTATTCATTCTTTCAAAAACAAAGCATCTTAGTATCTCTATACACATAAAATTGAGCACCTTGGGCACATGAAATACCATAATTTTAAAAGTAAGGATAGCTTTTTGTATAAAATCAAATATTAAAAACCAAATTACTAAAATCCAAAAGTATATGCTTTTTATCCCTATTCATTTGTCTACAATTAAAGCTCTGCTCGCAACATTTGAACATCTTTGATCTGTAATGACCATTAGATTTATGAAGTAAAACCTCTCAACTTTTTCTAGATATATATATATATATATATATTTTAACGATTTGAAATTAGTTGAAAACTTAAAATAGAATGTGGGGGCCGATCATTATCCTAGGTTTCTTTACCCAAAAACCTTGGAATAAAGATAATGTAAGAAACTTGTGTTCTCTAATGATATGAATTTATAGACAGCAATTTTGATATTTAGGCAATAAAGCGATCCTTGGCATTCTCCTGCAATAAGCTTTTCAGGAAAAATGTACCCAATCCACCCATATGATATTTCATGTTGTTGTTACAGTATGAAGGTGCAGCAAGTCCACAAGAAAGAGGGAAGAATATATGGGATACTTTCACTCAACTATATCCAGGTCTTTTTAAATTCCGAGCACCCAATTCCAAAATAATTACTTATTAATCCAGCAAAATAAAATAACATCAATATAAATTATATAATTTAATTAATTAAATATTATCACAAAAACGTATTTAAAAAATGCAAGTTACTCAAAATAAAAAATGTCTCATGAACTACATATATTTAAGAATTTTAGTATGTCACAAAATCAGTATTTATTATTTTTTGTGTTGTTGATATTTGCATAACTAAATTTGAATAGACAGAAATATTCCTCGGGAATAGCATGATGTCCTTTCTGGTGCTTCAATAATTGAAATTTGTGGATGACATCAACTAATGGTCCTCAACATATAAAAAAATGTACATAAAACCCAACAACCGGTTAAATTAGAAATAGGAATAATCTATTTATAAGTGGTCCTAAACTATATCTAAAACGATGGAACTTGCACCCTCTGCGTATCCTATTTTTTTTATTACTCAATAGTTTCTTTGTGTTTTCTCACCAGATAAAATATCCGACAAGAGTTCTGGATATATAGCGGAAGAATTTTTCTATCTCTACCAGGTAAATTAAGCTCTATTCCTCATAAAGTTCTCTTATGTAGATCCACCGACTACATCCACCTGGGCTGTTTGGATCATCAGATTTTTATCTATATGAAATTTATATCGAATTTGTATTGATTCAGTATCAGTTTATTATCGATTCGGTTTGGTTAGTTTATGAATAAAATTATCAGTTTTTTATCGATATCATATTTATATCGATTCAATACCGATTCGGTTTGAAAACAACACCAAAACATTAGTAAAATGATGATCCAAACAGGCCGAGGAAAAAAAAGAGTTTAGATACTGATTTTTGTTTGTACTCAAGAGGGAAAAGAAAAGGAAAAAAGTTTGATGGTACTAATATTATAATACCCCTTGTGTCTAAATGAATGATGAATAAATATCAAGAATATAATTTTTGTAAAACTATTGGGCTCGTGATAATTTGAGCTCTAACTTCCTTAGTTACAGTAAACTTTCATAATACTGGTGTCACGCTCCAACTAATAATGAGGTTTAATTAATCTGAAAATGACTTGTGACAACGCAGACGGACGTGGCCTTAATGAAGACCGTTGGACTGGACTCCTTCAGATTTTCAATTTCATGGGCCAGAGTACTTCCATGTAATCCCACAAACCCTCTACTCACACGTCTTTGCCACGTTGACATTCACTTTATAACTAAGGTCCGTTTGTTTTAGCTTTTTTCTGGCAGATACAGACACTTTTTCAAACTTTTTTCTAAGAAATTATTTATCAAGAAATAGATATAGATAAAAAAAAGTTGGCAGTTCTCATCAAAAGATCAAATAGAACAAATATAGATAAAATTTAGATGCAAAACGGATATATTTTGCATATATCATTTTAAAAAAGATACAGATACAGATGAAAAACAGACAATCCAAACAGACCCTAAAACCGATGCATGTGAGAGAACGCATTACAGATTTATTACCAAAGTACATGGGACATACTGCATGGGGAAAATTATAAGAACATCATGATATGTATTCTTATGATTTTACAAACTCATAGGATCCTATATTTTATTATTTGATTATAAGCACGTCATTTGTGTTTTATTATATGTTTGTGTTAGTTAGAGGAGATGAGTTAATTTTTTACCAGTAAAAAGAATTCAAAGTGTAATGCAATAGATGCAAACCTAGCTAAAGCCCGCGCAAGGCTACCGACATTGACAACAAAGCTATCGGTATTGTATGCTTCACGACTATATATATGGTATTTAGTATTATCAATATTGTACCTATTGTTGCCTTTTAGGATATTATATTTATTATTTACTTTTTTAGGATTTTTAGGTAATAGTATAAATAGTTTTTTAAGGCTTTTGTAAGAGAAGACTTCAATATTTTAACATCTTTGATATTGAATTGAGAAGGTTTTATCTGAATTTGTAATTGTTTAACAATGATATGATTAAGTTCACATTTTGAAATAAATCGTTGAATTGATTTTTGTTAATTTAACGCTTCTGCGCTGCGTCAAATTAGCATCAGAGCACGGTAAAATCCTGCGAAGATGTTTTCAAACGAGAGTGTTCACGGCGATTGTATTCCTGACAGTGTTCGGGGTACGGAAGTCCTACATTACGTGCAACCGGTACAAAGGGTGGTAGAGGAGACCATGGGTTAGAAAATCCGATGAAAGGAACAGCGTCGTGAAGCCCTGATCTATCAATCCAATACCAACAATAGTAGAAGGATTATTACAGACGATCGGAAAGCGATTCAAGGATTAGTTCAGTTACTTATGATACTGATGATGATGAGTTTTTTGAAAAACAGCTATGAAGACGAGACTTTGATGGCAGATCTGGAAGAAGTAAATTATATGGTAACATTATATGTCATTATAGAAGTAGAGATCAAATGATATTATGAGGATAGGTATAAATCTGAAAAGAATTATGTCAATTTACAGATAGATATTCCATATTTTAGAGGGGATTTAGGGAATCAGGAATTTGTTGATTGGATTGATGATATTGATCGGATCTTTAAATATGTAAGAATTCTTGAAGAGAAAAGAGTGAAACTGGTGGCTTGTAAATTAAAGGGATATGCTTCTACTTGGTGGAAGAGGCTGCAGAACAGGATGTACCATGAAGGTAGACAACCTATTAGGACATAATTTAGGATGAAGCAATTATAAGAAGATAAATTTCTTCCTCCTAATAACGAGGAAACCATACTTCAACAGGACCATAGATGTTGTCAAGAGAAGGAATTGATACATGTATGTACCACATAGTTTATGATATGGGCACCCAAGCAAGAGGAGAAGACAAATGAAACATATGTTATTAAGCTAGAGGAGAAGAAAGATAATGAAATAAGTGGGAAACCCGCTAAAATAGTTGTTAGTGAGCCAGCAAAAGTAGTGGAAGAGTAAAAATCGATTGAAGTTGTTGAAGCTAAAGAAGAAGAGAAATCAAAAGTGGGAGAAGTTGAAACTAAACCAAAGGAGAAAGCTGTTAGTGAGACAGTTGAAAGTAAAATCGAGGATAAAGAAGAAGTTGAAATGGTTGCAAAAGATGCAAGGAGGAGCTAGAAAGTAAACCGATTGAAACTTAAAGCAAAGAGAAATTAGATGAGGAAGAGAAGGCTAATCTTCTGGTGACTTTGAATGTTAAGGTTGAAAGGTTCGATCTATTAAAAGAATTATATAAAGCTTATGCGGGTTTCGAAGAGATTTGGGCTGATATATTTCCTTTTTGCCTGGATGACTCACTGTTATATCCAGACGAGAACCCGGGGTCGAGTTTTTTACAGGTAGGAGAAAATAATGCAGCAAATGCAAACCTAGCCAAAGCCGACCCAAGGCCACCGCGTTGACAGCAAGGCTATTGGTGTTGTATGCTCCATGGTTGCTCGTGTTGAAGCCAAAGCTAGCAGCTTTGTGCCTACGTATATTACACGTACTTTTGGTTTAAAATCGTTGATTTCTTTCCTTTTTCTTGAGACTATATATATGGTATTTAGTATTGTCACTATTGTACTTATTATTGCCTTTTAGGATATTATATTCATTATTTACCTTTTTAGGATTTTTAGGTAATTGTGTGATTAAGTTCACGTTTTGAAATCAATCGTTGAATTGGTTTCTGTTAATTCGACGCTTTTGTGATGTGTCAATGTGGCTTTATTTTGTATTTTGAGTAAAATAATGCCTAAACTTTAATTCTTTATTTTTTTATGCCTCTAGCGACACTAATGTGACTAAAAAATAGTAAAATTAAAGACACCATAAGTATAAAGAATAAAAGTTCAAACACTAATTTACTCAAATTGTAAAGTATAGACACTTACAATACTATTTTTCCATTTATTTATCTATCCATAATAATTAATTTAAATTGATTATATTATAAATAATTTTAATTAAATAAATTAATTATATTTACAAAAAAAAATACAGAAAAATGTTTTAAAATAAGGATGAAATCCTTAAAAATCCACTTGGCTACGCAGTTCAAGCCTATGGTAGGATGGTTGACCATCGACTGTGTAGATGCTAGCTACAAACAATCATTGCTTGTATAATTGATATATTGTAGCAAGTAGCCACCTGCCACCGTTAGGAGATAGTACCAATCTCTCTAGGATGGTGGGTAGCCATAGACTATCCTAAAACTTTATATACTCTGTGTGTGTGTGTGTGTGTGATGGAAGCTGATGTAATGCATGCTAGACACGGATTTGCAATTTTCTTGGACTCTAATAATCGAAAGGACCTTGACCCCATGAAATATCTAGAAATTAAATCTGAAATCCCACAAACGTTGGTATGAAATGATAGAATGACCTTGACCCGTTGGTTGAGTAATCTTAAAAACCTTGATATGAAGATCTTGACCCTGTAGGAAATACTGACCAAGAATTTAGTGTAATTGAAGAACTCAATAAGAATCAAATTCTTGAAGATATCATAAGTTCTCACAAGAACTCAAAGAGAAGGATCTTCTCTTAAATTGATTTCGGTAAAAAAAAAATCTGTTTATACAAAATAAACACCAAGGACTATTTGTCAAATAAGAAGGAAACTCAAAAGACACAAAACAAAATAAGTTTGTCAACCAAATAAAGTTAGTTGCTTAAATAGAAGAGCGAGTGGCCTTAGAGGCAGCCTTAAAAATTTCAATTCTATGGACCATGTATGCTAGCTAAAGGCCGACAATGTAAAACCTGAAGGCTGGCAGTGTATCCAAGTAAGTTAATAGCTTTCGTAGGCAGCTCTTAAAATTTTGAAACTATAAATGATCAAGGCTAGTATAAGGTCGGTGGTGTAAGTAGAGAAGGTTAGCAGCCTTTGATGTTATACTCTGATTTATTGAATGCTAATGTTTGCATGAAGAAGTTTGGCAGTGCTGAAATTAAGGCCAGCGGTGTAACTTTCTAATCTAGCTGCTTTTGAGCCGACCTTAGCTTGGTTCTTCCTGTTGTATTACACTCTCCTTCTAAGTTGTATAAATAACAGTAAATGTTTCCATTACCATTTCCAAGTTGATGCTAGCGAATTTTGAGTAATCTTCAATAAACTTTTGCACAAATCCTTAGAACTCTCCCCAAAGCTTCTTGGCTCTATTTTGAGTAATCATTCCTTCAGAACATAAATTTATTGTGGTGAGCTTAGTATAATCGTATCTTCATCATTCCCTCTCTCTTCAAAAGGATTTGTTTTTTAATCAACTTCACCTATCAAAAGGATTTAAGTCAGAACGTTAAATGTAGAACTCACATTATACTCACCTGGCAGGTCCAGCTTATAGGCATTATCATTGATCTTTTCAACCACTTGAAATGATCCATCTCCTTGAGGCTCCAACTTTGACTTCTTTTGAGATGGAAATCTCTCCTTTCTAAAGTGCACCTAGACCTAATCACCCGGTTTAAAGGTAATTTTTTATCTGCCTTTGTCCGCTTGTTGAAAATATTGCTCATTCCTCTTTTCAATCCTTTGTTACACCTGTTCATGCAATTTCTTTATAGTTTCTGCCTTTTTCTTTCCTTCTAAGCTAGTCTTGTCATTAATTGGTAAAGGTAATAAATCTAAAGGTGTTAGTGGATTAGAACCATAGACAACCTCAAACGGAGAAAAATCTATAGTAGAACGAACAGTGCGGTTATACGCAAATTCAATAAATGGTAAACATTCCTCCCAAGACTTTAAATTCTTTTGAATTACAACTCATAATAAGGTCATCATTGTCTTGTTCACCACTTCAATTTTTCCATCTATTTGTGGATGAGAAGTAGTAGAGCAGTTGCTCCATAAAACTCTCCAGAAATGCTTAAAAATTTGACATCCCTATTAGTAACAATGCTTTTAGGAACACCATGTAACTTGACAATCTCTTTAAAGAATAAGTCAATAATATGAGATGCAATGTTAGTTTTATAACAATCAATAAAATGTGTCATTTTAGAAAATCTATCCACAATGACAAAAATTGAATCACAACCCCTTTTTGACCTAGGTAACCCCAAAACAAAATCCATAAAAATATCAGTCTATGGTTCACTAGGAATAAGTAAAGGAATATATAAACCATGAGGTATCACTCTAGATTTGGCCTTCTTGCAAGTTATACAACGACTACAAATTCTTTCCACATTTCTTCTCATGTGAGGCAAATAGAAATGTTCAGTTATAATATCTAAAGTTTTAGCTACACCAAAATGCCCTTTCAATTCTCCACCATGAGACTCTCTAACAAGCAACTCCCTTATAGAACAGCGAGGTATATATAATCTTCCTTCTCTAAATAAAAAGTCCTCATGTTTATAAAACTTGTTAAAAGATCCTTCCTTACATATAGTGTAAATAGCAGAAAAATCAAGATCATCAGCATACAACTCTTCAATATGTTCAAAACCTAATAATTTTTCATTAAGAGTTCAAAGAATGACATACCTGCACGATAAGGCATCGGTAACTACATTTTCTTTACCTTTTTTGTAGCAAATAACATATGGGAAAGTCTCAATAAATTCCATCCAGTGAGCATGTCTTCTGCTCAGCTTTCCTTGCCCTTTCAAATGCTTTAGTGATTCATGATTAGTGTGAATCATAAATTCCTTTGGCCATAAATAATGTTGCCAAGTCTCTAAATCCTTCACCAATGCATAGAACTCCTTATCATAAGTAGGATAGCTCAATGGTGCTCCATTCAAATTTTCATTGAAATATACTATTAGCTTACCTTCCTGCATTAATACAGCTCCAATGACAATGCCAAATGCATTGTATTCGATCTCAAAGGTCCTAGAAAAGTCAGGTAAAGACAATAAAGGTGCATAACATAATTTTTCTTTAAACAAATTAAAAGCCTTTTCTTGTGCTTTACCCCATTTAAAACCAATTTCTTAACAATTTCAGTCAATGATACTGCTAGTGTACTAAAATCTTTCATAAAATGTCTATAGAAACTAGCCAGACCGTGAAAACTTCTCACTTCAATAATACTATTAAACGTAGGCCAATCTTTAATTGCCTTAATTTTTTCTTTATCTACCTCTATGCTTCTAGCACTTACAACATAGCCTAAGAAAACAACCTTTTCCAAACAAAAAGCATATTTTTTAAGATTAGCATATAAGTGCTCCTTTTTCAAAACAAAAAGCATACTCTTTAGATGATTTCACATGTTCTTCTAAATTTTTGTTGTAAATTAAAATGTCATCAAAGTATACAATAACAAATTTACCTATGAAAGGACGCACGACATGATTCATTAATCTCATGAATATACTAGATGCATTAATCAGTCCAAAAGGCATAACTAACCACTCATAAAGCCTCAATTTAGTTTTAAAAGCAGTTTTTCATTCATCCTTTTCTTTCATTCTAATTTGATGATAACCACTTCTAAGATTATATTTGAAAACAGACAATAAACATGCGGTTCGTCAAGCATGTCATCTAATCTAGGAATAGGATAACGATATTTTACCGTAATTTTATTAACAACTTTGTAATATACACATATCCTCCAGGTTTCGCCTTCTTAAGCACAGGTAATACTGGTACAACACAAGAGCTCATGCTTTCACCAACAAATCCCTTTGCCAGTAATTCCTCCACATGCCTTTGTATTTCTTTAGCCTTTTTAAGACTACTCCTTTAGGCAGGTCGATTTGGAATAGAAACTCTAGGTATGAAGTCTATTTGATGCTCTATGACCCTAATTGGTGGTAACCGTCTAGGAATTTCTTCAAGAAACAAATCTTCATATTCCTGGAAAATAGACACAATAGAACCAAAAAGAGAAGGATTAAGATCGTTAGTAGAGACCATTGCCTCTTTGTACAGAAGTACAATAAAAGGTCTTTTCTCATTAACAACACTCTTGATCTTACTTTTAGTAGCAAAACAATTCAATTGTTTTTTTTTTTTTCACTCTCTTCTTTTTTCTCACTGGCCACTTTTTTTTTCTCACTCATGTATCATTTTCATTAGCTCTCTTGTTTTCTCTCTTCTTCTCAATAGTTCTCAACATCTCTTCTTCTTGTTTCAATTTCTTTTTATCTTCCTGAACTTGTTGTGGTGTCAAAGGCTTCAAATGGAATGTCTTTTCATCCTTTCACACAATAAACCTATTTGAATGCCCTCATGAATATCATTCCTATCAAATTGCCATGATTTGCTAAATAAGATATGACATGCATTCATGGGCACTAAATCACACATTGCCTCATCCTTGTAGTTCCTCAAGGCAAACAATAGCTTTACCTGCTTATTCACCTTCACCTCTCCAAAATCATTCAACCATTGTAACTTATATAGCTTAGGATGTTTAAGTGTAAGCAGCTTAAATAACTCCACCAAATTTGCACTCACCACGTTGGCACAACTACTACCATCAACAATTAAATTGCAAACTTTCTCTTTCACTACAGCTCTAATAAGGAAAATATTCTCCCTCTCTACACTCATGTTCATCCTCTTCTTCTTTTGTGTACTCAAAATGTGCCTAATTACCATGATAGATTTGAAGCATCTACCTCCCCATTATTAGTCACATCCTCCAACTCAAGCATATCATCGTCATCTTCTTGACTCTTACTTGCCGTCCTATATTCATCACTGCCCAAGGCAATCATAGCTTTCTTATTAAGGCATTGAGAAACTATGTGTCCAACCCCATTACACTTGAAATAGTGGATTTTACTCAAACCAGATTGAGATTTAGGCTTACCTTTGGTTTTATTAGATGTTTCCTCCTTTGGTATAACTTGAGTGGATTTTTCTTTCTTGTTCTTCTTATCCTCCTTCTTCCAATTTTTCTTCCATGAAGTAAAGGAAGGACCTTCATAACTGTATTTTCATTTTCGTCTTGAGTTGGCTCTCAAATTTCAATGCTATCTGATATATTTCTTCCAACTCCATATAATATTGTAACTCTACTTTGTCTGCAATATCTCTATTCAGAACATTCAAAAATCTAGCCATAGTGGCTTCATCATCTTCTTTTACATCAATTTCCATCATGAGCGATTCCATTTCCATGTAATATTCTTCTACGCTCCTACTTCCTTGAGTAAGTTCCTACAGCTGGCGATATAATCCTCTATAATAATATGAAGGAATAAACCTCTTTTTCATGATTTGCTTCAGCTCCTACCTTATACTAATTGGCTCCTCTAAATTTCTCCTCCTAGTAAGAGTAAGCTGTTTCCACCATTAACTGATTCACCATATACTAGCATATCTACTAAATTCCATAACAACCAATTGGTCCTTTTTTTCTTCAAAATTATTGTGGCATGTAAAAATCAACTCAATCTTGTGCTTCCACTCTAGATAAGCATATGCATTACTGTGGCCCTGGAAAGGACGAATCTTGAATTTTATAGAATTCAAGTTAGTATCAACTTTTTTACCTCCCCTACTAGTGCTTTCTCATGAGTACTTTTGCCTCTAGCCCTAGCAGGCTTCTTGTAATCTTATTCATCATCAGAATCTGGCTCTTCCCTTCAAACTTTGTTGTTCAAGGTGATCCATTTCAACCATCAATCCTTTCAACATTTCTAACTCTCGAGCCATATCACTGGTCTCTTCTCCTTCCTTTTTTGAAGTGTTAGACATCATGTGATGTTAGTAGTTAACTAAACAAGTAATAAATAGGAAAAGAAACCTCACTTCACTCCCTCACATATATTACTTGCAAAAATATGATGCTTAACCCTCGTATATTACTCAAACTCAAAAATGCACTTACCACCTTACCTTTCAATCTTTCGGTTTACGGTTCTTTATCGAGTTTGCAACCTCAATTCATGAATTTTCTTCCCTGTTTTGTTCCTCGCAATACTTCAATTCTTGATTAGTATATAAATCATGATCAAAACACCAATATCCAGCAATAGAGATAAATCACAATTCTACTTGTGGTTCCTTCATACAAATCAATTCCTTCAATTTTTTCCTATAATTCCTTTTCTTTTTTTTTTTTTAACAAGAACCCTAAGAACAACAAAACAATTCAAATCAAATATAGAGATATGAACGCTGTGAGTTAGGGTTTTGGATTATCGTCCTCAAATCAAACTAGATGGTAATTATTAGATAACTTGTCTCGATACCAATCTAATGCGTGCTACACACGGATTTGTAATTTTCCTGGACTCTAAGAATCAAAGCGAACCTTGAGCCGATAAAATATCCAGAAATTAAATCTGAAATTCCACGAACCTTAGTATGAAATGATGGAATGACATTGACCTATTGGTTGAGTAATCTTAAGAACCTTGATATGAAGATCTCAACCCTATAGAAAATACCAACCAAGAACCTTAGTATAATTGAAGAACTCAACAAGAATCGAATTCTTAAAGATATCATAAGTTCTCAAAAGAACTCAAAGAGAGGGATTTTCTCTCAAATTGATTCCATTCAAAAAAGTATTCTATTCTTACAAAACAAACACTAAGGACTATTTGTAAAAACAAGAAGGAACTCAAAAGACACAAAATAATCTGCCAAAGAAAGTTGGCGGCCTTAAAAATTTCAATTCTGTGGACCCTATACACCGACAGCAGGCAACATAAACCCCGAAGGCCGGCGGCAAGTCTAAGTAACCTGGCGGCTTTTGTAGGCAGCTCTTAAAATTTCAAAACTGTGAATGATCAAGGCCGGTATAAGGTCGGCGGCGTATATAGACTAAGCTAGTTGTGTAAGTAGAGAAGGTTGGCAGCTTTTGATGTTGTAATCTGATTTATTGAAGGCTGATGTTTGCGTAAAGAAGGCTAGCAATATTGAAATTAAGGCCGGTGGTGTAACTCTATAAGCTGGTGGCTTTAGCGCCGGCCTTGGCCTGGTTCTTCATGTTGTATTGCACTCTCCTTCTAAGTTGTATAAACAATAATAAATCTTCATTTCCGTTTCCAACTCGATATCAATGAACTTTGAGTAATCTTCAATAAACTTTTGCCCAAATCTATGGAACTCTCCCCGAAGCTTCTTGGCTCTAATTCGAGTAATCATTCCTTCAGGAACTTGAATTTGTTATGGCAAACTTGGTACAATCATATCTTCATCATGATGGTTTGTTTTGAGTTCCATATGTATTTGGAAGGAAAAAAAAAAAAAAAAACCAACCCAATAATAGAGGGTAAGATGTATAATCCCCATAGGGTGGGTTGTATGATCTACTATTGTTTTTGGTGCATGACCAGTAACCCAAAGGTTAAACGCAACCAATAAGCATCTTATAGGAATTATCTAACCCCTTTTGGTGGTGGGTGGCCACCTCTAGCCTTAGGGTCAAGAAAAAAAAGTAGTTCTAAGACTTGAACTTCTTTTCTTTTTTAAGTAAATTACTTTAACCACTTCCAATGACTTTATACAATATATTGAAATCCAACTTTTTTCAAAATATAACATGCATTGCCTTCGTTAGAACTCCCACATTCCTTTTATGTGTGTATGTATAATTTATTAACTCAAAACTAGTTATTTAACTCTTTATTTACTTTTGCGCACTTCTGCAAGTATAGATGGAAAAGTAAGCAAGGGAGTGAATCAGAAAGGAATTAACTACTACAATAATCTCATTGATCTACTCCTGGCAAATGGTACGCTACTTGACCTTTTTTGTGCTCCAATTTCAAACTTCTTTACATTATGAGAATTTCACGTGACAGAGTTGATACATAGGTAATCTTGCAAATTTAATAATATATATAGATGCCTTGCCCCATATATACATAATAAAGAGCTTAAAATAAAGAAACATTTACTTATTTTCACTAATCCAATTTAATTCATAAAATCAAAATGAATTATGATCAACCTTAAAAACATAAATAATTTTTTTTATTCTAATAATCATTAGTATCTAGGGCAATCCTTAATGGATCTCATACATATTATATATAATATGAAGATATCTTTTCTTTTTTTTCCCTGTTATAAATGAGCAGGTATCCAACCTTTCATTACATTGTTCCATTGGGATGTTCCGCAAGCGTTAGAAGACGAGTACGGTGGTTTCTTGAGCTCTAAGATTGTGTAAGAAAGCTAAATCTCAACAATTTTTTCACTTTTTTTTTTTTTTTGCTCTTTTACTAAATATTTTAAGTAGATTTATTTGAATTAACGACTTATGAATGTATTATTCATATAGGAAAGATTATGTAGATTACGTAGACTTCTGCTTCAAAGAATTTGGTGACAGAGTAAAGCATTGGGTGACACTTAATGAAGCAAATTATTTCACATGGCTTGGATATGATATTGGAGTATATGCTCCTGGGCGATGTTCTGACTACGCTGGAAATTGCACAGCAGGTGATTCTGCGACTGAACCCTACATTGTGGTTCATAATTTACTCCTTTCTCATGCAGCGGCAGTCAAATTGTACAAGGACAAATATCAGGTAACGTTTCATTATTAGTTTTCATCTTCAATTCACATGGGCAACATAATATTCAACACTATTACATGGATATGAATACGTTTCCCTTTAAATATAAATAGAAAATGGTCGGTTTATTTTATACAAATTGATGATAAATATTACCATATATATTGTACTATAAAGAATGTATGTCCGTCCCTAAATTCAAATAGAGAAAATAATTAGTATGTGATCTTTAAAATAATTAATTTAATACCCAATCAAATCTTTTACAATTATTTTGATTGCATCAATTATATTGTTTACTCTGCATTCTAACATAGAAGAAACAAAATATCAATGTCAGACAATGTTTAAAAATATAGTAAATATTTAATAATATGTTACTCCTTCAAGGTTAGAAAACAAAGTTAATAGCAATAAGGAAGTAATAAAAATAGCTATAAAAAATTTGATTATATGTTAAATCGACCACTTTAAAGTTTAGATACCAAATTGAATAACCAAAATTTGGATGCCAAATCTACTATTTACCCATTTAAATAAGATATGTTAGATGACATAATTAACAGAGACGTATGTGGCGTATACCTCCAATAGGGAGAAATCTAACGGGTTTTGTAAAGGATCGCACAAATAGACTTTTGATACCATCTATAACCCAAAACCTTAAGGTAATGGTCTTTATAAACTCTTTACATAAGACCCATATTCTTGTACCCTAACAATCTCCCCCTCCTGAGTATACCTTCAATAGGGAGAAATCTAACGAGCTTTGTGAAAGATCACACAAATGGGCTTTGGACACCATCTATAACCAAAAAACTTTAAGACAATGGGTTAATGGGTCTTTCTTCTTATAAACTTTTCACATAAAACTCATATTTTCCATGTGGGATTCTCACATTTGCACCCTAACATAAGTGAATATAAAAGACACATTTACGAAAGAGTTAGCCCAACTATAATCGGGCTTTACTAATACTTTTTTTTGGCTCCGTACCACTATGCGCATTCTCTCAAGATTGGAAATCAGGCCTTTTGTTTCCCCTTTCTTGTCTTTTGATTCACACAGGCATTGCAAAGGGGTCAAATTGGGATCACACTCACAACATTTTGGATGACACCTAAGTACAAGAGAAGTAATATTAGCAGAAAAGCGACATCAAGAGCTCTAGATTTTCAATTTGGGTGGTGAGATTCTCTCCTCTCTCTCCATTATGTAGGAAACACAGTTGAGCCGGTGAATGCTATTTTGTTTTTTGAAACTCTGAAAATGGGGTAAAAGCTGGTTCTGATAAAAAAATAATGAAAAAAAAAATCCTAGTTGTCCTAAATTTAATACTAAATGGCAAGTGTTAATAGAATAAGTGTACAAAATTTGAGAAAAGTTTCAATGATACTACAAGGTACTTAAAATGTAAATTGGGCATAGCTATTAATAAAATTTTGATATATAAACAATTTTACTGAAAATAAGTACAATCGTCATTATTTGTTGAAAAATTATTAATATTTGTCCACCAGTCGTCTATACTATAGGTATTAGTACAAATGGATCTTTTTTCCCCAAGCTTGGGTACACTTGGAAACATGACCCAAAAAGTATTCTTTCCTTTAAAACAATAAACTTTGTTGGTCTACCAATGGAATAAAAGCGCATCACTTCTAATAAATTTGCTTTCTTTAGGGAAAGAAAAAAATTCAATGGCACAAGTTGAGTAGCTAATTGCAGAGGTAATCGAAAAAACCAAACTTACTACTAATGTGTGTTTATTAATATGAAGGATTGCCCATCCAATTACATATGGGGACTATCCCAAATCAATGAGAAATTTAGTTGGAGCAAGGTTGCCCAATTTTACCGAAGCACAATCCCAGCTGTTGAAAGGCTCGCATGATTTCATTACACTAAACTACTACTCTGCCAGATACGTGGACGGGTCCGACACCCCTCGTACAGATGTCAACCTTAGTTACGCAACTGATTGCCAATGCAATATGACTAGTAAGACTACTCTAAATACATGAGAAGATAAGAACTTTCTCTATTTGGTTCTCAGCATGATTATCTTGTACACTTATTAACAATTTTACTTCGTTTTTTATTCTGCAGCGGAGAAAGATGGCAAACCAATTGGTCCATCAGTATGTAATCTCACTCCCTCCAGCTAAAAGCTATAATTTTTGGAAATGGATCCTCTCCATTATCTTCTGGTTTCACTCAATTCATAGTCTTGAAATATCATCATATGCAACAAGTGGTTGAAATTATAAGGAAGGAAATGTCCTTACAATGCTATCACAAAATATTTCAAGAATTTATTTAATTTCAACCATTTGTTTGTGTATTGAGGGAAAATGAATGAATGAAAATTGAGAGGGACCCAAATCTGGAATTTATTTTATAATCACTAAGTGGATGTGATAATGTAATGGTTAATTCAATTTGCAGACGGCTTTGTCTTGGCTTTATGTATACCCAAAAGGATTAGGAAGACTATTGCATTATGTGCAAAGAAAATACAAAAATCCAAGTATATATGTAACTGAGAATGGTATGTCATACAAATGCTTAATTTATTTATCAGCATCTAATTGTAGCCATTAAGGTTGGTTATTAACTAATTAGTTTCCAAATTATTTTGTTTCTAATCACCTAAGGAGTTGCGGATGCAAATAACCATACAATTTCCATCAATGATGCCCTAAAAGACGAGCTGAGGATTAGATACCTTCAACTCCATCTATCCTCTCTCCTGACAGCAATAAGGTGAGTAATCAGCATCGTTATATATGTACATATATATATATATATAAATAACTCTAACCATTAAAACATCTTTTAGTGTAACGACTTAAAATATATCAAAACTCTAAAGTTAAGCATGTTAAATGGAGAATCTTTCTAGGATGGATAACCTTCTAGAAATCAACTAACACCAAACACAAATCTATACGGTATTTTGCCAAACTAGATAATACATCAATAGATAGAGTTCAAATTGTTGCAATAGATATAGACATATATATATATATGGACATGCATACATAATGTACTTATATATGCCCGTGCAAAATATAGTGGAGCACGGGCATATATGTACATATAGATTTTTATTTTGACGAGTTACATTCATGTGATATGTAGAGAAGGAGTGAACGTGAAAGGATACTACATTTGGTCATTTCTAGATGACTTTGAGTGGGCAGCAGGCTATACAGTTCGCTTTGGCATCACTTTCGTAGATTATCAAAACAGTCTCAAAAGATATTTGAAGGACTCCGCTCTATGGTTTCAAAATTTCCTTCGCATGTCAAATGCAACTTCCGAAGATTGCTCGCAATCCTGATGTTTAGCTCAGTCTAAGCCTTTTGTATGTTGCATCTTTAAAAAGCGTCGTACAACTAAAGTTTTTCGTGGATTTTTTATGGAAAAGTTATAGTATGAGACTAGGATCGTAAGTGAGTCGAAACAGCTCGTGAGCTACTCGAGTTCAACTCAATGAAAGCTCGAATTCGACTGCTTACAATCGAATCGAGCTCAAGTTCGAGCTACTCATGTAGTTACCAAACTCAAGTTCGAGTTTCAAAATATTCGGCCCAGTGAGCTTGTGAGCTTAAGCAAGCTTAAACAAATATTAAAGCAAGATGAGTCGAGTTCGAGTTTATCGAGTATTAAATACTCTATATAGTTAAATCAATATTTAAAAAAATAATCGAGCTTAATTGAGTCGAGTTCGAGTTTAAAAATCAAAGCTCGATCGAGTTCGAGTTCGAGTTCAAGTTCGAGCTTCGAGTTTTTTATACGAGTCGAGTTCGAGCTTGGTACTGTGTCGACTCGACTCGACTCGTTTACAGCTCTATATGAGGCAAAAAGTCTCTCTCTCCCTCTTTCTATATATATATATATATATATATATATTTGCAATTGATATTTAATACAATTTTTAGAGAAAGAGAATTGAAACCAAGTCAACCTCGTTGAGATACTAGTATTTATGCACTTAATTACAAGAGCTTCGACAACTAAATATTCATGTTTTAGAATAACCAATAAACATTAGTACAAGAGGCATGTTCAATATCCTCATATTTGGGGAAAAAAAAGTAGCTACTCTTCATTTAGTAACTCAAGTATGTGTGCTTGAAAATCTATCATTAATCAAATAATAATTTTGGTTTATTATATATGTCTTGTTATGTCGTAACATTATGTATATAATGTGTATATATTATTGTGTTGTGATATATTGTATTGTTTTGTATATAGATAATATATTATTAAGGTATTTACATGTAATTTAAAATTTTAACATTCATTATAATGAATACTTTGTTGTTTATGTCTTTCCAATATTTTAGTATGATTTCATAATTATATATATGAGGCCATTGTAGTTGGGTCTGTTTGGTTTGTCATTTTCAAGTCATTTTACATCATATTTTTGTAATTTTCAAATAGACTATCTATAAAAAACAGATACAGATGAAAAATAGATAATTTTACTCATAAATAATCAGATACAGATAAAATACAAATACAAATTAGATACGGATAAGATATAGATGAAAATCACACGATCTACACAGACCCATTTTCCTAAACTATAGGAGTCCAATTCCTCAATCATTGGATCAACTAAACAAATTTTTAATAATTTCCACTTTAGCCAACTAAGTAATACAATATCCGTTCAAGACTAATTATATGGTTTATTTCATTTCTTATAGTTACTATTACATTATAATCTTGTTTCATTGTCAAAGTGAACATGTAATTCGTCTAGACACACTTTAGGATTGAGAGCTTTCCAAGTTAAAGATATGAAAATCTAGCACCAAGAGCAAATCGATCATGTTCAGAGTTGTCAAGAAAGTTATTAACAATGCTTAGTAGTTGGAGTTACAAGGTGATTAAGACTTCAGATTCATATGTATCTAACAGACTTTCCGCATCTGATTGTGTTTTAGCTAATGTATTGGATTCTAATCGAAATCTTATTCTGAATGGGTAAGGCTCAGTACAAGGGGAATGATCCAGTGATTCAAATTAGACAAGTTAAAGATATAGAGTCAAATAAATCCATATTCGTAAATCGATGATTATTTTATTTCTTTTCTTGTATGTACATTTTTTCACATATGTACTTTTCGTATTAGGGTTAGTCCAAGCATTAATAGTGGATGTAACCTTAATAGGTTAGTTATCTAACACCGAGTGAATTGTTCTTTTTTGTTGAATAGGTCATTATGTTTATATTCTTCATTCTTACCGATCTTTATTGATTATAGCAAGCAAACCATTTCATCTACTTGTGCGTAATATCATATATATTAAATAAAGATCAATATTCTTTGGTACAATATCTTTATGGGAAGAATCGGTCATATCCATGTATACTTTATATTATAAATAAGGTAAATTACATCTAAAGATATCAATGTTTGATGATAAGTATATTTAAGGTATCAATATTTCGAATGATTAAAAAAAAGAATTAATATTTTGAAGTAAATTTTTTTAAAATATCAACATTCCCAATGATTAAAAAGAAGAATCGATTTGTCACAAAGTGACTCGAACAAGATATAATTGATCATTAAGGAAAATAATAAATGTGTATTTTGTAAACATTTATCCTACATATATTGCACACTTTCATGCATACTTTTTGTGCTTTTAAGATAAAATTCTGCTAAAATTGATGAATTACATAAATATGGATCAATCATGACAAAACGTGCAAAACTTTGTTAAAAAGGGTCCAAAGGAGTTAAAATATGTGAATTCTTGCGGTTTAAAAGACAAAACATTTTAACTCGGTCTCATGTTTATGACCGTAGGATATGTTGTGTTAAATGGTGAAGAGATGCGCATGTGTGGATGTAATTGTTGAAGTTAATAGCTACATCCTGTTAATGATTGTTTAGTTTTGATAGCAACTGCTTCTATTAAGATAAATGTGAACTTCTAAGTGCAGCAGCTAAACTCAATTACAAAGCATCACAATAGAGCAGTAGAACCAATGAAATCACGGCACTACAGCCAAGCAGCTATGTCATCAAGAGGAAACAGCAGCAGAACAAAACATGAAGGTCGAGTAGCAACCCGAGCCTCGATCAGGTGCAAGTAAAGCAGCTGCTATATCCGAGCAGCTCAATGTTAGTAGAACTCCATAGTCGCGAGAAGGGCTGCTCAGACCAGAATCCACGTCGCACTTCAATGGGGAGTTTTAGTAGTAAGCAAGGAAGGTGACAACACTGAGCTGATGCGCGCACTGATCTGCTAAGCTGATTGACCGAGCTTTAAACAAGTTGATCATCCGAGCAAGAACCGAGCTCCAAACTCCATGTAGCCTGAGCTGTTGAATTCACCGAGCAGCCCCGTACACACAAATACCACTAGCAGATATTAGAGCGATACGGATCTGTTTCTTACTGAACCCAACTCAAGACAGCACCGCCAGAGCATTAATGTTGAGAAAGCACTGCAAAAGCATGGGGCGATCACCGGACATTCTGAGGCGAGCTTCATGACGGCACTCTAGCAGCAGGCAGTCTTCGTTCCAAGCTAGCTGATTGCACCGATCCATTAAGCACCTACAATACCAGAGCCATCACGTGCAGCAGACTGGATCCATGACAGCTCACAACTGAACAGAGCACATATCACCCTCCTTACCTTGCTATACCGATCAGTCTGGATCACAAGAGCTCCTATGCTAAAGACTAACCGAGCACTTGACAAGTGCAGACCTGAGTAGTAGTGCAACGAGCTTCGTTGGCTAACTTGAGCTGCACACTTTATGAGCTCTGAGCTATTAGAGCATGCCAGACCGAATGAAACCGAGCTGTGCATCTATTCTGAGTTGCAGGCGCACCCATACTGGTATCATCCGAGCCTCAACAGCCAAGCACCGAGCTGACATAAATCCGAGCTAACCAAGATCATACACCAAGCTCCCACCATAGCCCAGTGACAGACTTAATGCTGCACTATGGGCTTGAGCACAAACTCATCCGAGCTACTCCAACGTGCAGTCTCCATTCTATGACCGAGCACTTAAGCTTCTTTGCACCGAGGAGGACGTCAATAAGACGTTGCCCCGACCTTACTAAGTTCTTATCCGAGCTTCAAGAGACCGATGATATGAAGAGTAAGAACTACTCATAACCAACCTGCACGAGCTACTGCTGAGTTCAACCTTACGTCGACCGACCAACCACTTACAGCAATAACTTTTGTTTTACTTTACTATTTTGAAACTCTACTGTGGGGCTAAGTTGCTATTGCCCACATTTTTTCTTAGGATCTATTTGGTTAGCTTTTTTCGGTAGATGCAGATACTTTTTTCAAACTTTTTTTTAGTAAGTTATTTATCAAGAAATATATATAAATAAAAAAAAAGTTGACGTTTCTCATAAAAAGATAAAATATAAATGCAAATTATACATATTAACACATATCATTTTGATACATATATATATACAGATAAAAAACAGACCATCCAAACAGACCCTAGAGTACATCTTTTGTACTTTTTACAAATCTTAGGGATCAACTCATAAGAATATACTCACTCTTACACTTATTGCTTCTCATACATGTCACATGATCCTTTACTAAACCTCAACTATTTTCACATCACCAGCTCACTATTCACATACCATGTACATATACATATATATAATATATATACCATTTTCATTTTCTTTTGTCTTATCTTTCGTCCTAGGGACAGATCATACCTTGGTCTTTGTCTCTAGACTGATCACTACATTTCTCTATACCATTCCTTTCACTCACCTCATCCCATCAACCTCACCGCATTCTACCCCATTTTCTAGCACTATTTATTTCAAACCATCACCATGGAGTTGGACCTGAAATTATAAGTAGACATTTTACAATTTTTAGATAACCCTCTCCTTTATTCTTTTGTAATGAATCGTGTTCTGATTATTATGAATGAAATTCCACTTCTCGGTATAAGTTAAATTTATTTAAGTGGGATCATATGATGATTTATGGATTTCCTAAATAGTTGATTGGTATTTTATAATGGGTTTTATAATTTGGAATTTTGGTTATTTCTATTTTGACATTTACAAGGTAAAAATGTACCTATGAATTTCTTTTGAATTAAAGCTTAAGATACTTGAGAAGGATTCAAAAACTCAATTGAAATAGAAAATATAATTTCGAAACTGACACAAACACATGCTAGGTTTTGGATTAAGTTATAGAACTCACGTTTTTAATGCAGTTGAAATTGTACTTTATTGATATGGACACATGCTTGAACCACAAATTTAATTAGAATAGCATAGCTTGTGAGAGGAGTGTGTTATTTTATTAATGATTATAAATGGGTTACTCGAGAGAGATATTCATGTTATAATTAGAATCTTATAACGCAAGAGCGAAGCAAATTCTTGTGAATTTAATCAAAATTTAAACAAACAAACCCGGTTATAACTACAATACAATGAATGGAAATCCTAACCAGACTATTACATAATCCTACACCTATTTACTGAAGGAGATTCAAAAAGTAATTTTAGTGCTGGTGTAAATTTTAGTATTAAAGTAGGTATAATCAATAGTGGTAATTTGTAGAAGTAGTCTAATTAGTTTAGAACTCCCAAACCTCCATTTTGGTTGCTTAACTTAGAGTAGAATTGTTATAATCTAGTACTTAGTCAATTAGCTCCTTGTGGATCATGATCTTGAATACTCTCACTAGCCTATACTTGCACGATTGGTACATTTACCGGTGCCTTTCACCCCGAAATTGATCATTTTTATTAAAACATGCATTTATAGTTTTCTAACAAATGTAAAATCCAACAAGAGCAAAACACGTTCAAGCAAAAAAATTTAAGAAAAATTAATTCAAATGTTGATACTTTAAATGAACTTTATAATATTTAATACATCATTGGATTCTAGCTATTAATATCCAACCCTCATTGGTTATTGTTATGAATTTTTAATTGACTTAGTGATCTTCCTCTTAAGCATATCAAGTTTTGGTGTCAGAGTAAATTTTCTTTTGCCACAAGCTTTGAGATGGTGTCTTGAATTTTTCTAAGGATTTAAATACATTAACAAGTACAAGGATAGTCAAGATGTAAGATATATTAAATGCAGCGGATTTGGTTAAATAATTTTTCAATGTTCTAACAAGAGGTTGATGGTGATTGAAGGGAATGCACCTAAGGTTACTATAGAGAGTGGAGAGAAAAAGAAAAACTTGGAGTGGTGGAAGAATAGGGATGAAGTGATAGAGATTGAGGGTGAAAATGGGTTATTCTTATAAAATGAAACTCCCAACTACAACGCATCTTAAATCCAATGGTACTCACTTGTTTAATGATCAAGATACGTGGTGAAATATCATTGGTCTTATGTGCACTAACAAGCCAAGAATCCACTAGCAAATGGGAAAGATGGGGATGAGGTGGTGTGCATTGCGGTCCCAATGAGTGAAGCACACGAGATTTTGGGTAAGCTATGGTAGTATGATAAGTACACATTGTATGATGAGTTTGGGAACACCTAATCGTTTTATATGAATAAGCAGACTTCATCTTATTGTCCATGAGTGTGGAGGAGATTAGAAAGGGAACTGAGGTTTATTTATCAGTGATCGTATGTCTTATTCCAAGAAGTTGCGAGGAGTAGATTGGAGGTCAAATTTTCAGTTATTCCAAGGCGATAATATGATCATGAACCCAAACCTCCAACCGAGCATTAGGGTTAATTTGGATTGTCTAAGTTTTATTTATATCTTATTTATATTTTTATCTTTTTATAAAAAAAATTATCTATTTTTTATCGATATTTATTTTTTAATAAATATTTATTTGAAAATGACCAAAACAAAAATTAGACAAACAGACCATTAGTTGCTAAAGTTGTTAAAAATTGCAAAACGATGAGGGAGTTGCGAGTTAAGGTGTGATATTTAAATGACATATATTTAAAATTATTATATATATATATATTAGATTATCAATAATATATATAATATATAGTAACTACATCAAAAACCATATATTAAGAATATCTTTTGCGCTATTACATTATTGATATATTGTATATTAAGTGATATAAGTATATACATAATGATTATATAAGCAAATGGTAAGAATTTTTCTTTTTATTTCCACAATTTACCGTCTTTTGCCTTGACCCTACTTATCCAAGGAATGAGTCCCCGAATCAGTTTTCTGGTGACTGATCCGGATGTTACCGTTTGTTCAAGACGTCGCAAAATTCCAAAGGCCAAAGTTAAGAACTCTTTTCTTATATTAAATCAGGTTATCAATTTCTGATTACATGATTTGGCAATCATTGATTTCATTGATCAGGATTGATGATTACTTTATTTTTCCTTTGAAAAAATTGCTGAATATATTGAACTCCTAAATCTTGATAAATCGGCAATCCAATTAGCAATGTTTATTATCGTATTTTATTCTTTTTAGATAAAAGAAGAATCACAAGTCTGGATCCTTAAACATAGGAATCGGAACTAGAACCGTAGGATCCACCAATTCCATGGAACCAAGAACTGGTCCGACTTCAACAATTTTGGTTCCGGTTCTAAAAATTTGAAGCTATAAACTGCCAATTTGAGTCATTTTCTGAATTTGAACCAAACCTTGGTGCTTGAAGATGAATATGATAGATTTAAGTTTCAAAACTAGTTAAATATACATAAAATTCTAAAGGTTGCTGCAAGAATATGATTTAGGGTAAAATTCAAGAAATTCCTAAACTATTGATAGATAAAGCCTTAAACCCTCAATGTATAATTTTTAAAAATGTATATGTGCATCCTAATCTATTGTTAACACTTCAAACGCTCAACATTGTTTGTAGTTCTTATATTGAGAATATTTTCAGTTACCAACAATGTTTTAGAGTTATTTACATATTTTTAAAAGTTAAGGAGATGTGAAACATACTTTTTTATTTAGGTTGTATCTATATTCCATGACGTAAAAGGTGTATATGATATTATTCCTAAGATTTATTCAACGAGTTATTCTTCATCTTCATATTAAATCTAGTAATGACATCTTATGTAAGGCTACAAACGAGCTAGACCACTCGAGCTCAGCTCGATATGAGCTTGACTCAGCTCAAACTCGATAATTAAACGAGTCGAGTTTAAGCTCAATGTGAAACAAGTAGAGCTCAAACTTTTGTTTAGGCTCAAGAGTTGGCTCGCAAACAGACTTGTTTAGAACTCGTGAGCCAAGCTTGTGAGCTAGGCTCAACAGTGGGCTTGGGAGCCAGGCTTGATAGTAGGCTTACAAGCCAGGCTCAATTCACTCTTTATTTCTTTATCTCAAATGCATTCACAAATCAAGCCCATTAATTGAGCCACCATTAGATATGTCCAAGTCCCTTATAGTTCAACCCAACAATCCACTAAACAAAACATGTACAATTTCAAATTACCCAAGTAACAAAAATCCTTACACTATGCACTTTCGATGGGACGAAAAGACAGGTATGTTCCTTTCTTTCTTTCACTTCTCAACTCTTCTACTTTAACTAAATCTACAAAAATACAATATTAGGTTTTCTTAAAGCTTTATGATTCTTGGATGATTTCTAAATCTAATCGAATATTAGCAATGTGTGTGAGTTGACCTATCAAGTGATATTATTTTCTCAAATGTTTATTTGCTTAAACTCTAACTTGGGTTTTATGTTTGTATTTTTTTTTTTTTTTTTAGGACCATGAAAAGAAAAGAAGAAGAGGAAGGCACTTACTGCATTCGAGCCCTAGTAAAGCTCCAAGAATAGAGAGGGAAACTAAAAAGGATGGTGACTAAAGGTAATGACTTTTTTGGTAATATTTCTTTAGTGGGTGCTTGTATTTGATATAAAGTTTTGATATTTTTTGAGGTATTGCTAATTGTCAATTATGTGGCTTTAAGGAAGTCGAAATTAAGTAAAGAGAAAGTCAGGAAACCAAGTTTCGTTAGAATAGAAAAACCTAGCTTAGACGATAATGGAATGGTTTGTCTTAGCAATTTCAATGAGGAAGATAAGTTTAGCAACATTGTTTCTGGGAACAAACACAAAATTCGAAGAAAGGTATGGTTGTAAGACTATGTTAGAGTGCAGGTGTGAGGTTAAAAAAATCCCCTACAGGAAATATGAGACTTATGTGAATGATTTATAAGAGGCAAAGCCCATTAACCTAATACCTTAAGGTTTTTTGTTATAGATGGTGTCATGCCTATTAGTGTATTCCTTCATAAGTTCCATTTGAAGAATGTTTTCCCATTAAAACTTCCTCCTCTCTTAAAAGACTATATAGAATAGTTTTCATTGTCTTCAAGTTATCTTTGTCAGTTATAGTTTTTATTGATAATATCTGAGTCAATTGTTGTTGTAGTGTTCTAATGATCAAAGGTCGTTGATCATTCCTCAGTTTCGTGGAAGCTGTAGTCAAGTGTGTAGATTTCGATATACTACAGCCATTCTTTTTATTTATTTATTTATTAGATAAGATAGATTATGTACTTTACTTGTTTTATACTTCGACTCTAGCGGTTATTTACTATTACCGATTAAGTACTAGGGAGCTTTACTCTTGTTTGAATCAGGATGCAACAATTGGATGTTAGATTTTTTCCGTGAATTTCAATAATGGCCAATCCATTAGTAGTCCACGAATTCCATAACATGAGGAACATGAGACTGCTCCACTAACTTTCAAAAACTGTTGGTTATATTTCAGCAATTAAACTCATTGATGAACTTAGTTTATGTATTCCATTAATGAGTTTATATTAATTTCATCTTTGGGGTCTCATAAGCCTACTCACTTATTCAGAAAAATACATCATCAATATTGAGAGAGTTAAGATTTAGACGCACCAAACTGAAATCAAAAACCTAGAAATTAACCCTTATTTAAGTGTTATTTCTATTTGTTTTGAAATGGCTAGAGATATGCGATTCAATTCAATTTTCCGTCTACTAATAATTCTTCTACATTCATTAGGTTTCCTAAACATGATTAAGATTAATAGGTTTAATATTTGGTATCAAAGCAATGTGTGTTAATGCCTCTACCTTACTCTATTTTTAGTTGGTTTAGTTCTAGTGTTTCATATTCTAATTGTCAATTTTTGTTTTTAAACGTTTAGTTAGAAATTAAGATTATAAATCATTGATGCATTGGATTTCTAATATGTATGTGGTTTGAAACGATGAAAATATTATAAAAGTCTCTACTCTTCAAACCTTTTGCCGAACATTTAATCTATGTACATACGTGATTATATGATATTTTGATTGACATGTTTTTTTGTGCAAAACATGTGAAATAATTTGGATATTGAATTTCAAATATGTAAGACAATTGGAATGAGAATTTTATTATAGAAAATCATAATTTCCTGTGTCTTTGTTTCCGTTAACATACGAATGAAACTTTGAATTAGAAAGTGTTGTTTTTTAATTTTCCGGTGTATATGGAGATTAGAAATCATTAGCTGATGAGATTTCTATCTTTTCTAGGTTTTTGGAATGTTTTCTTGTGAACATTAAACTTTTATAATTTTAATGTGTCTACGTATGCATATAATATTTAGTTAAATGATTTTACACATTAAAATTAGTTTGTGTTGGTCGTTAAAGGAAAATAATTATTATTGGCTCTCTATGAATTCAATTATTAATGTTACATGCTTATATTATTTATGTGCATAATTTATGGTTTATCATTATACAGGAAATGTTGATTAGATAATAGGCGTGTAGAATTGAATTCACAGGATATTGCTTATCGTTTTATGAAATAATTGAGCCTAAAGATTTAGTTAGTGTTTAAGTGATCCATATAATTTCAACTAATTACGGAGTAGCCACAGCATCTTTAATTAATTAAAATTATGTATTAGGAATGATTTAGGATCACTATAGAAAATAAACATTAGTTGTGATTAGTTATATGCAACATAATAGATCTTATCTCGTAGGTATTTTTATTATATTATGTATGATAAAGATAAAATATCAAACTATATTTTCTAATTTACCCACAGGGATTAGAAAAAGGAACATAATTTGATAGTTTTATTGTAAGACTTAAGATGAATCTAATTGAATTAGAACTTTAGCCCATAGGCAAGTTTTACATCACTAGATTCATATTTCAGCATGATTTTACATTGGTAAAAAATGTCAATTGTTGATTAGCCTCAAATTTTTGTAACATGAACATGTATGTTTAATTATTAGAGTAATTTCGACCTGTCAATTTTTTCAATATGCGATGTGATGTTCCTAAACTTAAAGGGGATAACTATATGGTTTAGAAGGAGAGAGTTCTCCTTCATTTGGGATGGATGGACATTGATTATGCCATAAGGAAATAAGAGCTCCTACATTGGTAAAACATGTCAATAGTTGATTAGCCTCAAATTTTTGTAACATGAACATATATGTTTAATTATTATAGTAATTTAACCTGTCAATTTTTTCAATATGCAATTTGATGTTCCCGAACTTAAAACTATATGGTTTAGAAGGAGAGAGTTCTCCTTCATTTCGGATGGATGGACATTGATTATGCATAAGGAAATAAGAGCTCCCCAATAACTAAAACCAGCACTCCAAATGAAATAGGTTTTTATGAAAAATGGGGCCGATCTAATCGCTTGTCAGTTATGTTCATAAAGACTAAAATTTCTTCTGGTATAAGAGGCTCCATCAAGAAATATGAAAAAGTCCAAGATTTACTAAAGGCCATTGATGAGCAATTTTCTACTTTAGACAAGGCAATAGCTAATACCCTAATTATAGAGCTTTCAACTCTGAGGCTCACCGACATTAAGGGTGTGCATGAGGGACATTGCAGCCTAACTGAAGGCATTAGAGGTTCAGTTGTCAGAATCCTTCCTGATTCACTACATCCTTTGCACTTTACCTTAGCAATATAGCCGATTTAAGATATGTTATAACACACAAAAGGATAAATGGTTAGTCAATGAGTTGTTAACTATATGTGTTCAGGAAGAGGGCAGACTACTCATGGAGGAAAAGGAAAAGGAAAAGGTGAACTTGACTACTCATGGGAAGAGCGAGAAGAAGGATCAAGCCAAAGATAAAAGGAAAAAGAAAATTCCTCCCATAAAGGACATAAAGAAGGAGGTTTTGTGCTTCTTCTGTAAAAATACGGGCATGTGAAGAAACAATGCTCCAAGTTCATATAGTGGCTTGATAAGAAGGTACTCAACTTTCACTTGTTTGTTATGAATCCAATATGATTGATGTTAATCATAACACATGGTGGATTGATTCTGGTTCTACAATCCATATGACCAATTCATTGCAAATTTAAGACACCTACGAAAGCCAATGGGAAGTGAGTGTAGCATCTATTTAGGCATTAAGATGTCCTCACATGTGGAGGCTATTGGGACATGCAGTAGTTGTTAGAGTAGTGGTTACATTTTAAATTTGAAAAAGACATTTTATATCCCAAGTTATTCCAGGATTTTAATTTCAATTTCTAGACTTGTATCAGATCATTATTCCTTTAACTTTTCAGGCTCCAGCTTTAATATATTTTATAAATCTAATGTTAGTGGATATGGTACTTTATCTGATGGTCTTTTTTTTCTTAGTTTACGAAATGATGATAACCCTACTATTATGCATACTCATGAGAAGGTTGGCATTAAACGATGAGTTGTGAATGAAGAATCCTCTATATTGTGGCATCAAAGATTAGGACGTATCTCCATTGATAGAATTAAAAGGTCGATAAATGATGGGTTTTAGTACTTTAGATTTTACTAACTTTGAGACTTATATAAGCTATATCAAGGGAAAACAGACTAACAAGTCAAAGAAGGGTGTTAAAAGGAGCTCTAAATTATTGGACATCATACATACAAACATTTGTAATCCAGACATGGATGCATATCGTAATAAGTACTTTGTCTCTTTCATAGATGATTACTCACAATGTATATATCTCTCTACTTACTTAACAACAAGAATGAAGCACTAGATGCTTTTTAGGTGTTTAAAGTTGAAGTAGAGAAACAATGTAGAAAACAAATTAAAATCGCAAGATCCGATAAAGGCAAAGAGTACTATGATAGATATACAAAGAGTGGATAAGCAACTAGTCCATTTGCGAGGTTTCTTCAAGAGAATAGGATTGCTGCCTAATACAGTTTACCTGGTTCTTCGGACCATAATGGAGTAGCTAAAAGGAGAAATAGAACATTATTGGACATGATGCAAAGCATGACTGCAAGCTCCAAGCTTCTTAATTCATTTTAGACTGAAGCTCTTAAAATGGTTGCATATATATTGAACTGGGTTCTAACCAAGGCTGTCGGAAAGACACCATTTGAGTTATTCAAACGGTAGAAACCAAGTTTGCTACATGTACATGTTTAAGAGTGTACGTCTAAAGTAAGATTCTACAATCCACATGAGAAAAGGTTGGACCCAAGGACTATTAGTGGATATTTCATTGAATATGCAAAAAGGTGTAAGGGATATAGATTTTATTATCCATCTCATAGCACTAGGGTTGTGGAACCAAGAAAGGCAAAATTTCTTGAGAATGACTTGATTAGTGGGGGCAATCAATCTAAGGGTGTTGGTTCTACAAAAGATCGTTTAGATGCTCAATATGCCACTTCAAGTAACGACCTGATTGTTGTTGTTAACAACACGCATCCAGCATAAATACGTGTTGAAAAACTAGTCTCGGAGTTACCACAAGCTATTGATCCCGATCCAGTAGATGCTAAAGTTCAACAGATGTTCGAAGCTGTTAAATAACCAGCTAAACAACATGGTTCTATTCCTCAAGTGAATCTTGACGCAACATTAAGAAGATCTACAAGAGTAAGGAAATTAGCAATTCTTGGTAAATACGTTATGTATCTGCGAGAGTCTAGCTATAATGTTAGAACCAAAAAGCGATCCTGAGACTTTTTCCTAAGCAGTGAGTTATAAGGATTTGAACTTGTGGCATAGTGCCATGAAAGAAGAGATTGATTCAATAGCATCTAACCAATTCTAAAATCTCGTCAAGTTCCCTATTGACATAAAAGCAATTGGATGCAAATGGGTCTTCAAAACAAAGAAAGATTCATAAGGCAACATTGAGAGACATAAAACAAGACTCTTTGCTAAAGGATTCCCTCAAAGGGAAGGAATCAACTACACAGAGACTCTTTCTCATGTATCTAAGAAATATTCCATTTGTATAATTATGTCATTGGTTGCACATTTTGATTTAAAGTTGCAACAAATGAATGTGAAAATCGCTTTCCTTAATGGTGATGTAGAGAAGAGGCTTACATGAAACAACCTGAAGTAATCTCAACTAGTGATGATGACCATTTGGTTTGTAACCTTAATAAATCCATATATAGACTAAAACAAGTCTCCCATAAGTGGTATTTGAAATTCCATGATGTCATCACTTCATTTGGTTTTGAAGAGAACATTATGGATCAAGGTATATACCAGAATGTCAATGGGAGTAAAGTTTGTTTTCTTGTGCTGTATGTGGATGATATTTTGCCTGCGATTAATTGATAGGGTTTGTTCTATGAGGCCAAACAATTCCTTTCAAAGAACTTTGATATGAAGGATATAAGTGACTTATCTTATGTCATTAGCATAAAGATCCATAAGGAAAGATCTCAAGGCATTTCAGGTTTATCTCAAGAGACCTATATCAACACAGTTTTAAAAAGATTTTAGAGGAATGATTGTTCACCAAGTGCAGCACCCATTATGAAAGGTAACAGATTCATCTTAATCCAATGTCCTAGAAAGGAGCTCAAGCGAGAACAAATGAAAAACATCCCATGCGCTTCAGTTATTGGAAGCCTAATATATGCTCAGGTTTGTACTAGACCTAACATTGCATTTGCTGTTTGGCTGCTAGGGAGATATTAGAGTAGCCTATATATTGACCACTGAAGAGCTACAAAGATGGTAATGAGAGATCTTCAAGGGATAAAGGATTACATGCTCATGTATAGATAGACTAACAATCTAGAGGTTATTGGATACCCCGATGTGAATTTTTCTAGCTATGTTGATTCACGCAAATCAACATCTGGTTCCATTTTCATGCTTACTAATGGAGCTATATCTTGGAGTAGTGCGAAGCAGACCTTGACTGCTACTTCCACTATGGAGGGTGAGTTCGTATCTTGTTTTGAGGCTACCACACATGGTATGGTTGAAGAGTTTCATATATTGGCTTAGAATTGTTGATTCTATTTCTAGGACATTGAGATTGTATTATGATAACTCAGTTGTTGTGTTTATGGTTAAGAACAATAAGAGTGGTAGTCGAAGTAAGCATATTAGCATCAAATACTTAGCCATAAGAGGACATGTTAAGGAAAAGAAAGTGATCATTGAGCACATTAACACTGAGTTAATGATAGCCGATCCTTTAACTAAAGGCATGCTACCAACGAATTTTAAGGATCATGTGTTGAAAATAGGACTTGCTTCCATGATGTAATCTTTCATTGTACATGCATTTGATGTTTTGATGAAACTCTTATTCAATTAATGTTTTCTCATTTAGCCTTGTGTACACATTTTTGTCTATTCATTTATTTTGAGAGATATAATTAAGTTTGGACCTTGAATAAAAATCGGGTTTATGCATTAAGTTGTATGGGCTTGAGAGACGCAATGCATTGCAATACATGGAAGATAATACTCATCATTAGAGGACCTATCGCCATGATTCATGTATTTTGTTTCTCATTATGATGAATTATGGAATACATGGATCAAGTGGGAGAATGTTATATTTTCTCCATGAATTTCGGTAACCAATCCAGATAATGGTCAATGAATTCCACAATATGAGGAACTTGTGAAACTGCTCCACTAATGTTTGAAAACCATTGCCTATATTTCAGCAACTAATCTCATTGATGGATTGAGTTTATATATATATATATATATATAGCATTAATTCATCTTCGGGGGTCCCCTAAACCTACTCACTCATTCAGAAAAATATACCATCGATATTGAGAGAGTTAACATTTGGAAGCACCAAATTGAAACCAAAAACTTAGAAACTAACCCCTATTTGAGTGTTATTTCTATTTATTTTGCAATGGCCGGAGGTATGTGATTTCATTCAATTTTGCTTCCACTTCTATTTCTTCTACGTTCATGAGATTTGTTGAACATGATTAAGATTGATGGGTTTAATAGTGGATGCTTTGAAAAATTTCCTTGAGATCTTTTGAGTGTGGATGGATTGAAAATGAAGCAAAATCAAGACCTTTCTTTTCTTTTTTAACTTTTTCTTGCTTTTCATGGAAGCCAATTCTATTCATTTCTTCTATTAAATGTCCATTTTATGACTTTGGTTTGATGTAAAGGAAGCAAAAGAAATCAGTGATGAAAGTGATGATGAAGTCATAGGAAGTGGTGATCTTAATGTTGGTGTTGATGTTTCCAATATTGATCTTGTTAAAGGTGGTTAAATTTTGTTGATCTTTTAATTGAAGTTTTGATTTATTTTAATGAAACTATGATGGAACTAGATGATGGAATAAGTAGTTTAGAAATTATCTAACACATTTAATGAGTTTGTGATTTTGGGTGTTTAAATTTTGTCTTTTGTTTTTATATAGTTTTGATTTTTTTGTGAATGCAGAAATAATGTGAAGTACTAAAGGTGGTTGAATTTCTAATGATGGTTTTCTAGTGTTAATTCTTTGAAGACTCAGCTTCTATTGGTGCTTTAAATAAGCCGTTGTTCAATGCATCTTGGGGCCATACTCTTACTTATTTAATTTTTTTCACAAGGGGATTGGGATCCTACTTCTTTATCGTAAAAGGAAATGAAGTTCCAAGTTTTATTTTTAAAGAATTTTATTGATTAACTAATTCTAGTTAATAGCCTAAATGGAGACAAGTATGAGCAATTTTATCAATACTTGATGATCCAAAATAAATATGTTGCTTTTCTTTTAGCTAATTTTAATTTTGCTTGACTGATAATTTTCTTTCCACTATTAGCTTCATTTTGTTTCTCAAATTTCTTATTGATAAATTGATTGAAATATTAATACATGAACTAACTTTAAAAAAAAAAACAAATGATTAATTAAAAGATATATATTTTAGTTCACCAAAAATATATAACTAAAATGATCGCAATCATCTAGTTGCTTTGAAAGTTGAAATTTATTATTTTCAATTTTACTAATGTAAATTTTGTGCTATAGGTTGAGGATAACAGTAAGTAGGAAAAAAGATGACAATGTCGCCGAGGGAGCTGAGGCTAAAGATGTAAAGGATGAACTATCGGTGCTTTAAATTGCGTTTAGGCGTAAACTGCCCATGTTTTTGTTGGTTTCGTAACGCAAAAACACAGCATAAAGTTTGTGACTTCTATGCACTGAGATGACCTGGACCCTTGTTTAATTTCTTCATATGTTTTAACTCCTTCATAAAGAAAGCCAATGTTGTTGATATCTTATTATTGTCAAAAGATTATCAAGGTCAAAGTTTCTAAGTTAACCAACTCGAAAAATAAATTTTCTATTTTATTTCCTATTTTTATGGGTGGAATATGATACGTGACAATTAAAAAATATTTTAAAAATTTATTAAGTAACTCTTTTAAAAAATTCACAAATTAAACTAAGAATTACTTAAAAAAGTGACTCGATATGTTAACGTGACATATTAAGTAACTTACTAATCAAGTTTTTTTTTTTTTTTATCTAAAGGTGTATTATCGAGTAAGAGCATGAAAACTTGCATTGCAACACCAAACGTAAAAATTACCCAAAAAAAGCCACCAAAAGTAACCACCAATTATTATTCTTAATTTCCAAACTATAATCCCAATTATCCCAGGGAACCCTTAGTAGGAAAGCTAACATTTGCAATGATGGGATGGATCATGGATATGTAGCTTAAACTGTGGAAGTTGGAAGGAAATTGTGTTACTTATCTATTAAGTATATTCTAGTGATTATGGATCGTCGTTATCCCAAAAGTAAAAGCGCAGGCTGGGAGGGTGAAAGAGGACCCACTAGAAACCAGCCATGAAGCAAACCAGAAAAGGCCAATAAATATTGAAATTATTATTATATTGATGCCCTATCCAGCACCATGACCATCCATTTCATATCCATAACTGAAATAATGCAAATTATGGATGTATTCTCAGAGCTTTACAGGACGACAAGGCTTTGCAACAAGTCCAACTGCCCCCAACAGTCTCGTGGTAAGAGAACCCCCACCCTCACTCCCACGGAAAAATATTAGGTGGATCTTATACGTCACTTGGATGTACACATGGTGTATAACTTTTAACTATATACTAACACATATGCAATATAATAAGCAGTATTCAAAATAATTATCTACGTATTAAAATACCATTAAAAATTACATCTCATATGTGCATTACACATGACATGTAATACCCACTTAATCTTTTTCCCCATTTTACACACCCCCCCCCCCCAAAGAGACTAATGAGTTGAGGATGCTATTGCTATGGTCTTTGGTCTGAAACTGTGATGTGAAGGATAACAATAAATGCACATGGGAAGGGGACAATGCCCACATGAATGAAACATGGCCATTGCTTCCTCTATTCTAAACAATCTCTGCTTTTGTCGGATTATTCTCACTTGCACTTTGCTTATCTTATCTTGTTAGTCAATAATCATTTATCTTAACTTCCTCTTGCACATTGATGATTGCGTTCCATGACTATACCATTGCTTCGCTTCTAATTCACTGAATAACTTAGCTAAATTGTATTCTAAGTATTCTAACATGTCAAAGTTTCACCCATAAAACATATAGTCGCGTTAACAGCTATAGCTATCAAAATCATAATTTTGCACCTATGATTCAATGAATTTACGAAGTGAGAGGCTCTTCTAAGTTGACTCGTGTATAAAATCATTTTTTCTTTTTTATTTTTATTGTAGATACCTGTAATTTCAATCTAATTCATATGTAAATTTAATAGAATCATACATTTTTAACTGAGTTTACCAATTCTACTTATTGAGTCAAATAGGTAAAAAAAAAATATAGCTATATTTTTACAAGCTCATCAACTATATAAGATAATACATCTTTCTTATCACATTTCAATTTGGTTTTCACACTCTCTTTATCTCAATTTCCCTCCCCCAACTCTCTTGTTATACACTTATAAAATTTATTAAAGTTGGATTATAGATGTTAAATTTATAACCCAAAAAAAAAAAAGGCAGTATTCATTTCAATTATATAATGAAGAATTTAAGACAAGTTGAAAAGTTTTATTCCCTTCCAATTCATAATTTCTTTCAAACAAAATAAGAAAAGATGACTTAATTATGACTTTACTTGCTCTTTTTTATATATATTATATATTTAAGAATCATTATGAAAAAAAAACCTAATTGTTTTTTTATATTTTTACAGTCATTAAGTATTTCAAATTTTTTATATCTTCGTAAGCATATATATAGTTTTTTAAAGCTATTTTACATATGTTATAAAAACTTATGTTTTTACGTTTTGATTCCATATTCGATTCTACAAACCATTTGATGATTCTTCATAAAATCATGTAAGTTTGACAACTTTGTATAACAACTATCTCTAGTGTAAGGGAAAAGATCCACTAGATATTACATGTACATGAGTACAGACATATGATGCATCTTAGTATGAATAAAAACTTTAATACACAAGTAAAGAGTAATTGTACAATTTTTCATGGTACTAAATAGGATAAAAATCATTTTCTCATGCTTGATTTATAAAAGGTATTTGATATTAAATAAAACTTTCTGCATGATTCTAAACAAAATCTAAAATATTGGAATTGAGCAAAAGTAAAATCACTAACAAAGGCATGACACTAACACTACTACTACTATTTTATTTTTATCACTCTAACTTTACTATCATCGTTACCACCACCACCGTAGCTGCCACTACTGCTACCATCGCCACTTTTATCCCTTACTACAATTATCACCACCAAAACAATACTAATAATAAATTTTACATCACAACATGAAATTACCATTAAATTTTCACTATTGCTAATGCAAGGGTATAATTGTTAAGTTATAACATTTTGTATTGCATTTATATATACCAAATAATAAACAATACAAGAATCACTATCTATTATTTTGCATGTTAAACATGATATAAGAGAATTATACTATCATGTATTCATTGTATTGTAAAGTCAATTTTTCTTATCTTATCAATTCTCATAATCAAATGTTGTTGTGCAGTAATAGATTGGATATTTATTAAAACAATTAACATATTTCATTTATATTATCTAAATGTCAAAATTTTATGACACTTTAGATACAATATTATAAAATTCGTGTCATGGGATGCATGATGAGAAGGCTATTCTTTTTAGGTGAAAGAAATCACATTCAATAATTCATTGCACCACTAATGAAATTATAATATAGTGATATTATCATCAATATTCGAAGTAAAATATACTGAATTCAAGCCCCTCCTTGTTATAATAGGAAAAAAAACAAACAATTCATTGCATCTACCGTTGCTTGTCTTCCATGTTAGTTGGGATATCAATACGAAATAAGGGGACCAACTTCCGTTAAAATGATAAATCTTTTTTTATTTTTTTTATTTTTTGACCCAGATAAGTCTTTTTTCGGAAACGACAGTTTTGCATCATTTATTGTCAGAAGATAATACCGTTATTTTTGGCTGAGGTACTTCTGTATTTAGACAACTGAATGAATGCATATCTGTATCCGAATGAAAGCAATTAAACATCACGTGACTACTTAATAAAATAATTATTTAGGATTAAGTTGTAACATGGTAAATGTTAGTCCAAATGATAATCATATTATTTTTTTTCCAATGTTATAATATTTGAGAATAAATTTATTTAGGATCATAATATTTTGAGTAGTTTATTTAATGTCATAACTTATAGGAAAATAGGTTAATTAAGGTCACACTTGACACGTTTTATAATATGTCGGATCTTCTAACTTTTAATTAAATTTTTCTCTTATTGATACGTGTTAATGTTAACCTCAATTAATCTGCTTGTCTAAACATTATAACCTAAATAAATCACTTGAAATGTTATGATCTTAAATGAACTTATGCCCAAATATTATGTATATAATTTTACGCTATTATTTTTTTGTTTTGGAAACTTATTAAGAGTATAAAAAAAAATACCTTTTAACATTGATTACAGATTTTAAAAAATAAAAATAAAAAGGAAGTATATGTATATATATATATATAGGTAAGATTTTCCAAAATAAATACTCTTGAATCCAAATATAGGCTTTATAATAGAAAAAAACTAATTCTTCCTTAATATACATAATATAAGAATTACTACATCCCCATTAACCTAAAGCATATGTGGTTAACCAATTCAATGGAAGCGTGTGGCAGACTAGCAGCACAGCAACTGAGATCCTTAATTTATATGTTGTATAAAGGACAAAGACTTTTAAATCGTGACATGTGGATAGATTGCAATTGCAATGTCTTAATATAATCCAACCACAAAATCCATTGTTGAAAAACAATCCACAAGCTTCTTCAATTTCTATCCTTTGGCATTATATCCACATGCTGTTTGGTTATTATTTCAATTAAAACGTAGAACGAAGCTTAATTGTAGCCATTATATATATATATATATATATTGACCTTTTCTTCCTTTTATTTTATCTATTGCTCATGCATTTTTCAATTTTAGGATAGGTATATTCTACGGAAAACGTTTTTCGAACATGCATTTTGTGATTTTATTTGTCATGTCCCATAATCAATCACTGCATTCCAGGCCGAATTTTGTACAAAACATTTTTATATTAATAATATTTCAATTCACCTGAAATTAAGTTTCGAAAGAAGTTGAACAAATATGTGCAGGAAGTAACTTAATTTGCCCCATATATAAATATGGCAAATTGTACAGAGCTATTTAAGAGATTGTTTGCTAAGGTTAGACAAGTACATACACCCTATGCTAATTACTCACGCCGGAATCCATGGGTCACAAATATGGATTTGTGTATTCTTGAAGTCTAGGAATTAAATCATCTCATAGTGGGCACAATATTCTTTCTAAGAGGTGTAATAGAATAATCCGATTGAAATGTAATGATTATATATTTGCAATGCATTGTATATCTCATATTAGGTCTCATTCATCTATCCAAACAAATTTTTGTACTTGTGCTCATTCTCGTTTCATATTAATAGTATGGATTTATACAACCTCATCCAGAAAGATCGTACTTTTATCAAAGTAATAATTAGCCATATTAAGGACTAATCTATTTGATCATGGCAATTTAGTATGTATAACTACTGGCTACTTTATTAGAAGGAAGCATCAATAACCCAATCTAATAAGCAAATTGATTTGTCACGCCGCACTTCCATAATCCTTAATATCTTGCTCCTTTGTCTTTTACTACATCCTATAACTCGATCAATCACTTCATTAATTTCAACCAATTATTTATATGTTCTTTTAATTTGTTATTAGACTAATCACAAATTTTAGGAAGTTATCTAATTAAAAAACTATATTTTAGCAAATAGCTATTATTAAGTCAACGTAGTAAGATGAGCAGTGACATTTGAATCACATGTATGAAGTGGTCGAACTAATTAGAACTAAATCAATAGTCCTTCCAACTCATATGACATAATTTGATTTATTAGAATATTAACTAATTTTCTTAGACCTTCATGTGACGCATTGCTTAATTTACAATTTAATTTCATAATTCAAATTTCTAAGTCTTAAGGTTTCACTGAATTATTATCAATGATGATTTCTACCTTTTTGACCACAAATTGAAAATTAATATTTTAGTATTTACAACTAATAATAGGTGAATATATTAAATCAATTTATAATAAAATAAGCACCCAATCTAATAAACAAATTGGTTTGTCAACTCGTACTTCCATAATCCTTAACATCTTGCTTCTTTGTCCTTCAGTACATCCTACAACTTAATCAATCACTTCATCAATTTCAATCAATTATTTCTATGTTCTTTTAATTTGTTCTTAGACTAATCCTAAGTTTTAGGAACTTCTCTAACTAATGTAGAGTGATTAAAAACTATATTTTGGCAAATAACAATTATTAAGTCAACCTGGTAAGATGAGCAATGACGTTCGAATCATATGTACAAAGCGGTCGAACTAGTTTGAACTAAATCAATAGTACTTCCAACTTAGACGACATAATTTGGTTTATTAGAATATTAACTAATTTTCTTAGACCTACATGTGATGTATTACTTAATTTACAATTTAATTTCATAATTCAAATTTCTAACAATTAAGGTTTCATTGAATTATTATCAATTATGATTTCTACCTTTTAATAACAAATTGAAAATTAATAATTTAAGATTTAGAATTTGCTTCTAAGTTATATCTGGCCTTTTATTGCAGTAGGTCTTTTATTGTTAAAGCAAATTGTAAGATAAGTCCTTACACCATATCTGAAGTGTTTGAGATGAATCCTGTGAGGTCTAATTTTTCAACATATTTTAAATTTAATCTCTAGATCAATTTTAGTTTCCTCTTTTATAGCATTATAAAGTTATTTTTCTTACTTTGTTCTTATATTTATTTGGGGGGGTGGGAGTGGGAGTGGGAGTGGGTTGTTTGTTGGGGAAGGGCAACTTGCACTTTGCTATGTTTCCTCTATATACATGTAATCCAATCATCATCAAATTGTCTTCAATCTTTTTCAATTACTTTATCTAAAGGGGTAAAAAAAATAGAATCTATAAACTTTTTTTCCAAAATCTAGGAACCTAAGAACTAAATTAAAAAAATATTATTGGGACAATATTGAGATCAACAAAAGTTTATATCGAGCTATTATTGCTATGCCACTCGGTCAAGTCTTGCAACCCTTATCCAATGCTAGCTTTGAGTAACTATGAGTTCTAAATAGGTTACTTTAAGGTCTAAATAGATTGTTATAGAAACAAAAAAAAAATGGTTTCTAAATCAAAATTGTTGAATTAGATATAGAAAACTTGCTATCAAAATTATCTATCAACACAATTATAGGATGATTTGATTATGTGATTTAGAAGATTAAAAAATAAATATGTCAAATCGTAATACATTATTTCGTCAAGGATTTCTACCATTGGTTTTATGGATGGGTCAGACTAAGTTTCGACTTTCGATTATGATGTGATCAATTAGATTTTAGCGAATGATGATATATATATACTTTTTTTTTTTTTTTTTTTTCCGAGTTACATCTCATCCATTTAATTGTGCTTAGCGCCAAGTTTGAAATGACAGCATATGTCTTCTTCTTAAAGTTTTGAATACCTTGGAAAGGAGCACCGAAAATTACATATAACCAACTCATCTTTATCCTATAAAATGCATTCCAATACCGTACATACCATAATCATTATATTCGATACCAAAAGATATTTACCTTCTTTTGACGTTTATAAGGTGTTAAAATAACACTTTATAAGATTAAAGGATGCGTGTGTGTGTGTGAGTTAAATTTTAGACAGGCGTTTGTAATTTTCAAGGATAGCTTACTAATATATAAGTGTATATAAAATACACACTATAATAATGTTATAAATTGTATTTAAATTTTGATAAAATATGTACGTAACTAACAAAACTTTATAAATTGATCAATTTAAAACTTAAATTTCGAAACTGATGAATCTAATACCTTAAAAATTTTAAAATTAATCAATTTAACACCTAAAAAAACTCGACAAAGGTATTATTGGCATGCATAAAATTTTTTTTAAGGTGTTAAGTTGATCAATATTTAAATTTAAGCACTTAATTAATCAATTTTAGAGTTAAAGTATCTAATTACAAATTTCATTAAAGTTAAAATACCATTCATGATGTTGACCTTACGGATTTTAAGATATATTTGTACCCAGGCCAAATAAGCTTGGAGTATAATGCTTAAATTTAATCTTTATCTCCATTATTATTTTTATTTTAATTATTTTAGAATACCCATTCGTTGCTAGAGGCTAGAGAAGCTGCTTGAAATAGAATAATTGGAGGTGGTGGGAAGATGGCCAAACAAGCATATGAGCTACTAGAAATTTCCAATACAAATAGTGAGAAGTCCGGAAATTGCATGTACTGTGGCCTAGGGTTTAGTCATATGGGGTGGGTCAGATGCCAATAATCACGATTCACCATTATGAAAAGGGAGGGCTGAGGTTGTGGCATTCCGGCCCTACAATCACGAGCCTTTCATTCTTTTGATCCTGTTCTAGGGGAGACAGTGGAATTGTGGCAGGCACCTCACATGGTTTTCCTAAGGACAACAAAATTAATCATATGTCCCATTCCATTATTTATATTTCCAAGTAACATGATTTTTTTTTCCATCATCTATTATATAATATAACTTGGAGAATCAAATTTAATCAAATTGTCCAATATCCAACATAAGATTTAATTAGTATTACAAGAATTGTTTTGAAAATTTAATTTTTATACCACCATATGTGTTATAATATTATTAGTGATGCAGCGTAAAAGTTAAATAACATAAACTAATTCAACGATTTATTTCAAAACATGAACTTGATCACACAACAATTATAAATTTCAGAGAAAACATTCTCAATTCAAAATCAAAATATCAAATGTTGTTAATATAAAAATAAACCTAATCTATTTATATTATTACATGAGAAAATCCTAAAGACAAATAAATACAATAAATACAAATAAATTATGTGACTGTCTATTAACAACTGACAGTCTATAATTAATGTTAGCGATTTCAAAAACTCAAAAGTTGAAACCGTTAATAATAAATGTCGGCTTTAATTGAGATTCCATTGTTGTATTAATTAGTATTAATACGATACATTTCCCTTAAACGTAGTGTCTGATATTCGTTGAATTTTTTTTTCCCAATAATCATATCAGTAAATCGTAATGGTTCTAGCTTTTGCATAAAGTATTTATGTATGTTTAAAACATATATATTAATAAATTAGGCAACGGCCCAAAAAAAAGAAAAGAAATTAGGTAAACCCATTATTTATCTCGTACGAAGTTGATTATTTAAAACTAATTAATATTTAGAACACGTAATAATTTATTTTAAACCCTAAACAATTATCTAAATATCCAATAATAGGGCACTGGGACTCTTTAAAATACATTATAATTTTGCCTGTATTTTTGGTTTTGGTGGGGAAGTGTCAGTACGGCTACAACCTGGCATACAAGGAAGACGACACTTTTCATTCTCGAGATGTAAGAAGTCCATCTAAGTTCCAGCTCAGCTGACGCACTTTTATCCATAACCAGTACACAAATTGCCAATTCATGTTCGTCAGTATAAACTTACATAGAAACAAGGGAATCTACCTTCGACTAGAACTGACTGGACTCAGCTAGGTCTCATAGGCATATCAATCTCACGTGAAAGTAAATTATTGAGTATAGTTTAATCACAAATAGATTGAGTTTGTGACGGCTAATTACGTAATTATTATTTTGGATCGCATTCAAAATGCAAACATGATAGATAAAGAGAAAAAAAAAAGAAGAAAAAAAGGTTATTCTATCATGTAAATCAAATATTAATTTTTATTCAATTTTACCCTTTTCAAATGTATGTGTTTTTTTTTTTTTTTCAGGTGCCGGTTTCAAAATTATGGAACTTAGATCAAATGCTCCAAGCGAATTATGACCAATATGCTATGAATCCTTAAAAAATAGTCTATGCCATTTCAAACTAGTCGGGCCTGCAAGGCTAATAATCTCTAGGCTTACAAGACACAATTAGTTACTACACGTTGATGGTGTGTTAGACACGATCACTTTGATCGTTGCTTAAGTCGATAAATGGGTAATAATGCGTGATAGCAAGATGATGTAAATAAGCTTCAAGAGAGCAAATCTTGTGGAAGTTCAATTGAACTCTGCTTATATAGGACAATACCTTTTATTAATTAAGAGAATGATTCTCCTCATTTATAGGAAAGTTCCTTTTACTCATATTTTAAAAACATGAAAATGCATAAGAAAATAGTCGGGGGGAAGGGGTGGTGAATTAAAAATTTGTCCTAAAAATCTCAAACAATTAATTTTAATGCAACAAATCAAAATTAACCTAATAGCAGCAGATAATATAACAGTAGATTATAATATAAAATATAAAAGAGATAGGGATAACAAATTTGAGTCTAAATATAACATAGAGTTCAGTCAGTTCCTACTCTCCACAATCTACCAATATCTCTAATTGATGACTTCACAATCACTTTATTTATCACCACAAATACATGCTCAAGCTAAGCAATACATTATTTTACAACATTTAAGAAATATAATATTTCATTTCTCTCTCTCGATGCTCTCTGATAGATAGTAGGGAAAAGGAAAAAAAATATTCTAATCTTTAAAAAAATTACGAAAATATCACTGGAAAGAAAATATTCCCAGTTTTAGGCAACTTGACCTCGTCTCTTCTAGAGAGGAGGTCATTAGTGCATAACCTCGTATCTAAAAGAGACGAGGTCAATGTCTCAAATGAACCTCGTCTCTTGAAGAGATAAGGTTAACCACTTAAGATCTCGTCTGTTGAAGAGACGAGGTCTTAAATCTGCAACACAGCTTCATCTTTCTCATTTGGTGCATGAAGAAACTCCCAAATTAGAAAATCCCTAACCGAAACCCTAGCCCCAAATTGCAATTAATGCAAAATCGGGGCATTCTTTGGAGTTGGATCAATTGTTAGGTGTTGGAGGAGGGGGAAGTGATAAGATCGTGTGGAAGTGAATAATTTTGTGCGAGAAATCCCGAAAGCGTGCCGAAATCAATAGTAATTTGATTTTCAATTTTTGCGTGAATTTCCAATAATTATGATTATTGATAAACATTGTTTTATCCGATCTTATAATTCATTCATTCATTCATTTCATCCTATTCTTTTCTTTACATTTGAACTAGTTGCGTTACTTATGTATATATATGAGCTTTAGATTATGTCCATTAAGTGCTTTCTTTGTTTGTTCCTTTTCTTCTGAACAAAAGGTACCAAACATTACATAAAAAATTTTATGTTATTTTTACTGCCTTATTTATAAAATTACTTTGTTTTCTAATATAGAATAAAACAATATATCGAAGCTAGATGGCATTAAATGAAGTATTAGAAATTTAATTATATATTACTTTTTCCATTCAACAAATGTAACTAATAATATAATTGAATTTTTATGGAATGTTCAGATAGCAAATCTAGCATTTACCCTTTATTAAATTTGCAAAGGAGGATGATGCGTGATTGATCTTGATGATTGAAAAATTAAAAAGAAGATTACAAGTTACTCCGGAAATGTCTGCCAGAGAAAATCAAATTCTTCTTTCCAATTGTTTTGAAATACAATATACACATTGATAATATACCATTAGAAGACTGGGTGAATATAGTAGCATTAGTAAATATGCTTAAATATTGGATGAGTACAATAGATAAGTGATGGTGCGAATTTCATGTATTCACCTTATGTTTTATGAGATAACAGGATCGGTGAGGAGAGGAAATAAATAAGTCAAAGTTTATACTGTATACTTATGACAACATTGTAAAAGGGAATGATGGTTTGGTTTATAACAAGCAGCTAGTTACGGTGGTCAATGTTAGTGGGAATTCAACATATGAGGAATTGGTTGGTATAATTTGTAATAGACTTAAGGTAAACAGGTCTATACATCGGGTTAAGCTGTATCATAGGATAGTCATTAGACATAGGCCTCTATGCTATGATATTATTCCAATAACTGATGATGAGGCTGCACATGAGATGTTGGTGTACACTGAGGGGTCAATGCCTATGTATGTGCAGATATTTGAGAATGATCTGCCTTGGGCACCTACAGGGGAAATGGGTATTGATGGAAATGTTGGCAGCCAAGGTTTAGTAGACTCAAACTCAACTCCATTCCAGACAATAGGTAGCGCACGAGTGCAGATGGTTAGCTTTGGAAATACTGCAACAGATTGGGCATGTGATCAGGATGCTGATGTAATGCAATACTCCTCGGCAAGTGAATCTAATGATGACTGTGACGATGATGGAAATGATACTTGGGTAGCTCTTCCCTAGGCAGATGATGTAATCGGCGTACAGCGTAATAGAAATGACTGGTACAGTTTTGTGGCTCCCACGGACGATGATGCAATCGGGAGCTCAATGCCGATACCATTTGTAACTGTTGATGTTGATAGTGGTTATGCTGCATTTGATGTTAAGCAAGAAATGAGTGCCGACAATTGGAGTTTCAACGATGAATTCAAGGTTGGAATGCGGTTTGAGACTAAAGATCATTTATTATAATTATTATTATTATTGCAGTATTTTATTTTTTTCATTTTAATTTTTATAGTTTTAAATTATTCTTTTAATTTCTAGTTATTTTTAATTATTTTGTCAAAATTATCTTAATTTAGTTATTTTACCAATAAATACCAGTGAATGGAAATGTGTCAAAAGTCAAAATTTAACAAAGAACAAACGTCCTCATTTACAAGTTTTTGTAAAGGTGAAGGACTCGAATAGAAAAAAAATATATTTAAAATTCAAATAGAAAGATAGTAAAACCTTTAAGGCTAAAAACATACTTTTTTCTTCTCATTAATATTCCTAACACAATCTAACATTGATCCACTACTTATTTTTATGTTAGGAAACGAATCAAATAATGTTAATAAAATAGTAAAGATAGTAAAACAATTTTGATTGGCTATTAAATTAATCATTTCAAAATTTAGATACCAAATCGAATTTTTATGCAAAAGTCTTAGTCACCATACTTAATATTTTGTCTCTTAATAAGTATAACAAATGCATCCCTTGACAGTTATGAGACAAGCCCAACCTATAATTTTCTTGGAGTAATTATAATTTGATATACAATTATGCAAAATGAAATTACTAATTGCAAACATGATTGAGTAGGTATAAGATTGGTAATATATAAAACGCTATTGTATCTTATTTTGGTTTTTAAATTTTAAAATCGAAACATGTGCTATGACATCTTAAAACCATCTTTGCACCTATAACAGTTAAAAGCTATACCATGCAAGTAGCTTGTAAAACATAGAAATATTACAGCACAAGCTTTTAAATATTGGGATTTTATTATATATTAAGGTTGCAAATTCTGCAAAATTAAATTTAGAACCTATCTTATGATGTTAAATATCCATCCAAATTCAATATTAACCACTAGAACTCCATACGACAAAGCTATAATTGTAGTTATCTTCTTATTGCACCTAACTTGCGACTGCTCATAATGATCGATGGTGACCAACTTTTGGTTCCATCTATGTATGTAAATAACACCAACATGGCTGGTCTATTTACTAATTAGTGATATGGCCCAGAGGTGAAATCGACTTTGGCTATCCCCATTTACACCACTTTAGTTGCCAGTACTGTTTTGACCTCTTCCTTGTCGGTCTTTTGATAATATTTTTTAAGCTGTACTGGATTCAACAATTCCTCATTAATCAAATGATCTAAAATTAAATAATAGTTGGTATGGAAAAGGAAAAAAGGAAAAAATGCCATATGTAAAGTTCCCCAAGTTGGTACACCAAAAATAAGATGAGTGTTAGAATAATAAAAGATTTATAATTTAATGGTTGCATTAAGGATTGCTAACAAATTGAATTAGGAAGTTTGACTTACTTTTTTTTTTTTTATAGAGATATTGATAATAGGTATATGAAACTCATACTCTTTAGAAATTTTTGCAAAAAAGGAAAATGAAACCACTAATTGACAAGGTAAAAAAAAAAAGGAAAATTTTCAAATCTACATATTGATTATATATTTTAAGAAAAAATATATAAAAATATATGATAGTTTCTCTTTTTCTAGTACTCTTAACTTGTTTTAGGTTTGACTCGGCTCGACTCGAACTCAAGCTAATTTAGCTAAACAATCTAAGCTTGAGCTCTTTTTTAGGTTTGCGAATAGGGGCTTATTTAATATTTTAATATAATATCATATATAATTATTTATATTAATTTGATATTATAAATATAATTATATAAAATTATTTACATAATCGAGCAAATATCGTTTAGCTCACTCAGCCAAGTCCGAGTTCATGATTCGTTAACTGACTCAAGCTCGAGTCTATATATTTCAAACTCATTAAAAACCTTATTTGATTATGATTCAACTTAACTTAAGCCTGTTAAATTGTTAAATGAAATACACCCGAACCTTCAAAACCTTCCCTAGAGTAAATATTAATTGCATATTTTATAGGCAAAAGATCAATATAAAAAATAAGAAGTTTCATTATTTGGTCAAGCCTCTTGCACTGGCTTTTCAATTTAAAAGGGAAAATTAGAAAAAGGGTATTAAAACCAGCTGTTAGCATTCAGTTCAGCAGAAAAGATCCACTCAATTCTCATGCGATGTTTCCAGGACATTTGTCAGTCTGAATTCTCGATCGATGAACTATTAAAAGCTCAAGGAAAAGGTGCGTTCAAAATAATGCTACCGGATATATATGTGAAAAGAAAAAAAAAAAAAAAGGAGCCAATAGGAAAAAGAAGAGCAACCCACTCCGTAGATGGAGCTAGACAAAGTAGAGTAGAATTTAGAAAAGCAAAATACAATTTCTTGTTTCTGGTTGAACGGACTGATTTTCATCGGTATCATTTGATTTGTTTAATCTATTTATAAATAAAAAATTAATTTTTAATAAATAATTTATTTAAAAAGTTATAAAAATAAGATATGAAAATGAACAGAAAATTATAAACCGAAGACAATCTAATCCGATTACAAACCATTCCAGAACAATTCTGACTTTTACTCAAATAGGAATTACAGACCATTCAAATTTCAATATTCAAACTTTGTTGCGCGTAGAAAGAGGTGGGTCTGCAAATGAATCACTATATTAAGGAATTATGACTTATGAATATGGTTATTTATTTTATAGATTTATGTACAAGTTTGAGTTGTATAAGGCATAAGTTAAGTAATTGGTGTAATTATAAAATTAATTAAGTTTAAAATTTAATATTAATCCTCAAATCGAGTATAAATTAATTAAATTTAAAAATATTTATTTTAATAAATCTAGTTAAAACAGTTTTTATCGGGTCCAAAATTAAGTTTATTCAATGAAATTTAAGGTTAGGTTAAACTCGAATGTAAAATTTTGAGCCAATTCCAAATTTTAACTGTTCTGATTTTGACTCGACTCACGTACGATCCGAAACATTTGTAATTCATAGATCTTTTTCACGATATGGAGACGCGCGTCCGTCCAAAAAACAGCTCCAATTTAAAGTAGGAAGTAAAGTACCTCGTTTCATACGCAACGCGGAGCCATTACAGGCAAAAAATTTGGCATAGCCATCAACATCACTCGTAGAATTTCAACCTTTAAAAGGTCCAAATTCCTCCATTCCCACCCTTCACTTCTCCGACATACACAGCTTGTTCGTGTTCCCGCGGCCTCATCATCTGCCTCTTCTTCTTCTTCTTCTTCTTCTACTATTCCTGCCAGCTTGCCTACTGTAAGTAGAAACTTCAAAAAGCTGACCAAACTGCATTTACTCTATCATTACTACGCACGCAAAAGCTACATAGCTAGAAGAAAAGGGGAAAAAAAATTTACAAACAAAAAAGCTTTGATCTTGTGCCTTTGATTCTATGGGTAAGCCCAAGAAGAAGATCTCGTACATCTCAGTCCCTTCTCAAATAATCACTTCTCTTTCTTCTTCTTCTCTTCAATCCCTTCTTGAATCCCCCAAGAAATCTTCTTCTTCTTCTTATTCTAGAAACACGTGCTTTTTCTTTGTCCATAATTCTTCTTCTATTGTATCCTTCTTATCGTGCAGCAAGTTGGGTCCTAGACTTTGGTTCTTGGTACTCTTCCTTGTTGGTCTTCTGGGTATGCTCAAGTTTGGTTTTTTCAATCTGGAACCTCTTGTCCCACTCCCACCTTACCCCTGTCTCACTCTACCCTCCTCAAGATCCAATCTTGCTACTACATTGCCTCCGTCTTCGAGGTCTGACTTGATTGGACCCAGTCCTAGGCCGAGTTTAATCGTGTCAGGTTCGGATGAAGAAAAGACTAGTATCAGCAGCAGCAGCAGCACTAGTAGTGTTAGTAAAAGCAGTGATGAGTTCTGGAGACAGCCGGATGGGATGGGGTACAGGCCGTGTTTGGGATTCAGCAGGGAATACAGGAGAACAACGGAAGGGATAGTAAAGGACAGGAGAAAGTATCTGGTGGTGGTGGTCGCCGGTGGGATGAATCAACAGAGGAATCAGATTGTGGATGCTGTCGTCATTGCTAGGATTCTCGGTGCTGCTCTTGTTGTTCCTATCTTGCAAGTCAATGTCATCTGGGGCGATGAAAGGTAAAAACATAAAACTAAACTAAACTAAACTAAACTAGGAACATGTTACATTGTATGTTTTAAGCTGAAATCTTATCTAATCCATATTTTTGCTATTGAGATTTTGCAAACATTTGAACTCTTGCAAATCTTATGAAATTCTCATTAGTCAATGTCGTTGTTCAGGCTGGTACCATGATCATCTCATCTAAAAATTTAAGCTTATAAGATGTGGGGGGACCGATATATTCATTATATAGCAATTGTATGCAGAAAATCCAACTTTAATGTTAACTATTGTGTCTTTGCAAGAGATTTGCGATCGAGCAGATTTTGCATTAGGAATGAATGTTCCTTGTTTTGGGAAAGATTGATTAAATGGACTTTTGTTTTGGTCATTGAAATTGTGCAGTGAATTCTCGGACATATTCGATCTGGAGCATTTCAAGAAAGTTCTAGCTAATGATGTGCGTGTAGTTTCCTCACTGCCTTCGACGCATATAATGACTAGACCTGTTGAGGAAAAGCGGACTCCACTTCATGTCTCCCCTCAATGGATTCGTTCGCGTTATCTTAAGCGGGTGAGCTAAGGCAATCAATCATTTGCTTAATCAGCAAGTGTCTTCTTTCTGCTTTATGCCCTTTTTTCGTGTTTTTAATGAGTGGAGAGATCGTGGGTTCTAATTATTGATAAAGTGAAGGATGTGGGAAGGGACATAGGAGAGAAAGTTCTCTGAAGCCAGATGGTGGCAAACTTCCAGCATAAATGACCCATAATCCGTAGCCGGAGTATGTTCTTTAAACATGAAACGTGGGCCTTGTGGGTGCCAGTCCTGGAACTTTTGGCTGGAACGGTTGTATAATGGCTGGAGAACCCACATGGTTCACCTCAGGAACATCCTTATTTTTCTCGGGTCCACTGGGAAACCTATTTAATTTCTAGAACTGTGACTGAGCTCGATTTTTAAACCTCTCATCTATTTTGGTTCGTTCAATAATGTGGTTTAAAATCAGTTAGGTAAAGAATAGACTAAATTAACTATAATTATGTTCAGACCGACCTTCTAGGATTTTGACAAGGCATCCCCATCAACTATGGCCTATTTCCCTTTTGAACCATTCAGAAGCCTTCTAAGCTTGTTTCTTGATCACTATAATTCGTTTCACTTTTTCATCCCAAGAGTGATTTTTTTTTGTCCGTTTGTGTATTGTCATTAAAAAAAAATTGTATTGTGAATTGGTGAATTCTACAAGCTGTGATGTATCAATATTAGCACCACAACTGTTCAATAAAAAAGCTTCATGTCATGAATATAGTGTGGGGTATTATATTTATTTTATCGCTCCCTCTTGTAGGTTAAGCAGACAACTTAATTAATTGAGGGTGAAATAAGTACCCATGAATTTGAACTCATAACTTCCTGCTTTAATATCATGTTTATGCTGATATCACAATCACATATTTTGAAATTAAGCTTATAGATATAGTGTGGAATATTATATTTATTATATAACGAGAAGGAATGGTGTTAATATGCAAGTTGCTATTTTTGCAGCTCAACAGAGAAGGCGTGTTGCTTTTACGCGGTTTAGATTCAAGGTTGTCTAAGGACCTCCCTTCAGATCTTCAAAAGTTAAGATGCAAGGTACGACGCCGTTGTCCTATTTTCTTCGTCGTTGCTATTGCCATCCTTTGTTCTCCAATTATGACATTTGTGTGATTGAGTTCAGAAGTCCATCCTGGACTCCATTACCGGTTCAGAGTAAAGTAGAAGCATGTGCTAATGAATAAGAAATCAATAAATGATTTTCCTTTCAGTGTCACAAAAGATACAAAAATGAGCCCAAAAGAACAGCATATTTTCTTTATTTTCCCAACATGAAGAGGGAAGGACCAATACATTATGTCCCTACCCAACGCAAAATGCTAAATTATGGCTTCATGCCACTTGCTTTTTGAATCTGACTTGTCTTAGGTTACAACGACAACACACCCAAACCTTATACCCACCTGGCACCTGGTGGGGTCAGCTGTATGGGTCCCAAATAGCCATTGCACTCTATCAAAAAGTGTATTTTCATTAATACCATATTATAGGATCCATATGCTTGTATATTGACAATAAATAACGCTGGCTGTCAACCTAACACGAATTTCCTCCTTTACCAGGGCTTGGTACTAGCTAGTTCGTAGTTGCTGAGGTGGAGTTCTGACTTGTCTTAGTGTAGATGAAATTATTCTGCTATTTTTTATTGTGATCAAACACTAACCTCATCCTGGGTAAAAATTAATGATCTTATTTCTTATGTCTTTGCTACAGGTTGCTTTTCATGCATTAAAGTTTGCTCCTCCGCTGCTTGATCTTGGAAACAAGCTTGCAGAGAGAATGAGGAGCAAAGGGCCATACCTTGCTTTGCACCTTCGAATGGAAAAGGATGTGTGGGTGAGGACTGGGTGTCTTCCAGGTCTGAGCCCTGAGTATGATGACATCATAAATACTGAAAGAAAGCAGCGGCCTGAGCTCCTTACTGGTAGATCAAACATGAGTTACCATGAAAGAAAGCTTGCTGGTCTTTGCCCCTTGAATGCTCTTGAAGTCTCCAGGTAAATACATTAATATAGATCAGAGAAAAATGAATAATGCCCTTGATATGTCTTTATAAATCATAATTCTTTCACGTTGTTTCAATGACCTTACTTTCGTCAGATTGCTTAAGGCTCTAGGAGCAGCAAAGGATGTGAGGATTTATTGGGCTGGAGGGCTGCCACTGGGTGGGAAAGAAGCATTGTTACCATTAACTAGAGAATTTCCTCATTTCTTCAACAAGGAGATCTTGCATCACCTGGAGAACTAGAACCATTTAGAAACAAAGCCTCGTCCCTGGCTGCAATAGACTACATAGTTTCAGAGAAAAGTGACGTCTTCATGGCTTCTCACGGGGGGAATATGGGCCACGCAATTCAGGTAACTGCTTTATGCCAGCATCTTTGGTTGCCTTATCTGTATGTGTCTGTGTATGTTTATTGTCAACACTCAGCTCAAGAGCTTAATGCAACTTTGCTGTTGACAACAGGGACAAAGGGCCTATGCTGGACATAAAAAGTTCATAACCCCGAATAAAAGGCAGATGCTTCGCTACTTTCTGAATTCTTCTCTCCCTGAAGCAGAGTTCAATGGGATCATCAAGGAATTGCATCAAGATTCTCTAGGTCAACCAGAACTGAGGACAAGCAAAGCTGGAAGAGATGTCACCAAGTACCCTGTCCCGAGTGTATGTGCAAAGATTCTAGTACAAGTTGATTTGTAATATCCTTAAAGACATAATTGCTTCTTTGAGCATACCGGATAATCCAGCAGACTCCCATGGACTTGAGCCTGATACAAACCTGTGAGGGCAATGACATTTCAGCAAGCTGCTTTTTGGGAGGGCACCTTTCGCAGGCCGACAAATTTTGCAAGAGCACCTTACACGCCGGAATCTCTGCTTCTGTTTCTAGACAGAGCATGGAATAATGCTGCTGTACATCATTCTTTACATTCTTTATTTAATATGTTCTTTCCATAGAAATTATTCTTCATCATTCTTTGTACTACACAAGATCCTAGTGTACACGACCTTAGTTCGATGATGTATCTTAGTACCCTGTATAAAAAATATACGTATAAATTTCAGTATGACGAGGATAAAAATTATCGTTGATGCAACTGTTTTCGGACATCTCGTTTTTCTTTACAGTATTTTGTAATGCTTTTAGTGTTTTGCATTCGAAAATTTATCATTGTACATCCGCTTTTAGACAGGCATATATGTAAGAATATCACGTGATGCGAGACTCTTAGACAAACGAAACGGGTTGTTTGACCAGACGTGCTGAGCAAGGCAACTCAAGCAGCAAAATGATTGGTAATGCAAACATGTTCTTCTCTCATGTTTGAAATTTTGAGAAAGCTTCAAGATGGTTTTTCTGCCATTTTCATTGCCATGAAAATGGTTTCGTACTGGTAAGAAGACACAAGGTCCGTACAAGTTTCTTCCCATGTCCTGTGCTCTCTTCAACAATCAATCTTCGTTTTGGCATTCTTTCTTACGTCTTGTCAGGCACTGTACAGAGTAATGTCTAACATGTTATGCAGACGTAAAACCAGAGTTAACTAGTTGGAGGCCGAAAGCGAACCTGTTTTCAGGTATAGAAGTTCAAATCAACCAAATCTATTCAGAGACTATTTGATCTTTAATTCATGCTATTTGAATAGTTTATTTTATCAAGTTTGAACTCAATACTTGGTTTGACAAGCTCTTAACAAACCTAATTCAGTTTAAAATATAATTGAAGTTCGAGCCCATTGAAAGTAGTATTATTTTAGGTAAAAGAAAAAGATTAAAATTTTTAATTAAAACCAAGGTTTCCAAATCTATTTTAAATTAAGTTTGATCCCTCTATCCTAAGCTTTAATCAAGCTTCAATCGAGCTAAAACTTTGACTTTTTAAGTTAAGTTCAAGCTAAAAACCATTGATATTTATCCTGTATCAATTTGATTCACTCTAAACTTTTAATTGGGCAAACTAATAAATCATATAATTTGATACTGGTAATATTATAGAAGCAAAGCCTTTTTACTCCAACAACAAGGATTGTTTTGCTTTTAGACTGTTTATTTCATCTTTTTCAGATTGTTTTACCATCTTATTTTTATCGTTCTCAAATAGATGTTTATCGAGAAACAGATACAAATGAAAAACAACTATTTTTACTCATAAACAGATTATATACAGATTTTCCTAAAATATTAAAAAAAAAAACATATTTTTTCTAGTAGTTGAGTTTCATGCCTAGTATCCTATGTGATTGAATCACCATAGTCATAAAAGGTTAGGATTGTAAAGACTTGTAGCCAGGCAACATGGGCAAAAGCCAAATTCCGTCGATAAATAAATAAATATCAATAATATATAGGTTCTCTGCAGGTGCTTTTGAAACAGTCAATAAGACTTAAAAAGGAAAATCCTTTAAAAATTTTTCAATACAAGTTATGCACTACATGAAGCAGCAAACATTAAAAAATAAAAAAAAAAACTTGAAAAAGGTTTCACGCCTATCATATAGACATAGCACGTTTAGTTCCGAACCAGAACCATCACCGACGGTTCAAGAACAGAACTGGACTAGTTGGACGGTTCTAGAATCGGCTAAAGAACTGCCAGTGTTCTGATTCGTAGATGGTTTTAATCCTAGAACCAGGTGGAATCGGCGTTTCAATCGGTTCCATTAAAAAAAAAGAATTATGTAAAAAAAGTTAAAAATATATAAAATATATAACTATTAATGTTTATACTATTTCATATAAATATTAAAAAAAATACTACTATTTTTTAATATTTAATGTTTTATTATCAATAATACAAATAAATATAACTTAAAATTATAAATAATTTTGTTTAATAAACTTCTCCTAAAAGTAAAATTAATTCTTTAATAACGTGAGACTATTTTTTGTATTATAATTTTCTTGTTATTCTTTAGAGTATCTTGTGATCTCATATTACTAATTATAATTGATATTACTTGTGTTTATATATAAATAAATGCGCAATCTAAAAAAATTATTATAAATTTTGGCCAAATAATTTAATACTTTTAGATCCAATAATTAATTATTTCGAGTTTAAATTTTATTTTATTAAAATATAAAATTTATTTTTTTATTTAGAAAAAAAAAACGGTTTCAAAACTGAAACCGAAAACCGCAAATTCCATAAAACCGAAAAAACCGTACGACGGTTCTGGTTTGGTTTCTTATTTTTAAGATTAAAACCGATGTTTCTGTTTCGGTTCAGTTTGGCTCGAAAACCATGACGATATCTATATGCATCCATTAGCATTTTGATCATTTACAAGCGTGAGGGCTGTGAATTAACAGGAAAGCGGGAGACGATTATAGGAGCTGAAGATGATTTCCTTTTTGGTTCCTCAGAGGACGACATGGATGAGGCAGCTGCTTCTCGCTTGTCGCTCGCCTTAGAATTAGATGAAGGCATGAAGCTGCTCAATAGCATGAAATAGACCCATCGTCACTTTTCCTCTTTAACGTTGTTGGCTATATATTAGCTAGCTAAACAAGAATTTGCTTTCCCTTATAGTACCTTCTCTTCTTACAAAGGTCTATTTGGATGATCGTTTTTTATTTATATTGTATCTTTTTCAAAATAATATATATAAATATGTTCGATTTGCATCTATATTTTATTTTAATGAGAACCAACAATTTTTTTTTTATTTATATCTATTTCTTAATAAATAATTTATTAAAAAAATTAAAAAAAAAACTCTATTTACCGAAAAATGCCAAATAAACAGACCAAAGATTTGGGTTCCTCTTGTAAGAGATGCTGCGTTAGTTACACGTTCAATGTGCGTGTTTATATGGCAAGCCGCGTGTTGAAACTCGACTTGCTCAGCACGCTCAAGGGGTCCAAGACTTCCAAGCAACTCACTCTTCATGACTAGAAACAGTTCCTTTTTCCATTTTAAACTGTAAAATGCTTGAAAATGAAAGCTGGAATACTTAAATGATTCCACAACAATCAAGACGCATTTTTTGCCTTTTTTGACTAATCCGTGGAAAGTTCAGGGTAAGGAATTTCTTGGATGGGTCCTAAGATGATGTTACCCAGGAGCTGCTTGTGTCAATCTAAAATTTAAACTAATGGTTTCGTTACGAAAGAGAGGCTGTTTTGCTGATTGCTTATCTTTCATTAATGGGAAAATGTGAAATTCCACACCAGATGTTTGCACAAAACTTTAAAATAGTTAGTTTAATACTTAATCAAAGTTTTCATAACTATTTTTATTAACTTACTAATACTATTTATTCTATATCTAGATATGAAAAAAGCAGGTTATCAATACTAGAAGTTGTTAGGACATTAGTAAAAATTCAATAATATCCTACATTTTCTATGTCTCTAAATAGAGTAAATGATATTAATGAAGTAATAAAAATAGTCAAAAAAATTTAATTGAATATTAAATCACTTAATTCGAATTTTCATAAAATGTTTAGATATTAAATTTGGCATTAACTCTTTCATTAATAGAATTTTAGGTGTGATTGTTTCACACAAAATGCTTGTCTTCATTTTTTTTTTTTTTCCTTGACATGGGTTATCACTTGAAAACTTCAAATATCATTAAAGGTGTCAATTCGTGTTAATGACTCATATTATAGTCATATTTATTCATGTTATAATCCTACTTGCAAGATCAGCAGTCACGACCTATTGGACTCATTACTTATTGACAAAAAAACCTTAAAAAAAATAGAAAAGGAAAAATTAAAAAAAAAACTAAGAAAAGGGAAAAAAAAGTAAGATAAAAACATTTTAATGGCATGAATGATGCTTGAATTTTGATAAAATATACAATTAGATACCTGAATTTTAAAATAGATCAATTTAGTATCTGAAAGAAATTTTCATGCACTCCTAATCGTGCTTCCATTAAGTTACTTTAGGTACTAAATTGATTAATTTCAAAATTTTTCATATTCTAAATTGGTCAATTTCAAAGTCCAAGTATTAAATTGATCAACTTCAAAATCCAAATACCTAGTTACATATTTTTTGTGAAAGTTCAAGTATTATTCATGATATTATTTCAACATTTAATTATAATGCTATCTAGTATTTAAACTATTTCATGTAAAAATAACTATTTCTTATTCAAAATAATTCGGACCAATTGTGATTAAAATCTAATGGTTTTGGAGATCAATATCGGTATTAGGTTATTTAGATTATTTAGGCATTATATTATAATTTGTTGGGACATATTTGAGATATAAATTTTTAGACAACAAACATTTATTCAATTATCAGATGGAAAAATAAGATAAATCAAATGTATGATAAAAAAGATGGGTTAAAAGCTATAACATAAGTCCAACATTAATTGTAAGCTTGTAGTTGCCCTAATTTACAATTTAATTTTCGTTTATTTATTTAAATAAAAATGATTATATTAAAGTCTAAGAATTATACTGCCCTCTCACACGTTTTGCACCTATAACCGACCTAGACATCACCACGGGATGGTTATGAACCGCGAACCGTCTCGAACCGTCCTCAACGGTTTCGTATCCCTCAACGGTTTCGTATCCGAGAACCGTCCATCAGGAATGATTATGAACCGTCGAAGGATCCACCGGAATTGATGGGTCTTAGCGGTTCATCACGTGGAACCGGCGGTTCCACCAGTTCGGATCCGCCAAAAAAAAAAAAACGCACACCCAGAACACGGAATGATTTTGGTATGGGGGAGAGAAGGAGGAGGAGGGGGTGGGGGGTGCTGGGGGTTGGTCTTTTTAAAAAAAAAAAAAAAAAAGAAGAAGAAGAAGAAGAAGAAGAATAATAATAAACATGGTTCATGGTTCACGTGGAATCAGAATCGAAACAGTGAACCGTTCTGGCTCTAGCAGTTCCGATTCCGGTTCGGGTTCAGATGCGATCCGAACCGTGCCGATATCTAAACCAACCCACTCTTAGACAAGTCTCAGCTCAGGTCCTCATTTTTTGAACCAGTGATTCGATAAATCAAGTCTAGTTAAAAGAGAAGACTATAAGAAACCACTATAAAATTACTTGAAATGGTTCTCAAGGAAGCATGGGGCTGCGGAGTGGATGAGGTTAGAGTACTGAAAGTGTAAAATATGCAACTGAAGGTAAGTTATACTTCTGCTCCAAGATCATACAGAGTTGAAAGGAGTTTTTAACCTAGGGTTATATATTAATAACCAGGCACTGCACAGAACAACTATTAATACAAGTTATACACTTCATAAATAAGCAAATATATATATATACATATATGAAAAAAAAAAAAAACCTTTAGAAAAGGTTTCATGCCTTGGTATCCAATAACATTTTGAACAGTGGATATATAATTTACATGCGCGAGGGCTGCGAATTAACAGGAAAGTAAGAGATGATGATGGGAGGTGAAGACGATTTCTTTTTTGATTTTTCAGAAGACGACATGGACATGGACGAGGCACCTGTTCCTGCTTTATCTTTCGCCCTAGAATTGGATGACGGCATGAAGCAGCTCAATATGCTTGAAAATAGACCCATTATCCCTATGCTCTCGTTGACCTTACAGGAATTTGCTCTCTTTTTATACTCTCTTCTCTTCTGAACTATTGCAAATAAAGATTTCGTTTCTCTTTGTAAGTGATGTTGTTTTATTAGTTTTGGTTCACATATTATTGCATATATAGCCGCATGTTGAAACTGAGACTTGCTCAGCACGCTTAGGTGTAGTGTGTGGGGGGCGGTGGTGTGTGGGGAGGAGGGGTTCCAAGACTTCCAACCAACTCTTCATGACTAGAAACAGTTCCTTTTATTCTATTTTTAAACCATAAGCTGCTTCAAAGTTGGAATACTTTAATGATTTTGGCGTGAATCGGTGCTTATGGGTGCTTCTATGTTTTGACTAAAACCGAAACCGTGGAATGTGAACGGGAAGAAATTTCTTGGAAGAGTCCTATGACGTTACCCATGACTCGTGAGGAGCTGCTTTTGTCTTTTCAAGATTTATGACAATGCATTCACTGGTGAAGTTTTCTTATCGGTATTTTATTCTTTTTACATATGATGTTTATATTCAATTTTTCTCTTTTTAACATAATGCGTATGGCTAATAACTTCATAGTTTAGTAGCATTTTTTTTATTTTTTAAATTAGAGGTTCTAGTTTAAATATTCACTTTTCTGTTATAATAATAAAAAAAAAAACTAATAATGCATATGCATAAAATTTTAAATATGTTTTATTTGCTCACAATGCTTTTCTTGGACGTTGATTATAATTAATAGTATTGTTAAACCTTGTTTCACCGAAATTAAACTTGGATTTTGAAATGGACTTTTTCAATTACAGTTTAACTGCTGATACAATTTAATTTTATCATTTAACTCTTGACCTCCCAGCATATTAATTTTGTAAGCATGCTATGACCACATTCATAAAGTTTTGAAAACTTCAAATATTACAAGAATATCTCCATCTAAGTTGATAGGATTGATTATAATCATGTTTCTCTATACCATAATCGTATCAGCATAATGTGTATCATATTAGCTTTATGTTTTGTCTCTTTTATCATGTTCATATTAGAAATTATCAATCTGGATAATATAATACAGGTTATTTTAAAGATAAGTGATAGTTAAATTCTCAAAAAGAAATAATTAATGGGTGATGATAGCGGCTTCATTGGGAAAAAAAAAAAAAACGAAGTACATAAAGTGAACCAATTAAATAGATGAATACATGGCCAATAACTTTATAATCTATGTATATATAGATGGATAGATGGATACGTGCTTTGGGGGCTAGAAAAAACAAAGAACCTGGCGCGTTATTGGGTAAGACAGCAAAGTTGGGCTTTAGGATGGAATAAAATGGGCTGGCCTGTCGAGCATCTTTTTATAAAAAGAGGATATAATATTCCAGGCCGAGGAAAGGGAGAGGAGCAGAGGAGGCGCTGATACTGATTGGCATTTTGTTCTGTTTATCTCAATCCAAGATACCAGCCAGCAGGAGAATAATTATCCGAGATGCCGGTGAAAGTGGTGGATGCGACGGTCTCGAGCTTCAATGGAGCGTTTGAGAAATTCAAAACGGAGGCACCAAACCACAACTCCAATTTCCTCCTGTTTTTGGCTGACAACGACCCATCCACTAACCGCAGCTGGTGCCCTGGTATGCATGCTTGCTAACCCCTCCCCAATTTTCTTGTAATACCTGAATCCGATACGGCAGAAACAGATAAGACAGATAATCAAACCAAGCCATTGATCGGTTAGTTTTGGTTATCAGAAGGCATATTTGTATAAATATAATTGTGTGAAAATCACTTGGGTTGTGTTCCCTAGGGCACTGTGTGTTTCTTTTTTTTTTTTTTTTTTTAATAAGACCATGATATAGCTTACCTGACCACATACACTAGGGTGTGTTTATTGCACAGTAAACCTTTCTTTCAGATTGGTTTTGATAGTCAGTGTAATCTTGAATATATGTGATGAAAGGTTGCATCTTTTAAAGGTGTATAGCCGTAAGTAATTGAAAAAGTTGAAGTTAGCAACTGGTGGTTATGTTGAATTACTATTATTATCTTCCATTTCAGTGGATGTATGATGCTAACGTAGACGTTTTTGGGGTTATTTGCTGTATTATTAAAAAAATTGGAGCGTCAATGTATTTCATAAAGTTTATAGGGGTGATCAATGTAATTTACCCAGCATTTAACAATGGCATTCGAAAAAGTTTGAAGAACATCACACACTGTTGCTCGCTCTTTCTTTTCTTTTATTTATTTTCAATATGAAGTTTAGACTCACCAACATCCACTTTAACATGAGGCATATGATGTATCTTTTAATTTTATATTCTCTGCCTCCGAACACATACCATTTGAATCCTTCATATACACCCCCTTTATGTTGTATATTCAGATTGCGTGAGGGCTGAACCTGTGATTCTTAAAAAGCTGGAAGCATGTTCAGACAACATTGCTCTTCTCCGTGCCTATGTTGGGGATCGCCCTACATGGAGGAATCCCCAGCATCCTTGGAGAACCGACCCAAAATTCAAGCTTACTGGAGTTCCAACCCTCATTCTCTGGGAAAATGATTCTGTCAAAGGTCGTCTTGAAGACCATGAAGCTCACATCGAGCACAAAATCGAGGGTCTTTTAAGGGCATAAGAATTTCTTGCTTTTACATCAGAGTGAAAGAGAATGAATTGTATGTCAAGTTACAGATATAAGCCATTGTTCTTAATTGGCTGTCTAACCTGCACATGAAAAGGATTACTCTTCTACATTCAAATAAAACATGATAGAAGACTCGTTTGTTGCTGGTTGTTGTCATTAGATGGTCTACTTATGACCAAGTCCTGTTACAGTACAATATCATTGGTTCATTCCAAATTAATTCTGTTTCACTCATCAATTACTTGAGCTGAATGAACAACCACACCAGTTGGAAGTGTCATCTTTATCCATCATGGATTAGATGTGAGCTCTTTTATCCTGGTATTAGCTTCATATTATGATATATGATTGCCTGCCGGGTTGATACTGGATATCGCCTTCTCAAGCATGTTTCATACACATGCTTTATAAGTATCAATCCCTTACATGAAGATCAGAATCATCTGAAGAAGGTATTTCCAACCTCCCCATAAAACACTTTTTATCGCCAGAAGCCCTTTAATTTGATGCTTTTTAAATCCGAGTAATGGAGACTGGAGAGTGGTTCAAACCAGATTGGCTGGGTGCAAATTAATGAGTTCTAACTTCTGGTGGGGACGGGATAAATACTGGTTAAACTATATGAAACTGCTTGTTTAAACAGTAAATTAATAGAAGGAGCAAAGTTCACTGAAATGGAAGTACTCGATTTCAATTTAAAAGAAAGATGATGGCATAAGGTAATATCTTTAGAGAGGCTAGCACTTGATTGCAATTTGTAAGAGGTTGGGTTAGAGGGATATCCAAAAATATTATAGACTGTAAAAGCGTGAAGCTGTCTAAATACAAAATAAAGGGCTGAGGCCTTGTAGTCTGATAATATGAACATTAATCTCCCAAATTGATTGATATTCCCGTTCTCTTCCAAGGTTGTAACAGATAGTAATTTGAAAAATAAATAAATAACACAATAAGCCTCTGCATCAATGCAATTTTATAGGAGTCTTGGGATTTAGATGTGTCATAATTACAAACATCTTCTTTAAAAGGTTAAACAACTCTCTTGGTAGTAAAAATAAGATGAATCTCTTGAAATATCTCCATTTAGTCTACCACAAGGCATATACTAGCAAAACAATGTCAAATTTGCTTTTGTTATTCTTATGGTTGACTAAACCATCTATATTTACTTTCACTCCCCTAAAGTAGTAATAGATAGTAATTTGAATAAATATACACATATCCCCCTAAAGGCACCATAGTCACAAACATCTCTTGGTGGCACAAAATAAAACAAATCCCTTGAAATATCTCCATTCAATTTGCCACCAAGTACAAACCAGCAAAACATTGCCATATTTGCTTTTGTTATTCTTACCATCTATATTTACTTTCACCCACCTAACATTAGGTAACGTGCATTTAACCAACAATTGATTGACATTGTAAACGCATTTTTTTTTTTGGGGACCCTGTATTAATAAGTTCTGCATCTGACAAGTTCAAAGTAAAAGAAGCTAACAACATTTTTCATAAATAATTTCTCATTGGATAATTCCATAGTGTCCACAGCATGATAGCAAGATAAAAGGCCTGTGTGAATAAGTGATTGATAGCTAAGATTTCCTTATCAAACAGTTTGACATGTTCTAGTTTAAAAGATTTACTTCCCCGTCATTTCGTTTATTGGTTGACTTGAGCATCCCTTTAAAGCATGTATTGATTTTCCTCTAGTTATGCACGTCTTGGATATTCTCAAAAACTCATAACAAGGATAGTTTGAACTCAATTTCTTTTTGCAACTGGCCATTGATATCACTTAAAATTAGCTTCGTATGATATTCTTTTAAATAATTTCTAACGGTTATAAGTTAGCATGTCACTTTTGCATCGGTCCATAATAATTATAAAAATCACAAAATTTGAAAAAAATAGAATTCATAAATTATTCTTATACTCTTAGCACATGTGGTCAAGTACTGTGAAAAGGAGTTATGTATGACAATTAACCTAGTTTAATGGGTTCACAATAGTTAGTTAAGTTAATAGAGGTAAAAATCTTCTTCTTCTTCTTTTTGCCCTCCATTAAGCCATACATTTCCCCCTTTAGACAATGGATTCAACCACCAACCAACATAGGTAGGATTATCAATTAAGTTATGTTGTTGGATTGTAGGGTGAATGGTTAATTTTATTATACCATGTACCCTATAATGCTTTATTCAATCAAGTAGACCATGCATTAGGTAAGTTTAAGATAAGTATTAAAAGTCAAAAGGGGGTTCCAAATAGAATTTCTCTTAGACTTTTTTTTAGTGGGATAAGGATATGATATCTTATACTTTATATATACTTTAAAAAAAAAAAACTACACACTTAAGGTATATAGTACAAATTTTAAGATGCTTGTTGCCCATATGTAAAAATTATTAAATAATAATGAATGAAAAAGATTATATATATCTACTTTTTTGTATTCTAAATATTATCAATAAGAAAATGATAACATATAATGGCACAAAAAAATTTAAGATAATATGTAGATAGCCCAAATACAATAAAGATTAAGAAATCTCTACCCATCAATAATATTGTGCATGTAAAATCTTTTTGTAAATATCTAGAAAGAGAGATGCACTTGTAAAAACTTGCTAGACCTTGCATTGAATCTTCTTTTGAGCTTTTTTTGGAAATATCAATAGGTTTATATTGTCAAAAATATCTACCATAATAATATAATTAAAAGATTTACAAGTTTTATATAGCATTATGTGTCTTATAGTTTCTTTTTATTAATAGCCAATTAAAGTGAGTTTGATTCATTCGGAGACTTAGGTTTACCAATTTAGCCCATAGTTGATTCTATTCAACTCTCCATATAGACAAAAGATCGACGAGCCATTTACTTGGAGAGATATAATAGAGGAAGAATAAAAAAGTTATGCCTTTGAATGGTATTACTAGTAATAAATTAGGAATGATGTATTCTAATGTTTACTTCATCCATGGTTTTATTACCAGAAATACATATCCTAACATTTATTTTAATTTATTAATTGCAGTGTTAAATTATGAATAAAATTAAAATTACCATTATATCATTATTTGGCTATTATAAAAAAAAGAAGAAGTTATATAAATATACCCATATACTCATACGCATACTCACACACATATGCTATTTATAACAAATACATTATTTATAAGTATACATAAACATATAATTTATATATGATATGCATACTACACATGTATACAGACATATATAAATTATGTGTTAGTCCATACATCAGACAAACAGACACACACACACACACACACACACACACACACACATAGATAACAAATATGCATAGCTTATAAAATATAACATATTTATAATTTACATATACAACTTATATATTTTATCAATGTTTGTCATTTATACAATATTTATAATCTCTGTATTATGTGCTTATGGTTTTAGACATTTATATATATGTATATAAATCATTACTTATAAACAAAATTGATATATTATATAACTTATAACTTATATATATGAATTATAATGACATATGAGTGTGTACATATTTTATGTGTTTTATGTAACATATATAACCTATATATATATATATATATAACTTCTAAAATATAAAATATATGTATATGTAATGTATATATACAACTTGTATATTTTGTTAATGTTCTATTTATTCGCCATTTATACAATACTTATAATCTCTAGATTATGTACTTGTTGATGGTTTAATTTGGCACCTACGCCACCCAAGTCAAGCCCAACATATTGATGGACTGGGCTATCCTGCCTATCCTAGATCTTACAGCAGATACAATAATACATGCATGGCCTCATATTGGCAACCTCGGCATATGCTCGATCACCTTTGATTTGCTCGTCACTCGACACAAGTAGCTCAATTAAACTAGGCTTTCAATAGTAGAGTAGTGGATCTGTTCTACGTCCTCTAATATTGTCGCCAACCATCCACCCACCCACTAGCCCATGATATCGACAACTATCAAGTCGAAAACCTATAAATACTCACTTATCTCTAAGAGAAGGATAATGTCATGCTCAATCATTTATTCTTATTGAATTTACGGGTTAACATGATAACTTCTGACTTAAGCATTGAAGTGGCTATGTGGGTCCATACCTGATGTGCCACTAACCAAGTTTCTATCTTGCAAGCCTACTCTCTACACATCGATACAAGCCTATATCATCTAGATACAACCTTTACTGGATTTGAGCAACGATAGTACTTATATTTTTAAAACAGTTATATATGTATATAAATCATAACTTATAACTAAAAATGATATATTATATAACTTATACATATGAGTTATAGCTTGTATATATATACACACACACAATTAACTTATACATACAACTTATACATTTTATAAATATATTTATATATTTTTTTTATAACATATATATAACAGATATATTATTTAACTTATATATACAAGTCATAAGTTATAACTTATATACATAAAAAATCTAACTTATAAAATCTAACTTATATGTATAACTTATAACTTATATATATAACCTATGTATTTTATCAATATACAGTTTATTTGTCATATATATAACATATATAATACGCAACTAATATATTCATAATGTCTTGATTATGTATTTACATTTTTTAGGTTGAGACATATATGTAACTCATAACTTGTAGCTTGTATATTTATATAAATTATATGTATAATATTACTCATGACTTATTTATATAAATTAGATATATAATATTACTTATGACTTATCTATATAAAATGTAGCTTAGTATATATAATTTATAACTAATATGTATAATTTATAACTTTTATATGCAACTTATATAAATTTTATCAATACACTTTATTTTTTTCATATTAATTAATCATATAACATATATAAATATATATATATATAACTCACATATATTACTTATAAGTTATATATACAATGTTGAAGAGACATGAACTAGAATAGTGAAGAAAAAAAAAAAATATGAGTTATCTTAATGAAAAAGAAAAAAGAAGGGTTTTGTGTATTGTTATGGTTTTTTTTTTTTTTTTGTTAATAGCTAAATTTACTAGGGGTAAATTAGTAACATCGTTTGAATTTTTATTTAATGAAAAAGGGAATAAAGAGGTAATAAAAAGAAAACCATAAGATCGGCGGTCTTTTTATTCCTAATAATTAGATTCAGTTCATCTATGCAAGTAAACAAAGTAACAAATTGATTCTTGAAATTAGTTGTTCTATTTCCTAACTATTACGTCAAAGTAAACGAGCAGTGAATATAACTTTTAATCTTTCAGGGTATAATAGTTATTACACATTACTAGTATAATCTTTTCTTGATATAGAAAAAAATTAAAGAAATATGTTTGAATAGGCATGGGCACAATTTTTATAGTAGAGATACTTATCAAAAGAAGATGGAATGATTATTGAAATAAGATAAAGATATGTGTTACTATTTATTACTTTATGTAATGATAATTTATGCATAATAGCAATTTATTTGTAATTTTTATACGTGGTCAACTTCGCAGGAGAATCCGGGATTCATGCGAGGTGAACAAAAAAAAAATGTCTCCAAATATCAAGCACTTAAAAAAATAAATTATATATACATATGAATATTCAGGATTTTCTTTTGTCAAAATAATAGAGGCTTGGACCTTGAAGGAGGAGGGACTAAACCAAAAAAATTAAATTCGTTCCTCGGCCCACTAGGGCTTCTTTCATTAGCATCCATCCCTCTTATATATATATATCTAAATAAAAGACACCGAGTACCAGGGTTAGGGTTTTGTGCGGACGGAAAAACAGAAATGGCAGCCAAGGCTAAGGTTGGGAGCAGAAACCCTAGTTTGATCCGTGGGATGGAAAGTTCTCAAGATCCAAGATGTACCACAAGCGTGGTCTCTGGGCGATCAAGGCCAAGAACGGCGGCGTCTTCCCGCGGCACGACCCCAAACCTAAGGCTGCTGCTCCTGCCGAGAAGCCCCCCAAATTCTATCCTGCAGATGATGTCAAGAAGCCCCTCGTCAACAAGCGTAAACCAAAACCCACCAAGCTAAGGTCTTTCTCTCTCTAAATTCATATGCTTTTTTTGGAAATTTGGAAAAATTTTAAAGTCTTTTGTGAGATTCCAGGGCTTCTTGTTTGGGTCATTTTGGGTTTTGTGATTTTTTTTATTTAGGGCTAGTATTACACCAGGAACTGTGCTGATTTTACTTGCTGGGAGGTTCAAGGGAAAGAGAGTTGTGTTTCTCAAGCAGCTCCCTTCTGGGTTGCTTCTTGTCACTGGTAATGCAATCACTAATCAACTAATATCCTTGTTTCTGCTACTTGCCTTTTTATTCATGCTCATTGTGTTTTCCGTGGATTTATGTTTGCAATGCATATGGTGCTTAAATTACTATGTTGTTGAATCCGATGGTCATTTCTTTAATTTAATTTTGAATCAATATAGGAAATGTATTCGTGTTTTAACTTCTCAGTGGATGTTGAGCAAACTTTAAATGGTAATTTGTATAAGCATGTGGGATTTGATGTCGAATTCGAGAGAGAATCAAGGATACTTATAATCAATTAGGGATCATGCACAATTGGTTAGTTTATATGTATGTGAACTTGTGTCTAAGATGTCTTATTTTCAAGTTAATTGTGTCATGTCAAGTGTCTGTCCTGCCTCTACTCAATGTATGTAATTAAGCAATGTTCGTATTGTGTTGCCATGTCATATCAGGAACTATATTTATGTCAAATTCGACGGAGAATTAAGGATACTTATAATCAATTAGAAATCATGCACAATGGGTTGATTTATGTTTGTGTGAACTTGTGTCTTAGATGTTTTATTTTCGAGTTATTTGTGTCATGTCAAGCTTATGCCTTGCCTTTGTACTCAATGTATGTGATCAAGCAATGTTTGTATCGAGTTGGTCGGTCATGTCATCTCATGAGTTATTACCCTTAAACAATCATTTAATTGTTATGCTACTTAAATAATATGTTGTACATTTGATGCTTACATCGGACTGTACTATCAGAACTATAATGGATGGCTATGTTATGTCCATGTTGTCAACTTAATACCATCATAACAGGCTTTCTTTATTTTAATATTTTATTTTTAATATTTGTTATGAAATGAAGCACTAATGTCCATGATTTAAAACGCAACACTTTAGTTTAGGGAAAATGAAATCCTCTGTGGACCTATTCTGTTTTTGTGGTTGTTAAATTGTAACCAATTCTCTTGATAGTTCCATTCTTTAGATTTCTCCTTCCTGTTTGCTAGCTTTGTTTGTCTTCTTTTCTCTGATTTATGTTGTTACAATAGGTCCGTTCAAGATCAATGGTGTCCCATTAAGACGGGTGAATCAGTCTTATGTGATTGCAACCTCCACCAAGGTTGACATATCCGGTGTTAATGTTGATAAGTTTGATGACAAGTATTTTGCCAAGCAAGCTGAGAAAAAGAAAAAGAAGAGTGAAGGAGAGTTCTTTGAGGCCGACAAAGAGGTATGCTGTTTTCATTATAATTTTTATGACCCTGGTACTATTGTTACATATGGGGAAGGATGCATCTGTATGGTTGCTTAATGTACTCTTACATCTTATCAAATGTAGGAGAAAAAGGTGCTTCCACAGGAGAGGAAGGACGATCAGAAGTCTGTGGACACTCCATTGCTGAAGTCCATTGAGGGTGTGCCTGATCTGAAAGCCTACTTAGGTGCTAGGTTTTCTCTCAAGTCCGGCATGAAGCCTCATGAATTAGTCTTCTAAAGTTCTTGTTATGGGTGGATAGAATAGTTTGCCTTTCATCCTGTGATGTTATGTTTTTCATAGATGTATGCTGTGATTGTTTTGCCATAGGCATCTAAAATTTTGAGTTATGTAGTTAATACTGCCAAGAGATTTTTTATTCACCTTTCTACATTTTGTGATTGCAAATTCTGATTTATCAATGAACAGCACGCAGCTGGGTCTTTCTACTTGATGGGTGCATGGATGTTCAACTTATTTCTATTGTAATCTGTTGCTTCCACGCTGTTCGGTCAGAATGTGTTGCCAGCCACATCTAGTACTGGTGCTGTGCGTCTTGAGCTGAGACACCCAGTTTCATGGGTTGCACTTTTTGTCTCTCTGGTCATTTTTATCATGTTGATGTAATCTGTGTTCAAGACTCCTCACATGGTAATGAAAGATATCCCTAGCGCGGGATTACTGATAAACTAAATGGTTTGGAAGCATTGGGGTCACAAATATTTCATTAGATGGTTTCATTCCATTGGCTTTTGTAAATGAAGTGTATCTGAAACTGAGGCTGCAAACGAGCTCAGCCTAGCTTTTAATGGCTCGGGCTTGACTCATTTAGAATTTAGTGAGCTCAAGCTGTAGTCTAGCCTTTTATTAAAATTGAGGCTCAAATTCGGCTTGTTTAATTAAATGGTTTAAGTTTGAGCTTGAGTTTGGTTGTTTATGAAACTAATTTGAACCGAGCTAAGCTTTTTATCGAGTATGATGAGTTTTTATCAAGTTTGAAATTTAAGTTTGAGTTCAACTTATTTAGATAGTTCGTTTTTTATCTTAAAAAAAAATTAAAATATAATATATTAGTGTTATAATATATATAGAAATTAGTGTTTTTATTATTTTTATTATATAGCTATAAATTATATATTATTCATAAAAAATTTACAAATATGTAAGTGAGCCTAGTCATGAGTTTGTTTATGAGTTGACTGATTAAGTGTTTAAATTAAAGCTTGGATTCGACTCATTTAGATAAATGAGTTTTATTTTGGGTTTAGGATCAGTTCATTTATTAATTAAGTTTAAGTTCAATTAGCTTGGCTTGTTTGTAGCGTATTGAAAGTAGAATGACGTGTAATGCCATAAATGTGCTTGCAAAAGCAAACCAAGGAAACTATCCGTGTTATATTGTTGTTCGGTTTACTAGAGTGGAGTTATTATCTTCTTCTTCTTCTTCTTCTTCTTCTTAATGTAGTATAGCAATTTCATTGTTCGGATTGCAGTAAGTTATAATATGGATTTTTTATCCTTTGATGACGTTTAAGGAATTATTATTCTTTTACTTTAACACATCAGGATTTCTTGTTCCTTCCCTTGATCCAGAGAAATTGTTATTTCGTAGGAGGGTAAAACTTTAATTTCGAGAATGCTCTTAACTATATTGTAAAATCCAAGTAATTGTTATTCTATCAATCAACGCATGAGTCGTTAATTTGACTTATTATTATATGTAGTCTTGAAAAAAAATTTTAGATCAATAATTATAAATATAATATAGAAACTTAAAGGGATTCAAAATAAAATAATAAATTATAAAGAATATGCTAGTGAATGGATAATAAAAAATAAGCTTTTTTTTTCTGTCTTTTTTTGCAGTTGTGTTATACATTTTTTTCCCTTAATATTTGTTAATCTAATAAACAGTTTTTTTTTTTAAGTATTTTCTTATCAATTTATAACCTAATTGATTTTGATAGTATTACTTGAATTTTTATGAATGTTATTGGTCTTTTAACCTCTATTATGTAGAAAAATAATTAAGGAAATAAATAAACTTTTGTCAAAGCTAAGGCAAGTTGGTACTATCGTTCCAACATTGAGTAAATGAGTTTCACCGTATAGTGGCATGGCATCGGTGGAGCGGATAGTTTTTCGTGTGACGAGATATATGATCATTGGAGATATTTCCAAATATATATATATATATATTATATGGCACCTAGGAAGGGGCGTATATGCCTTGAGAGCATATATATCTATATATTTAGTTATAGACGAATATAGGTTAGTATACATCTTAGCATATGGTATATACAAAATATCATAATACTATAATCAATAATAATGTAATATAGATACCCGTATACTTGCACTTAGTAATATCATATATAATGACATAAAAATTTCTTATCACGGAAAATACCATATAACAATCTATTATTCAAATCCATAATTATTAATATAATGCTTGGATTGATTTTCATCCTAAAAGATACCATCATTAAAATAATAACTCGATATATAGCTATTCTGTTCCTCTCACTAATAAGTAATAGCTATTACATTACAGGTTAATCTATTTGGCAAAAAGTGAATGCGCTATTAAACATTTTCTTTTCTCTTCTTTTCTTTTTTGGTTGCTAGTCACGTGAATTTAACATAGAATAAATAATATATTAAATGAAGGGACCGTATGGTTCCACGGCTCAAGGCTATCGTATCCTCGTATACAAAAACTCAAACCGTGCAGTGGCATTGATGAGTACGTAAACAAGTCCCTCTTGGTTACGTGTTTTATTTCGATGTACCGTCACGGTTTTCTGCAAATGTCCACTTGGGCTTTGATTCGCTTGAGAAAGGCCTGCCAAACTCCAACATGCCTTTAAGCCACTTGACACGGCTTGCAAGTTCCTCCAGGTCCAAAATTGCAGCCTCCATTGTATCGGAGAACATTACATTTAACAGTACGCTGCTCTCTGTTCTTAGATTCTCTGAAGTTATGGAGCTAGAAACACAGCCTGAGCAAGTGGCCTCGCCAGCGCATCCATGACTAATGTCCATGCCATCATCAGGTGGGTTCCCTTGTGCCAAAACACTAGTAACATGGGGCTGTTCAGCACTTGGCTCATTTCTTGGTGACATTGCCAATGAGCTATCTGAAGAAGCTGAAGTACTTAAACATCCTCTAATAATTGCATTTCTCATGCTACCTCCAACTGCTACAGCGTCCTCCAGAACACCCCTTTCATTTGTAGGCTTGAACAATTGGGCACAGATACGTTTGGGGTTAACCTTAGGAGTGGGTATAGTCCAACCTTCTTTTGGAGACCAGTCTAAAGTAGGGCGTAAGTCCTTAGACAAAACTTCATAGCACCTCCCTTCGCCCAAAGGAATAGGCAGCAATTCCATCTCCAGCTTTCCATCACCCAACACTTTTGTTACACTTCCAGACCAATAAGAACTATCGGTCCACCAGTCAACCAAATCCCCCACCATCCACTCATCGTCAATAACAACTGACACTTCCATGAGGGAATCAACATTAGAAATTTCACTTTTACGATAAACTGGAGGAAACAAAGGCCGCATCATCATCTCTTTCTTCATCTTGCTTTGTTTAGTGCCGCTTAGATGGGGTGAATCATATAAATCTGTCCAAGTAAGTTCTTCATCTGCAAAATCGAGATATTGCAGATAACACTTACTCAATCCTTGTTGCTTCTTATTTCCCTTCATCTGACACTTAATGTCCATTATTTTACAACGAAACCAAGCACCACGATAGCCTGGAATAAAGGATCTTGACTCCACGTATTGACCAACTTTAAATGGTACCTTTTCAAGGTTGGTCATGATATCCATTCAGATATCAAGTGCAGATTATTCAAAGACAGAAGAGCTTAACTGTTGAACAGATGTGTCAACCCTGATGAAACTGACAGACAAAGGCGTGAAACTAGGGAAACAACACAGATGACACATGTGGAGTCCCAGATATTAATTAACCTCTGGAGAAGAATAGTCTTACAGAACCACCAAATGCATCTGACGACAAATTGTGACTGCGGGTTGCAAAGGTATCTAGGGCCGGAAAATTAACCCAACAAGCCTGCTTGAAAGGGGGATGGGATAGGAATACATTAGTTGTGCAAGTAAAGCATACCCTCAAGGTGTGAATAATAATTAATGGCGTGTTCTAATAAAAATTATAACACAATATAATTAATAAATGAAAACTGTATGCTCAATCAAATCCTAACAGATAAAACAGCAAACCCTCAGCCCAAACCCACCCACCCTCAACAGATAACAATTAGACAAATGCAAAAGTTGAACTAAGAAAAACATATATGTAACAATTAACATATATGCATTGAAAGCAAAGCTTCATATGCAGTTAAAAAAATATATATTTCCTTTCCAGTTTGTGGACCTTTTTAATGAAACAACCGAATTATAGCTCTTTGTTCTGCCAAAATAAAAAATGAAAACAAAAGGAAGAAAATCTGTTACCTTTTAAGAATTATATTGACATATGCTGAGCTTCACGCATAAAAAGGACCATCTATTGCAACCTCGGAGCAAGAAGGCAATAATGAGAGCTACATTAAATGCTGCATAAAATGTCTTTCCAACAACAAAAATGCTTACACTCAAACAGTATACATTATATTTAGACATTAATAATGAATTTTTCAACTACTCCATTTTTATCAATAAAAAGCTATAATGCTAGAACTTTAGATTGGAAGTCGATGCTATGACAGATGAAATCACTAAATTAGCACCACCTTTAACAAAATCTTCTAGTGCATAGATATCCAACAATTTCTGTTATGATACACAGTATCAGCAGCCCCTATCAATAGGAAATGAATCATTACTACCAATAAATGGAATGTAATAATGTTAGAATAACCTACAAATGTCTGTCTCAGTGCTGTCTATTAACTACCATGTTTGGAACCACCAATAGTAATAAAGTATCATAATGTCACTTTGCTTCCATTGATTTCATTTTTATATAAAATCCACCATGTCTTAAATTTCCCAGATTGAAAAAAAAAATGTCTAAAATTTATGAAAATATTCATTTTAGAGTGCTAGACCTTGTTCTCTTCTATTTAAACTTTCAAGATAAAATATGATTCCCGTCACATTTCCTTTCCATTGTTTTACATAATAACCACATACATTCTATATTGTTCACAAACCCTAAATTTAACACACCTAATTACGGCTGCTATTGGAGAATCCAGCAATCTTTATTTTCAATTACACTTACATATTTCTTTTTTCAAAAGAATTGTTTTTGGTTTATGTTTATCTTGCAATTCTAAGCAACAGAAACAATTTGATTAGTGACATTTCATAATGCAGGGGAGACAATAAAAACATTGCTATTTTAGCAACAACTGGGGATCTATATACATACCTGACTAATAGTCCACGGCTATTATCCAATTCATAAAGAGTAGATAAACAGAGATGAAGTGGAGTGATTACTCTGTGACAGAAGGATACATGGACATTCATAAATTATTCCTATAAAATGGAGGTCACTGTGGCATATTCTACAATACAAACTTTTATCTTCGCATCATCGATCCCTTTAGCCCTATTAAATAAGCAACATGACAAGTGAGACATCCAGTTGATTTCAAAATATGCCATCTTCCGTAATAGATATTACTAGCACCAAGTCAACCAAATAATACTATGAAGAAACATGTCAATTCAGACTGAGTTTAAAATACAACAGCAGGGTCATGCAGTATATTGCATGCACAAAAATTATATACAGCTCCTACCAAACATTATTCAAATAACCCGGTTTTGGTACAAATAGATACAGAAGCCAATACAAAGTAAGAATCCTGTGTTCCATCAATTAGTTAAATTCAATAAAGTATGTGACAACAGCAAAGTTCAACTTAATATGTATCTATTGCTTCTATTTCAATCAATAATTCAAGTTCAGTGAAGGGTTATATACTGCCCTTCCAATATGTAGAAATAAAAATTACTCAACAAATTAAATAATTAACAAAATAACTAACTTGTAAGTTAGCAGAGAATCAATCCTCCACACATTAATTTTTAAATGCCTTAACCATCATCATAATCATAATCACCACCACCGCGTGATCTATGAGATAATGCAAACTATCCAACTTCCTTCAACATCTGAATCAATCTTAAGCAATTTGTAGGTCTACATAAGATTATCGATCACGACAATGTTTATTTCTAGAATACCTAAGCAACTACCAAGAAACAAGATTTATTCTTTGGTACTATCATCATGTCCCATTCGACATGTCTTAAATGAAATTATTCTTATTTTTTTGAAGATTTAGTTGCAAGTGAGTAAACTTTATACTAATCAAATGAATCCAAATCGTAAAATCACCAAACATTTGCCCTAGAAAACGAAAGGTTTAACTCTTATCTGATTCTCATGCAAACCAAAAGAGAAACTGAAAGGTCGCTCACCGAAGATGGAGTTGAAAAAGCCAAAATGAAAAAAAAATTTCGCCTGCTTTATTCCTCTCGTCCGGTTCTTCAGTCACATGTCATTAGAATGATAAGGCATCGTGCTAATTAATCGAATCGACAAACGGTTGCACAGAGAGAGAGAGAGAAAACAAGGACTTTACAGTTCTCGATGGAGACCGCTTGAGAAGGAGTGGATGAGGAAGAGAGAGAGAAAGGGACGGTATGGAGATGGTAGATCAAGTACCACTGTATTACAGGAGAGAGAGAGAGAGTATTAAAAAGTGCAAGTTTCGAGCGGTAAAACAAAACACTACCGAGAGTTGAGCAACTTCCGGTCTTCCATGCTCCCATCATCATCCGCGGTGTCGGTGCTGATACTGTAATTTGATGGAAGCAATCTCATTGTAACCACCAATCGATGGTTAAATTTTTCCCCCTTTTGAGGATTTATTAATTGAGCTTTACTAAATCTGGCTTCCAACTCTACTTCAATAAATATAATAATTAATATATTAATTTATTATTCATTCACCTATATTATATACATTATGGAGAGTTATTAAGATATTTTTATTTTTATTAAAAGCTAAAATAAAAACATAATTTTTTTTTTAAGCTAGGCCTATGAATAATAACTTAATATGGAATTTAATTCTTCCCATAACACTTTTTTAAATTAAAAATTTATAAATAAAAATCATATTATAGCTTTATTTTACTCCTCGATAATATAAATTTTGTTACAGCTCTGCAAAGTATGCGAAAAGTAAGAATTTTAGTGTTATGATTATGGTTGAATATGAACATCAGCTATTATCTGACTAAGAAAATGAAACAAAAATGTTTCATTTTTCAATTAACTATTCTATCAACATACTATCATTGACTACAAATAGATATTTTTAAACTTTAAATAATTAATTATATTGAAGAACTCCTCCTCGTTATTATAGTAAGGGTAATGAAGCATTATTCCAATCATTATTAGACAAAGAAAGTCTTAAAAAGTGATGCAAACAAATTCTTTAATCGGACATTGCTGTTAAATTATTAACATGTTGAACTAAGAGATCCAAGCTCATTCAGATTCTCATACATTTCAACAAAACACATCAAGGTTCTAGTGTTCGTTGCACAAAATTGGAATTAACAAATTCTGCAACTATACCTCTCAACACAGATATTTAAATAAAAGGGGTCCAAGTCCAACCTTTCAAAACAAGTCAGAGGGATACTCTCAGTTGTATTAAATGATGTAAACAATAAATTTACTCCCTTCCGTGCATAAAAAAAATTCCATGGGTATTATAGGCCAGCTAATGGACATGTGATACATATTAGTATTAGTATAACTTTAACACAAATTATAAAGAAATAATAGTTATTAAAATAGTTATAACTAGGGCCCTAAACAAACTAAGTAGTAAGTCGAGGTATTAAAGGTTGCAACTCCATTTGTTTAAAATTATCAAATTTAAGCTTTAGTTGAGTTTTTTATTGAACCAAAAACAAGTTTTATTTAGAGATCAAGTTTCACTCATTTTTAATATTAGTTTTCTATATTTAAAATTTTTCCAAACCTAAAAGTAATAGATAAGAATTGCAAAATAAATATATATACATGAGTCTATAAGTGAGTTTATTATAAAGCCTATTCATGAGCTAAAGGTCGAGCATAGTTATATTAGTTAAATGAGCTTTATTTTATGCATTTATTATGTATGTTAAAAATTCATTGATATTTATACATCATGTATGTATTATATGTTGAGACATAATCAGAAACGATGCCGTAAAAACAATTTTAAACTTTTTTCAAAGACACGCTTTGCTTAGATATATCTCGAATATCCAAGCGATTGAAATGATTTTAGACGTCTATGCAACGTATTTACAAGGACCATTTCAAAAGGTATTTGTGGCAAGACTAAACTCTTTTTCGTGCTTGGGAAAAATTCTCACATTCTATAAAGTTTTGCATGAAGGCAAGAAACCTAATCCTATAGCCTTTGAAGAGGTTATTTAACAAAACTGACAAAATTATTATGATGCTTAGATGCCGTTTATTGAGAAATATTTTTTCGGGTTTGTTTAAGAAAAAAATAAGACAAATATTGAAAAATAATTTTTCTTATTTTGGAAAACATAGACTTTTTAAGGCTTTTTTTTTTATAAACGACCTATAGAATATAAATATGTAAATCATTTTCTATCGATTTACGACCCAATCTATCAATCATTATTATCCAAAAATATTTATTATTATTTTTAAATTTTTTTTTAAGTAGATTTATTTCTCATTATAATATATGTAAATTTTTTTCATTTTTTTATACTTAAAACATATGAGTTACCTTGAAACTATAAAAAAAAAATTTATAAAATTAGCCAAATATATGAAAATATGTTACTTTTTCGAAAAACTTTTAAAAAAAAATTATTTTCATTAACAAATACTTTTTCTTAAAACAAACAGGTTTAGAATTGGCAAATTGAAGAGTGTAGACTATTGTGATTGGAATTCAAATCATATATTTACTATTATTGCCATTTTTAATGATGAATTGTTGGCATACTTTATAAATTAATGGAGATAGTAGGGAATTGCACTCACAAGCTGCTAATTTTAAAATTGATGACTGATGTAGTATCTATAGAGCAGGATGTACTATGAGAATTTTGGGTTTGGACCTCAATCTAGGCCCGTTGAGTCCCAAACCATAAAGCTAAAATTAAAAAAAAAAAAAAGGTGGAGTCAAAACGTTAGGCCAACTTGTCAATTTGATCGATCAAATTTTGTTGAGGTCATTATTTCTAATCCAAGCAAATCATAGTTGGCTGGATAAAAAAAATTGGTGATTACTTTGCATATTTTAGAGTATCTAATCGACCTGACGTTACTTATGGTCAATAAATATTTTGAATGTTATAAAAAATTTTGAACTAAGAAGCAATCTTTAGTACAATAAAGGTACTAACCAAAAACTTCAGTCAATCAAGTTAGTATTACTTTTAAATGAGACATTTTGTTCGACCAAAAAGGGAAGAAAAAACGAAGACATTTTGCAGGTATTTTTGCTTGTTTAGTTGTGTGTATAAAGCTAGATGGCTAAGTTAAATGATCATTTGATTTCAATGTGATTATTGTCTATCCATGTCTAGAGGATGATGATATAGATAGGCAAATTACTGACTAATGTTTATACTTGTTAAGGATCAATCTGGCTAAAGCTATAAACAAGTCGAACTGAGCTTTTCTCTAGGCTCATGAGTTGGCTCATTAAGGGCTTGTATAATATATTAATATAATAATATAATATTATTGTTTCTTACTCGAATCCAATAAAGGTTAGACCTAAATGATTTAGGCTTAGATCGACCCGACAGTTATAAATGTTATAGGCTAGTGGATAGTTAGCAGTAGTTGTGGAGGACGTGTGGTATACCTACTATTCCACCGCTTGAGGTACAGTTTGGCCGCGCTTCCACTAACCGAGCGACGAGCAAGCAGAGGCGACCAAGCGAACATCGAGATCGCCATCAGGAGGCTAGGTCGCTTATTGTAGTGTTCATTGTTAAGGTATGAGCTTGATAGGTCAACCCGACCCATTAGCGTACTAGGCTCAGCTTAGGTGGCCCAAGTTCTAGAATAGGGCATCTACAATTATATATAATTATTTACATTGATTTGTTATTATAAATTTAATTATATATAATTATATACATAAATGAGTCTAACGAGTCAAGCTCAAGCTCGAGAATCCTTAATAGGTTTGAACTCGTTAAGGGCCTAACTCTGCTTAAGGTCGTTAAGTTATTAAACAAGCTAAGCCCAAGCCAATAAAAAACCTGGCTCGGCCCAACTCGTTTACACTCCTAGATTTGGCGTTTGAAATGAAGTGTATAATTAGCATATAGTCAATCAAGGCATGTTCAAGATGAATTTTTTGCATAAACAATAATTTCTATAATATTATAATAAATAGAGATAGGATTTGTGATAGAATTTATGAATAAAGAATTTTTATTTATATTAATGATGAAGACAAAGATGGATTTGCGAAAGGAATTGAAAAATCAATAACTTAAATTTTAATTTACATTAGATTTAAGAAATATTTGTGATGGAAAAAAACAATCTCTAAATTTTTTCATTGTAAATTTTCATGACTAATTTATGATAAAATTTGTAAGTGTTATAGACAATTTTTTTTTTTGTCACAAAATTTGTGATAGATATTGAATCCATCTCAAATATAAGAAGTGATAATTTTTTTCCATAGAAATTAGTAGTAAATTTTGTCTCCAAAAGCTTTTATTGCGATAGTTATAATTTTATTGTAGTAAAATGCTAGTATCCATTGACCCCAAGTCATAACAAACTTACTTACAAAGTGAGCTTTGTAGTTGGAAATGGTACAACAAAATTATTATTATTATTATTATTATTATTATTATTATTATTATTATATGTTTCTTTTTTCTTTTCTAACAAAAGTAACTCATGTTAGATATTCAAACTACTCATTACATCAAGCAACTCCTCATCACCAGGAGCAAAGGAAACATTACAAGCATCATCTAGTAAAATAAATTCAAGAGAAGATGGGGGTACATAAACCTAATCATAAGGACACATCTTCAATCTAAAGTAAGTACCTACCTAATCAACTACTCTATTTGCTTGACACATAACTAAAATGAAATGTACATTTATGAACAGAGATCGTAAGGATTTTTACGTCTTAAATATGTACGTGCAAGAGCTAAGGAGGGCTTAACAAGTATAGGATCACCTGATATGATATGTCTCAAAATTGTCCAATTCAACTATCCTTTCCTCTTAGCAAATTTTGCATTTTTTATCATCACTATTGCTTCCACTTTTTTCACCACATTGACAATTAAAAACCAACTCCTCCTCCTCATAAATGGCCCTTATTGTTCCCCGCAACAAAACCATAGGCATTACTACTAGACAAAGGATCAAAATAAGCATCATAATTAAGCTTTATAAACATGCCCAATGAGGCTATTTAAAGATCTAGTTGAGGGCCCATTGCATCATTTGATCGACTAGTGGAAGGATTGTGTAAGGAATGGTTGGCCGAGTCACTTCTAGCAACACATGATTTTTCTATGCAGCACAAGCATTCCCATTTACATCAAGATATTGGGCATTAAAAATATATTAAATCTAACCATTTAAATATTCCACATCATAGTACACGGTTTTGCAAAGAGGATGTATCTATTATGCTCACTAGTAATTTTTCAATCCAAGCAAACATCTAGCCAAGCATATAAGGTAGTTGTTGGGCTTACCTTAACTTGAATACCCAATAGCAAATCGAATGGGTTTAATCCATGAACAACATAACTGAACATGATCTATAATTTCGAAAAATTAATAAAGTGACCTCTTTCATAACTAGTTATATTTCATCTCGAGAAGTTACTCTAGGTAGGTTTATTGTTATTTAAAGCTGGGCACATGAAATGCTTTATCTTAAGTAAACTTAAGCATGCCATCCCTAACACTATATATCTTAGCCTATCTGATGGAATGTAGAGGTTTGTGTTCTACCATGCCTTAAGGAATATTTAATGGGATTATAGGCTGAGTGGACACGACATTTACCTGATTTTTCTTGAGTTCAAATGAAGTGGTAACACTCGCCATGGATAGTGGGATCTTGCAAATTGCACTAACTCTAGGCTCATTAAACCTCCTATTAAGCTCTCTAGCATTTCATGGCCTTAATTTTCCTTCAATGAAGTGAGATACTAGCAAATTTGCATCATATAGGTCATCTTTGAATATAGGCCTGTTGCATTCTAAGCTAGGGATCCATCGATTCGTTGTTACATGAATTTTTGTACTATAACCTTATTACCATAATGCCTTTTGTGACAAATACTCCTCCAAATGCAAAATAGTCACTTATTCCTAAGAGTCTTTTGATCCTCTACGTGATAAAATATTCGCCACTAAGATAATCAAATAAAGTGACAACGGGCTGCCTTATCTAAGACAACAAGTAGGATAGACAAGTCTTATAATTTTTCCATTAACAAACACTGTTTAGGAGATTGATGATACACATTTCACCAATTACTTGACCCAACTATTGAAAATCCAAGCATAGTCATAATTGCATGTAAATAATCCTATTCAACCCTAACATATATTTCATTTATGTCTACTTTCAATCTATCATAGATTTTTTATGGGTGGAGTGATTAGTTATGATGAAATGGAAATCTCAATGGGTTATAATGATGTTGTCATGAATGACCCGCCTTGACACTAAAGCACTCTACTACTTTAAGATGAGATCATCTTAAAAAGGTTTGAGTCAATTAAGTAGAAATTTAGATGTGATTTTGAAGATAAAGTTACCCATTTTCTTTTTTTTTTCAAGTATAAGAATAATATCAGTGAGAATGAGATGGATAGATTGTTACACGTGGAGAAAAAGGATATGATTGTAGCCATCTAGAGCTAAAGCTTTTAAAGCACCAACTTGGAAGGTTGCATTCTTAATCTCATCCTCTAATACTGGTTTCCTAAGGCACTCATTTATTTCAAGACCACTATAGTTGGTGTTAACTCTAACACATGTGCCTAGTGATGCTCCTCATCAGGTTTGAACAATTAAGTACAAAAGCTTTGGAAAGAACTTGTAATTTCATTTGCACCTTCTATCTATTGACTCTGATAGTCCTTCAATTTGAGGACCCTATTTCTCTGGCGATGTATGGTCTTCGGTTACTTTTCATTATCCCTGTTCATTTGATTTCCCATCTTTTGTACTTCAAGCAACTCATTTTAGATATGATGGATTCCTTTAATATTATTAGGAAAAGCAATCTGACTCCATTATTTCAACATGATTTTGCATCACTTCAAGTTAAACTTAATTGGATTGAGATATTTGGTGGTGGAGGAACAGTCCAAGTATCATTTATAACATTAGTACAACCCTTAGAGGTGGTCCACGTCTTTCTAATTTTTTTTTATCCGAATAGCATGAATCCACCTTAAAGCCACGTTGGTCAAAACCCATCATCTCACCATGGATGAGTATGGTTTTCGAATATTTGTGGACCAATTCATGTGATACCAAGGTTCTATTAATTATTTCCATCAGTAAATTGTTGACTACTTTTTTATTTGACCAAGTGAAACAAGGACCCTAAAAAAGCCAAAGCCATTGAGATTTGCTACATGATCATGGAGCCAAATCTTCCTATAAGTTTGGTATACCTTAATTTGCCTCCTTTCTTTTCACAGTTAAAGAGGTATCATTAAAATTGTTGATGGATATCCAAGGTTCAATAATAAAAGAGCCAATAGATTAGCTCCTGTCATAAAAACCAAACCTTTTTATAGGGTTAGGATTGGCATAAATCCATGAAACATGTGAGAACAAAGATCCATTTGACAAATATATTAAAGATATAATGTAGTTTTTTTGTAAAATATTGCATCAATCTAAATATGTTTCCAAAAGTAAATAAATATATTCAAATCAAATAGCAGAAGCAAAATGAATCGAGAAAGCATACCTCTAACCATTGCAACCAAAGTCCAACTCCCGAGTTATAGTGCTTCGTTTTTCTATTTTGGTTTTCCAAACTCTTACTCGCTCATAATTTGATGGTGTAATTTTTCTAAAGGGGAGCAGGCTTAGTGGCCCAAATAAAGACATCCCATTTATATAGCTTTGCCCATCACAGAGGATGAGGATATGTCCAAGGGGCAGGAGTAAGATTTTCTCACGTTTTAAATATTTACTAAATGTTGACATAAATATGGTTCGACCTCATTCAAAATGGACCATGTTCGGAAATATATTCCTAAAAATCAGCAAAGATTTCAATTGAAATCACATTTCAAAACAGAGCAATCTCTTCGGATATATCGGGAAATTCCAACATTTTTGTCATGATTGTGAATGTAAATGTAAACATCATTTGTCCACCACAAGACTAGGTAATGTAGTAGTGGAATCTTAATTAAAGTTGGTCTTTATTACTAGCGATTTCAACTTTGAATTTTGAAACCGTCAATATTAATTATAGGCTTCCAGCTTTTATTTCCAACATTAATTGTTAGTTACACTATTTATTTGAATTTATTGTATTTATTATTTGCCTTTTTAGGATCTTGTCTTTTAGAATTCTCATGTAATAATATAAATAGGCATTTACGCTTATCTTTGTAATATAGAACATTTGATATTATTGAATTAAAAACCTTTTTAGAGGGTGCCCTCTGTTTTATCCTTAAGGTTATGGATTTAACCTTGTTGCTATTTTGAAGATCTAACTTAGTGAACTAGATCTTGTTTTCTTCACGCTTCCTGTACTGTGTTAGATTGGTATCAGAGCACGGTAAAATTTTGCGAAGATGTTTACTAATGACGATGTTAATAGCGGTTATACTCTTGACGGTGTTCAAGATACAGGAGTCTAAGGGGCGGAAGTTCTTACGATGGTAATCGATGCAATGGATCAAAAACTATAACGAGTAGAGCAGCTTGTTGAAGATTTGGTTAGGAATTCCAACGTGATGGCGGTAGATATTAATAAGGATAGGAATATTGGTGGGGGACAACCAAGGGCAATAGATGTTTACGGCGGTCCTATCAATCGACCTGATAGGATAAAGAACCACGTCAACTTGTGACAGTGACCTGATATCCTATATGGGATTAAAATCCAAGATCGTATAAGAAAACTCGGTATAAACCACAATCCACTGCTTATAACGAAGCATGAACCTTAGTATAGTTGAAGACACCACAATCGTAGGTAGAAATTTCGATTGATAAGCCGAAGGTTTGAACACCACGGATTAAAGGAAATTTGATAAGTTAATATCAAGTTCTATTAAGAACACTCATAGGAGAAACTCTCAATCTCATTCACAAAGAATAATCTAATAATTTCTTTTTACAAAAGAGCTTTAGTCTATATATATAAACTTTCAAAAGAAACCCTAAACAAAATAAAAACACGGCATAAATAAAAAAAAACCCTAAATAATAACCTAAACACAGAATAAACATAAGCCGGTGGGTGTGAAGTATTAAGTTGGTTGTGTTTGCTTGTAGGCCGACTTACTGGCCAACGACTTTGCCGTTGTGGGCCAATAGCATTGGCCAGGTAGGCCGCCGGCTTTTGGGGCAGTGCACATGTGGCCACTGGTCTTGATCTCAAAGCTAGCGGCTTTCATCCAAATATGAAATTCTTCAATCTTTTGGTCCCAAACTATTCTATTAGCCCCTTTGGTTTGTTTTAATCTTTGGAGCTTCCCTCATTGAGCCTCCAATTCCTTCAAATGTCTTATCGAACTTGAACTAGGTTGGCTTTAAACATGATGTTTTTAGGATCACATCACGACCTATTGCTGCAAAATTGATGGGCTCAAATGTCTGATGAATACTCCACCGAGAAGGATGGGATCTTATATGAAAATAGACAGCCACAGAGGAGGCAAGTCGGTTATGGTAGTGGTAGTGGTAGATATCGAAGAGACTACTATGGGTATGATCAATGAGATAACGGAGATTTTCACCTAAAGGTAGATATTCCTAATTTTAATGGTAATTTAAATATCGAGGAATTTCTTGACTGGTAAGTTGAACTAGATAGATTTTTCTATTATATGGAATTCCTGAGGATCGTAGGTTTAGGTTAGTAGCTTATCGATTAAAAGGTGGTGCATTAGCCTGGTAAGAGAGGTTACACGAAAGGTTAAGTCGTGAAGGAAAACCACCTATGAGAACATGGTTTAAGATGAAGATTTTATTAAAATATGAATTTCTTCCTCTTCATTATGAGGAAATCGTGTTTCAATAGAACCACAGATATCCTCAAGCAGAATATGTGATGTTGACACAAAGTAATGATTTAATGAAGGTAGATGATAAGATTAAAAAACCAGTAGAACATCATGTAACTTCTAAAGTAGAGGGATGTTCCTTCTTACAATTGAGCCGTCAAATAAGGAGATGGAGGATGCTATAGAGGACTCCCAAATTGTACTTACATTGATTGAAAAACAAGTGTCAACGATTAATAAGAAGGAGAAGATTGAAGAGGTGCCAGACAGTATCAGGGGGCAATTGGAAGAGTTAAATGAATTGATACTAGGCAATTTATCAGATGATGTGCCTCCCATAAGGGACAAACAACACCATATTGACTTAATTCCTAGTGAAAATTTAACAAAAGTTTATGGATTCAGGGCAACAATAGAAAGATTGAATTTTTCAAATTCTAAAGTAGCAGGGACACTATTTAGGTCAATTAGGAAGGCAAAGTCTACAACAAAATGTTATTTCCTCGTGAAGGATTATGAAAGAGTTGGTCATATCTATATGGAAAGCTGTACAAAAATTGTTGTAAATAAAGTTGAAGATTGTTTATTTCTGGCTAGATATATGATCATGCTACAGATGGTGTAAAGAACTTAAGGGTGGATACAATTGTAAATCATAAGATAATTAGGATATTTTATTTTATATTTGTTAACATTCACTTTGCAAGTTCATATTTGATCCTAGAGGATACTTATTCATAATTAAAGATTTATCTTCCTCATCTGGTGGTGAAAGACCTCAATATCCAAAAGAGAACTCAGAATTGGGTTCTTTACAGGTGGGAGAGAATAATGTAGTAGTGGAATCTCAATTAAAGTCAGTCTTTATTACTAGCGGTTTTGACTTTTGGATTTTGAAACTGCTAATATTAATTATAGGTCGCCAGCTTTTATTTCCAACACTAATTGTTGGTTACGCTATTTATTTATATTTATTGTATTTATTTTTTCCTTTTTAGGATCTTATCTTTTAAAATTCCTCATCTAATAATATAAATAGGCCTTTAAGCTTGTCTTTGTAATATAAAACATTTGATATTATTAAATTAAAAACCTTTTTAGAGGAGTATCCTCTATGTTATTCTTAAGGTTATGGATTTAACCTTGTTGCTATTTTGAAGATCTAACTCCATGAAGTACATCTTGTTTTCTTCATGCTTCTCGTGTCATGTCATTAGGCCTCCATATAATCCCCTTGATTTATTCTTATATAAGAATACAATGCAAAAATCATGTTTGTATATGAGGTGCTTGGGATTAGGGTTATAAATAAGTCGAGTTGAGTCGATACGGTGCCAAGCTTGAACTCGATTCGCATAAAAAACATGAAGCTCGAATTCGAGTCGATTTAGTACTCGATAAACTCAAACTCGATTCTATTAAGCTCAATTACTCTTTTAAATATTGATCTAACTATAAAGAGTATTTAATACTTGATAAGCTTAAACTCTAACGCAACACAGAAGCATTAAATAACATAAAACCAATTCAAAGATTGATTTCAAAACAAGAACTTAATCACACAATTGCTAAACAATTGCAAATTCAGAAAAACCTCTCTCAATTCAATATCAAATATGTCAAAATATTATCGATTGCCGAAAAGACAATTAAAGATATATATATATATAGTCTAATAAGAAAACCTTAAAAAAATAAAGAAATAAAACAATTCGTAAAAGATAGGCCGTCCATAAAGGCCCGTGATGCACTCAGATAGGCTGGCGGCCTATAATGCTACGTCAACGGCATACAGCCGGTGTACGCACAAAGAGAAAGGTCGGCTTCAAAGGCCGGTAGCCTTCTTCCATCCACCTTTTGCTTATTTGATGACTCTAATTTTTCAAGTATGTATCTGCTAAGTCCTCTACATCATTCTCTCCCACCTGTAAAGAACTCGACACTAAGTTCTTGTCTAGATACAATGTTGTGTCATCCAGGTGGAATGAAAATATATCAGTCCAAATCTCTTTGACACCTGCATTAGCTTCATATAATTCTTTTAATGGCTCGAACTTTACAACCTTAGCATCTAAAGTCACTAGAAGATTGCCTTCTCTTCTTTATCTATTTTCCCATTATTTCCAATCTCAACTTGTTTACTTTCAGGCTCTTCCTTTGCTTCCTTTTCAACATCTTCATCTATTATTTCTTCTTTATTTTCAACTTCTTCAATAAGCTTTTACTCTAGTTTAATAGTAATTGATTCATTTGCTTCCTCCTCCCGAACCAGTGTTTTCATAGGTTTACTTTCAATAACTTCAGGAGTTGTAGTATCTTTCATGGTGATTTCAAACAGTTCATTAGGAACAAGTCCCCTTTTATCGGGCTTAATGGAAATAACTGGTGGATGTTCAGTTTTCTCAACCATAGGTCTTCATTCTACCTTAAGAGTATTGGCTTCTGAAATTTCTAATGGGGTCTATTGAGAAGTCTCTTCAATGTGTCCTTTCCCACTTTCCTTTGGAGTAGGAGCATCTTCTACCTCCTTCCATTCATCATTACATTGCATCAGCATCTCAAATTCTACAGGATAATCCAAAGGGAGGAATTCATCTTCCATTAACAACTTTATCCTAAACCACATTCTAACAGGTTGTCAACTCTCACGAGACATCATGTCACGCCCTGAAGGGTACCCTAAACGTGGCAGTCCGCCGTACACAATATTAACGCTTAAGAATGATCACCTCAGTCACGCGAAGGTTTTCATACTATGTACAAGGCGTCTAACACATGGAGGAGACTCATCGGAGTAATGCATTTTATGTTGATACTGTTTGGGTTTCCATAGGGTTTTAAAATTATACAATCAAATCTTTTGCAGCGGAATTCAAAAAGAAAACCCTAACCCAGTATCCATGTGTATTGATTAGATTAAAACAAAACAAATAGTTTGATTTCGTACCTCTAAAAGCTTGAAACTTGAAATCAATTTGCAGATCGGATCTGTAGGTACCGCAAAATCACAATACCCTCTACGGTATCCACACGAACGAGCACTCTTCAAAAGGATCCTTCACGTGCTAGCGATCTAGAACATTTCTAGATGATATTGGGATTTTCACACACGACTCTTCGTGCTTCACTCTTTAGGGTTTGCAGATTTTCTCTGCCGGTCTAATGTCGACAGACAAGTCGTTAACCCTAAAGAGATCTCTTTATGTGCCTTTTATACTAATGTCATTCTCACATGAGTAATGACAGTAGTGCCCCTTAATTTAATAAGGGATAATATTTCCTAAAATATAATTCTTGCACATAACAAATAATAATTTATTATTACTCTCAATAATAATAATATTATTCCTACAAGACATCAAATTTAGTCTTTGATCCATTAATTTATTATTATTCTTAATAATAATAAATTATTATTCCCACGAGACATTAAATTTAGTCTATGATCCTTTTGACTCGTTCTTTTGTGTGTGACCCTGTAGGTTCACTTAATGTTGGCAATTGACTTAAAACAATTTTAGTCAACAAAACAAAAGTGGCCTCTAGCAAGACATTATGTTTACCCAAATTAAATGAAGATCGGTGATCCGATTTTTACCTAATCCATAACTTATGTCATTATCCTTTTGTCACATGATATCTAGATTGAACATAAGGCATGGATAGTGTCATCCTTATATCGTTCAATCTTATCATTTCTCGATTTCTAAGTAAACTGATAAAAACAAATGAAATTGATTACGCTATCAATTCATTTGAGCACGGCCATGCATTTCTCAGTCTCACTCATCGAGGGGCCCAGAGATATCTCTCTCACAACGAGAGGGACAAATCCCATCTTAATCACTCAACTTCCTCTACATGATTTACATTATGCCCAATCTCAACCTTTATAATTATCTGGTTAAAGACAACGTTTGATTGAGTTGAAACATAATATTCCTCATGTTGGAATCCATGATGATTTCAGGTCTGAGGATACGATGACATTTTATTTTGAGAATCACTTATGACACTAATCCATGTAGTGATCTCAAAGCGGGTCAGTCCAGTACATAGTTCTCCAACATGTACCTATGAGTTTGATTTATATCTCCATATAAATAAACATCCCATGATTATCAGTCAAACCTCATACTAGATTTAATTCATTATTGTTCCCACAATAATGAGCATCTAGGGACATTTAGAATAATTAAATTATTCACGGATCCTATTATAAAGTAAACATGCAAACAATATAATAGAAATGTTTATGAATGACAATATCCAGTAATTGGCCTAGGGCACAATCACCAACAATCTCCCACTTGCACTAGGCCAAATCATACATGTATCTAATACCCATTGACCTAGTATGATGATCATGCTTTTGCCTGTGCAAGAAGCTTGATAAGTGGATTAGTAATATTGTCATTTAGTTGATACTTTGCATATCTTCACAGCATCTGATGCTGTTATACACTCGGTTTTTCTTATAGAATCTGCTACGGTATTCTGCTTTGAACTTTTCAAGCTTACTTACCTCCATTGAAAAGAAAAATATGTCCAGATTGTGATGTAAAATCATCCTTGTCATATTGGAAACTAGTATCCGTGTAACTATTTACAACTAGCTCGTCTTCCAATCCTCCATCTATCAAGAATGCATCTTTAGTTCTTCTTAAGTACCTAAGAATATTCTTGACTGCTGTTCAATGAGGTTAACTACGATCTAACTGGCATTTACTGGTTATGCTTAATGCATATGACACATCTGGTCGAGTGCATAACATGGCATACATGATTGATCCAATAGTCGAATCATAAAGAGTCTTACTCATGTGATCTTGCTCATCATTTGTCGTTGGACATTGAGTCTTGCTCAGATTTATATCATGTGACATTGGCAAGAATCCCCTTTTGGAAACTTGCATACTGAACCTATTCAGTACTTTGTCTATATATGCACTCTGACTTAGGCCAATAAGCTTTTTAGATCTATCCCTGTAGATCTTGATGCCTACGATATAGGCAGTCTTACCTAAGTCTTTCATTGAAAAACACTTCCCTAACCAAGACTTGACCTTTGCATGGTAGGAATGTCGTTTCCAATGAGTAATATGCCATCTACATATAGCACTAGAAAGACAATTGTACTCCCATTAATTTTCTTGTAAACACAAGGTTCATCTTCGTTTTTAATGAATGCAAACTCTTTGACTGCTTCATCAAAATGAAGATTCCAACTCCGAGATGCTTGCTTCAATCCACAAATGGATCTTTGAAGCTTGCAAACCTTTCAGGATTTTCAGGATGAACAAAACCCTCAGGTTGTGTCATATACACATCTTCAAGTAGGTTTCCATTAAGAAACGTTGTTTTGACATCCATCTGCCATATCTCGTAATCATGATACGCAGCAATGGCAATGAGAATTCTGATGGATTTGAGCATAGCAACTGGTGAAAAGGTTTCATCATAGTCTATACCATGAGTTTGCTTGAAGCCCTTTGTCACTAGTCGTGCTTTAAAGGTATGCATTTTGCCATCCATATCAGTCTTCTTTTTGAAAACCCACTTACACCCAATGGTCTTAGTACCTTCGGTGGATCAATCAAAGTCCATACTTGATTGTCGTGCATGGATTGCAATTTAGATTTCATGGCATCCAACCATTTCTCGGAATCTGAACCTATTATGGCGTCTTGATAGGTAGTGGGCTCATCTTGATCTATGAGCAACACATAACGACTATCTGTTATGAGAAATCCATATCTCTCAAGTTGATGTCGCATTCTATCAAACCTACATGGGCCTTGTATTACCTGTGGAGCATCAACAACTAACTATATATCTTGTTGACTTTCAACTGGCGGTGTAAGACTATTTTATGGATCTCGAACCACTTCGAGATATATTTTACTCCCACTGGTTCTTTTAGAGATAAACTCTTTTTCTTTAAAAGATACCATTCCAAGCAACAAAACACTTTGTTCTCAGAGGGTTTACAAAACAATAACTTTTGGTTTCTTTTAGGTACCCCATAAAAAGTATTTACTTGACTTAGGTCCTAATGTGTCTAAGGCTTGACGTCTCACATAAGCCTCACAACCCCTAAATCTTGAGGAAAGACAGACTAGGCCTTTTTTTTTTTTTAGTCCATATCTCATATGGTGTCTTTTCAACCGCCTTAGAAGGAACATGATTTAACATGAATGCAATTGTCTCTAGGGCATAGCCCCAAAAGGATGGTGGAAGATCTGTTTGACTCATCATAGATTGAACCATATCTAATAAGGTTCTACTCCTCCTTTCAGATACACCATTCCATTGTGGTGTTTCAGGTGGAGTTAATTGTGAAATTATTCCACAATTTCTAAGATGGTCCTTAAATTCTTGGCTTACATATTCACTACATCGATCTGATCGAAGTATTTTGATTATTTTGCCAAGCTGTTTTTGTACTTCATTATGAAAAGCTTTGAACATTTCAAATGACTCAGATTTATGTCTCATTAAAAAGACATATCCATATCTACTGAAATCATTAGTAAATATGATGAAGTACTGATAACCTCCTCTAATAGCAACGGTTAATGGACCTCATACATCAATATGTGTTAGGCTCAATAAATCAATTGCCCTTTCACTATGCCTAGTAAAAGGATCTTTGGTCATCTTGCCTAATAAACAAGACTTGCATATTTCAAATGATTCAAAATCAAATGAATCTAAAAATCCATCTTTATAGAGTTTTTGATATGCGTTTCTCGTTTATATGACCAAGATGATAATGCCATAGTAGGTCATATTTAAATCATTGGATCTAATTATATTAGTATTTATGTTATAGATTGATCCATTATCATGTTTCAGATTTAGAACATAAAGACCATCATGTAAATCAGCATTTGCATAATACATGTCTCTATTTATAAATGAAACATTTATTATTCTTAATAATAAATGTGAAACCTTCATTGTCTAAACATGAAATAGAAATAATATTCCTACTCAAAGTAGGAACATAAAAGCAATTGTTCAACACTAACAAAAGCCCATTGGGCAAAATCAATTCATAAGTCCCAACAGTTAGAGCAGCAACTTTTGCTCCATTTCCAACTCGTAGGTCGACTTCGCCCTTCTTCAGATCTCTACTCCTACTGAGACCCTGAAGCAGTAGTCTTACTACTCTTCTTCCTTTAAATCTTCCAAATAGAGTTTGCAGTTTCTCTTCCAATGACCTGGTTCATTGTAGTGAAAGCAAACTCCTTCCTTAGGAGGCTTTGCATTTGGTTTAGGCTTGGGCTTAGGCTTTGAACTTTTCTTAGCCTTAGCATTGCCTTTACCTTTCTATGCCTTTCCTTGAACCATCAAGACATTGCTGGGTTTCTTCTTTTTGATATTGACCTCAGCAGTCTTGAGCATCGAATGCAATTCAGAGATTGTTTTGTCCATATTATTCATTGTATAGTTCATGACAAACTGGTCATAACTATCTGTCAGTGAATTTAGGATCAAATCAGTAGCAAATTCCTGACTTATTGGAAAACCAAGCCTATCAAGATGATCAATATAGCCTTTCATCTTTAGGACATGGGCACTCACTGAACCTCCCTCCACCATCTTACAAGAATGTAAGGCTTGGGTAGTCTCATTCTCTTGCCTAGCTTGCTGCTGGAACATTTCCTTAAGATGGAGGATCATCTCATAAGCCTCCATGTTTTCCAGACCCTTCTGAAGTTCTGGACTCATGGTTGCAAGCATTAGGCATCCTACTTCCAAAGAGTGATCAGAATGCTTCCTATAAGCATCCTTTTCAGCTCTTGGAGCATTAGCGGGAGGTTCCTCAGGAATGGCTCATCAAGGACATAAAGTTTCTTTTCGTGCTTGAGAACAGTTCTCAAGTTTCTGAACCAGTCTAGAAATTGGTTCCAATCAATTTATCCTTCTCAAGGACAGATCGCAATGATAATTTGAAGTGTTTTTGTAGCCATTAATCTATAATTACTTATGCAAAGTTTATTTTAATAAATTAAAACTCCCACTAAATCAATAACCCTCATTATCAATGTTGTTTCATTTAATTATTGCAATCTAGTGGGCTAAGATCCATATTTCACCTAACTTTAAGTCAGCTTTGGCATGACGCTTAAAGTTAAGTTATTTAGGTAGGTAACTCTTTACCAATTACATCGCATGTAACTCTTAGATCTTTTATGGGATTTTTGACATCATATGTCCCGGCATGTTCAAATCCCATCTAACGCCTTAGGCCCAAAACCGTTTTGATAGCCTAATTAAGTTGAACCATATTAAACACATGAGTAGCACCATTACCCATCCTGCCTTACTAAGATAACCTAATGCACCCTGCTTTGGCAGAACCTACATTTTAGTGATCGAAGTATTGACAGGTGTTTAATCATGGGTGGCATTTAACTTAAAATTTATTGAGGGATTTAATTATTGATATTCCATTTTTTTTATCACGTTTAATGGATATTCAAGCATACGTGGTGGTAAATATAGTATCACATACATATACATACATCATATCTCATGATATATCAACTTTATCGAATAAAGAAAAAGTGTCATAGCATGGCCCTTTATTCTACATTGATTTTCATAAGCCAATATGAAAATCAATGGTCCAATCCTAAGGTAAAAACCATCTTTATGGTCTTGAGTTGTAAATTTTCTTGTATCTTCTTCATGATCCTTGTTTTCCATCACCATGGATTAGGGAGGATCTTCATGATATCTTCATGTCTTTATTGCAATAATAAAAAGATACAAAAGATCCTACGACCACTTGTATAAAATAAATTACAATAAAATAAAAACGACACATATGTCGTATTTATAATATTACAACCCATTTAAAAGAAAAGGAATAAAAACCTGCCAATCACATAGGTCTTAGGGCCATGCTATGCACCATACATATAATATAAACATATAGAGAAGACATACACATATGTCACAATACTTCAAAAGCGTGTTTTATATTAAGAATTATTAATTAGAGTTTATTGAACTAAATCATGCACCTTGCAAGGGTTAAGGGGACAGTCTCCTTTCAGAAAAATCGAATCTTTAAATCATACGAAAATTTTAAATTCGATTTTTGGATATTACTACAGTTCATAAACTGCAATAGGATTTATCCGTAATTGAATCGAATACAGTGCTTATTTGAAATAAACACATGCTCAGACATGTCGCAATTATCTACCGCAACTTGCGACCAAGTGCTCAATTTTTTTTTATTATTATTAAAAGAAAATATCATACATCCAAAACATGATCGCAGTTCTAATCCACATAAACCGACGCGCAAAAGATCCAATTTCATCTGAGGAGCGCGTATATGCTTTATGTGTCTTACAAACAGATCCGATCTGTTTGTCATCGACCAGCAATATTATTATTATTTATTTTTACTATAAAAACAGAGGGCATAATAGATGTCCAGAAGCACCGAATCTGATTTCAAAAACAGATGTCCAATTCATGCGATGCTATTCGATTTTTTTTATAATAAAAAAATCCAAATCATGCGCTCAATTTAGACGTAAAAAAAACAAATTGGAAATAGATCGCAAAAATTGACATAAATTCAGACGCGTAACAGCAGATCTAATCTGCCTTATTTAACAACAGTTCGTATCATATACGAAAACTGCAAAATCACGCTATTAAGAAAAACCCTAAAGATTCGTTGTAATCAAATTATAGAAGATCCATTCAATCCTTCAAAGCAAGGTGCTATAATAAAATTACAAATCCATATTTGTGTTTATTTAGTTCTTCATAAACTCAAAATTGATTTCACAATTAATATGCATAAAAACGGATATCAGATATTCGAATTTCATGGCATCACATGCAAATCATAAACCAGATTTCAATCTAATCAAAAACACAAGCGGCTTTGATACCACTGTTGGGTTTCCATAGGGTTTTAAAATTATACAAATCAAATCTTTTGCAGCGGAATTCAAAAAGAAAACCCTAACCTAGTATCCATGTGTATTGATTGGATTAAAACAAAACAAATAGTTTGATTTCGTACCTCTAAAAGCTTGAAACTTGAAATCAATTTGCAGATCGGATCTGTAGGTACCGCAAAATCACAATACCCTCTACGGTATTCACACGAACGAGCACTCTTCAAAAGGATCCTTCACGTGCTAGCATGATCTAGAACATTTCTAGATGATATTGGGATTTTCACACACGACTCTTCGTGCTTTACTCTTTAGGGTTTGCAGATTTTCTCTGCCGGTCTAATGTCGACAGACAAGTCGTTAACCCTAAAGAGATCTCTTTATGTGCCTTTTATACTAATGTCATTCTCACATGAGTAATGACAGTAGTGCCCCCTTAATTTAATAAGGGATAATATTTCCTAAAATATAATTGACATAACATAGGGCATTCCTCCACCTAGGATAAAGTGAAGAACCTGGGATATCGTTCCAAGAACACCTGACCTAGAAGATGTAACTAGATGTAAGAAAGAAAACAAACAAAGAATCCTAGAATAAACAAACACACTTAGAACATATTATAAAAACCTAGAACATATATTAACTTAGTACGAATAGTCAAACGTAAAACATAATCATATGAACCTATGACTCCATTAACCTAGAACATTTTAACATATCCCAAGACATTCCCCCAGATAGGATAAAACGAAGAGAACAACACTGAACATCATAATAAACTTAGCTGTCTTCTTGACTTGTTACTATATTTTTATTGCACTACCATGCAATTTGTTTTTCATTTGGAATTGAAATTAAAGTTTTATTTATATATGTATTTATATGTTTTTTAAGTGCAAAAGATGATTTCATGAGGTTTTGAAATCTATACGTCGGACCGTGACAGCAACCCCTTTCAGACCATGACAACACCCTCGTTTAGACCATGATAGAACCCTCTATTAGATTTTCAAATCCAATTTTCGAAGGTGAGGCTGATCCACAGCACTATCCGTAAGGGGGAAATGAGGACAACAACATCATATTATTGTCACTCTAGGTATTGGAATTACCTAAAGTAAGTAGTTTATAGTTTGTTGTAAATTATCAAATTGACTGATTTATTAAAAAAGGTATTGGACACATAATTTTTTGTAGAGTTGACTGGCAGTTGGGTTGGACATTGACTACTGGGTGGACTGTTTTTATGTTATATAAGTGAAAGGAATGAAGAGAAAACCAAATAAATTTCAGGGATGTTCACTCCAATATCATTTTTATCACATACAAATTCATGGCTGGAGGGAAGGAGACAAAACGAAATCCATTTCTGCTCATTCATCATTTTAATGAAACATTCAATCTAACACCATTTGTGAAGTACTCTATTCCGTGGTACTCCAGGTAAGTAATCTTATATGTTTGCTTACAATTGCTTGATGGATAAATGCTCTAGGTTTATAATGTTAAGTGGCTTTTGTAAATGTCCTAGGTTATCATTTTTGTAAATGCTCTAAGTTCCCATATGTTATAGGTATCTAGGTCTTTGCATCGTTCTATCTGGACTCATATGTTCTAGGGATGTAAATGTCCTAGGTCTTTCGAAAGTTCTAGGTCCGCATAAATGTTTCATGTTGGTTTATTTGACTCAGGTGGAGATATTTGTCCAATGTCCTTTCAAAACTTGACATATGTGTTTGGTCCTCGCAAATGTTCCAGGTTAGTCCATTTGTTCAAGGTATAAGGTCTTCTTACATTGTAGTTTCTAGAATGTCCCAGGTAGACATATTTGTCCCAGGTCCTTTAGAAAATTCTAGTTTCAATGATGTCCCAAGTCGACATATTATCCTAGGTCCTGTCGAAAGTTCCAGGATGCCATATGTTCTAGGTCCTTGTAAATTTTCCAGGATTGTCCACTTGTTCTAGGTATTGGGTCTACTCGTGGTTTAGTTTCCAGAACGTTCTAAGTCAACATATTATCCCATGTCCTTTAGAAAGCTCTAGGTTGCCATATATTCTAGGTCTTCCTCAATGTTCCGGGTTTGTCCATTTGTTCTAGGTATCAGGTCTTCTTACGTTCTAGTTTCAAGCATATCCCAGATAGACAAATTTGTCCTGGGTCCTTTAGAAAGTTTTGGGTTACCACATGTTATAGGTCCTCGTAAATGTTTCAGGTTTGTCTATTTATTCTATATCATGTCTTCTAACGTTATAGTTTTCACAATGTCCCAGGTCAACATATTGTCCTAGGTCCTCGTAAAAGTTACAGGTTAAGGTCTTGCAATTTTATAGGTTTCCAAATGTCCCAGGTCCTTTGAAAAGTTCTTGGTTGCCATATGTTCTAGGTTATCGTGAATGTTCCACATTGGTCCATTTATTCGAAGGTATCAGGTCTTTCTATATTATCAGTTTCAGAACGTACTAGGTTGACATAACGTCCCACGTACTTTCAAAAGTTGTAGGTTTCCATTTGTTCTTGTTCCTCGTTAATGCTACAGGCTGGTCCATTTGTTCGAGGTATTAGGTCATCCCATCTTCTAGGTTGCAGAATGTCATAAGTCCTTTTGAAAAATCTAGGTTGCCACATCTTCTTGGTCATCGTGGACGTTCAAGGTTGTTCCATTTGTTCTAGGTATCACATTTTCCTATGTTATAGGTTTTAGAATGTCCCAGTCAACATATATGTCTTAGGGCCTATGGCAAATATGAGTACCAAGAATAAAATAAAAGAGACTAGGAAATTCCGTTGCATAGAACAAAATAAGGAACCTGGTACATTTCGAACATGTGCTACTGTTGTTTGTCCTAGGTATTCGCATGTGTTATAGTTCAAGTTACCCAGGTACAAGGTCCTAGGATAATACATATGTTCGAGGTGGGAGAAGGAATTCCAGGTCATCTTGCACTTGGAGCAAATGCGAATAACTAGAACATATTAAAAGATCCTGGGACATTCCTTCACATAGTAAAAAATAAATAACCTGTTACATTTGACCTAAAACCTATAACAAGTTTATCGGATTCTTTATTTTGTGCTAAGTGAATGAATGTACCAGGTTCTTTTAATATGCTATACAAATTCGCATTTGTTTTTGGCGGAAGATGACATGGAATTCCCTCTCCTACCTCAAAGATATGTATTTTCCTAGGACCAAAGCATATGTTCAAAATGTATCAGGGTCCTTAATTTCTGCTAGGTCATAGGTTACTTCATATGTCCTAAGTCATCGTACACCTAGAGCAAATCCGATGACCTAGAACATATTAAAAGAACTTAGGAAAGTAAATTCCTTCTCTTAGAATAGAATAAGGAACCCGATAGATTTCGAATGTGTGCTACTGCTGTTTGTCCTGGGTATTCACATGTGTTCTAGTTCACGTTACCTAAGTATAAGGTCCCAGGATAATACATATGTTCGCGGTAGGAGAGGGGATTCTAGGTCATCTTGTACTTAGAGCAAATGCAAATACCTAGAATATATTAAAAGATCCTGGGACATTCCTTCACACAACAAAAAATAAATGACCTGTTACATTTGGCTTGAGACCTAGAGTAAGTGTATCAGGTTCTTTGTTTTGTGCTATGTGCAGGAATATCCTAGGATCTTTTAATATGTTATAGGTATTTACATTTATTCTAGGTGGACAATGACCTGGAATTTACTCTCTTATTGTGGACATATGTATTATTTAGGGACCCAAGCACCTAGGTCTTTAATTTCTTTTAGGTCATGGTTACTTCATATGTTCTAAGTCATTGTACACCTGGAGCAAATCCAATGACCCAGAACATATTAAAAGAACTTAGGAAAGCATATTCCTTCTCTTAGGACAAAATAAGGAACCCGGTAGATTTCGAAGGTGTGCTACTGCTGTTTGTCCTAGGTATTTGCATGTGTTCTAATTCACGTTACCCAAGTACAAGGTCCCAAGATAATACATATGTTCGCAGTAGGAGAGGGAATTGCAGGTCATCTTATACTTGGAGCAAATGCGAATACCTAGAACATATTAAAAGATCCTGAGACATTCCTTCACATAACAAAAAATAAATAACCCGTTACATTTGGCCTGACACCTAGAGTAAGTATATCAGGTTCTTTGTTTTGTGCTATGTGAATGAATATCCTAGGATCTTTTAATATGTTATAGGTATTCACAATTATTCTAGGTGGACAATGACTTAGAATTTCCTCCCTTATTGCGGACATATGTATTATCTAGGGACCCAAGCACCTGTTCGAAATGTACCCGGGTCTTTAATTTCTACTATCCTAGGTTACTTCATATGTTCCAGATTGTACACCTAGGGCAAATCCGATGACCTAGAACATTAAAAGTGACCTCAAACAAATGATCTAGAACACTAAAAGGGACCTAGGACATGTGTAAGTACCTAGAACATCTAAAAGTTACTTAGGACAAATGACCAAGAACATTAAAAGGTACCTAGGACTTGTGTTAAGGACCTACAACATTTTATAGTGACCTAAAACATTTTATGAATGACATAGAAATCTAAAAGCGACCTAGGACATGTGTAGGGACCTAGAACATTTTAAATTTACCTTAGACAAATGACCTATAACATTAAAAGGGACCTAGGACATGTGTAACGACCTAGATTATTTGTAAATGACCTAGGAACAAATGACTTAGAACATTAAAAGGTACCTCGGCTTTTGTTATAATGACCTAGGATGAAAGACCCAGAAATCTAAAAGCGACCTAAGATATGTGTAATGACTTAGAACATTTTAAATTGACCTAGGACAAATGACTTAGAATACAAAGAGGGACATAGGACATGTGTAATGACTTAGAACATTGTAAGTGGCCTAGGAACAAATGACCTAGAACGTTAAAAGGTACCTAGGACTTGTGTTAAGGACCTGCAACATTTTATAGTGACCTAGGATGAATGAGCTAGAAATCTAAAAGCGATCCAAGACATGTGTAAGGACCTAGAATATATTAAATTTAGCTGTGACAAATGATCTATAACATTAAAAGGGACCTAGGATATGTGTAACAACCTATTACATTTATAAGTAACCTAGGAACAAATGACTTGGAACATTAAAAGGGACCTATGACTTGTTTTAAGGACCTATAATATTTTATAGTGACCTAGGACGATTGACCTAGAAATCTAAAAGCGACCTAGTACATATGTAAGAAGCTAGAACATTTAAATGTGACCTAGAGCATTTTAAATTGATTAGGACAATGACCTATAGCATTAAACGACACCTAGGATATGTGTAAGGAGCTAGAACATTTAAATGTGACCTATTACAAATGACCCATAACACTAAAAGGGACTTAGGACATATATAAGGGCTTAGAAAATTTATATATGACCTAAGAACAAATAACCTAGAACATTAAAAATGGACCTAGAACTTGTGTTAAGGACCTAGACCTAGACCTAGAACATTTTAAAGTGACCTATGAGAAATGACATAGGAATCTAAAAACGAAGTAGGACGTGTAAGGACCTAGAACATTTTAAGTTGAGCTAGGACAAATGACATATAATATTAAAAGAGACCTAGGATATGTGTAAAGATCTAGAACATTTAAAAGGGACCCAGGCCATGTTTAAGTAAGCCACTTAGGACAAATGACCTAGAACACTAAAAGCGACCTAGGAAATGCGTAAGGACCTAGAACATTTAAAAGCAACCTAGGTCATATGTAAGTACCTAGAACATTTAAAAGTCACCAAGAGCACTAAAAGCGACCTAGAACATTTTATAGCAACCTCGGATAAATGACCTAGCATCGTGTTACAAATAACTTAGAACACTTCGAATGGACCTAAGATATGTGTAAGGTCCTAAAATATTTAAAAGTGACCTAGGACACATACTTAGCATCTTTGTAGCATCTAAAACAAATGGCCTAGGGCACTAGAAGGGACCTGGGACATGTTTATGGACTTAGAATATTTAAAAGTGACCTATTACAAATAACCCATAAAACTTAGAAAGGACTTAGGACATGTGTACGGATTTAGAACATTTAAAAGTGACCTATTACAAATCACCTAGAAGATCCGGACATGTGTAAGAACCTAGAATTTTTAAAAGTGAATTATTACAAATCACCTAGAACACTAAAAGGGACCTAGGACTAATAACTTAGAACATTAAAATGGACCTACGACAAACTGCTTTAGATCATGTTGGAGATGCACCGGGTTTTTTATTTTTGTGCTAGGTAAAGGAATTTCCTATATTCTTTTAATATGTTCTTGGTATTTGCATTTGTTCTAGGTGTCCTATGACCTGGAACTTCCACTCTTACCTGGGAGATACGTAGTAGCCTGGTACCTAGTACTTGGGACTCATCACCTAGAACATTTGCTAATACCTAGGACAAACGGCTGTAGGACATGTTGGAAATGTACCGAGTTCTTCATTTTTGTGCTTGGTGAAGGAATGTCCTAGGTTCTTTTAATATGTTATAAGTATTCGCATTTGCTCTAGGTGTACTATGACTAGGAACTTCCATTCTTAACCGAGAGATATTTAGTAACCTGAGACCTAATACTTGGGACTCTTGACCTCGAACATTGGCTAATACCTAGGACAAACTCTATTAGCATATGTTCGAAATATACCGGGTTCTGTATTTTGTTCTAAGTGAATGAATGTCCTAGGTTTTTTTAATATGTTCTAGGTATTTGTATTTGTTCTAGGAGTACTATGACTTGGAACTTCCACTCTTGCCTGGGACATCTCTAGTAACTTGGGACCTAGTACTTGGGACTCGTGACCTAGAATATCTACTAATACTTAGGACAAACTCTAGTAGCATATGTTCGAAATATATCGAGTTATGTATTTTGTTCTAGGTGAAGAAATGTCATAGGTTTTTTTAATATGTTCTAGGTATTCGCATTTGTTCTGAGTGTACTATGATCTGGAACTTCCACTCTTACCTAGAAGATATGTAATGGCTTGGTACCTACTTCTAGGACTCGTCATCTAGAACATTTGCTAATATCTAGGATAAAATGCTGTAGGACATATTGGAAATATATGGGGTTCTTTATTTTTATGCTTGGTGAAGGAATGTCCTAGATTCTTTTAATATGTTATAGGTATTTATATTTATTTCAGGTTAACGTATGTTCTAGGTTCCTTTATTATGTTCTAGGTTTGAGTATTTGTCCTAGGTTACTTAATGTTATAGGTCTATCTAATATGTTCCAAGTATGTTTGTTTGTTTTAGGCCGATTTTTACTGGATGATTGGATCATCACTTGTGCATAAGTCGCCATACAACAAAAAATAGCGACTTAACCTAAGAATTTCCTTCCACGTACGCAACCACTAGAACATCCCTCTCTCTCCATTCTACACACCCCTACGCCACAAAGTGTTCTTGGGGTTCCAAACGACTTTGGGATATAAAATTCATAGACAAATAAAAGATTTTCCATCTTAAAGTCGTAATAACACACGAGTCGACTAGAACCTTCTAATCTCTCTCTGAATGTAGGGTTTCTTTAGGGTTTAAACCGTAATACAATAGGGTACATCTAAATTTCAGTCCCAAAATAAGAAGCCCCAAATTTTTAACTCTCTCAGACTTGCTTTACTAACCAGAAAGCAGACGAAGACGTCATCTTCCATCACCGACGCTCGCAAATGGTTCGCCCCACCGGCGCGAGACTGTTCCAATGGCTCTCCCGCCGCTCTTCCACCACCACCACCACCACCACTGTACGAAGATCCTTTCCTTCTGCCTTCTCATTTACTCTTTAAGTCGGATTCCAATTTGGATTTAATTTTCTCAATTTAACACCATGTTTCTTGCAATTGCAGATTTATAATCCCTATTATCTAGGAAACTGTAGGAAATTCACAGCTTCTGCTTCCGCTTCCAATACAATTAGGTTTCTTGGTCTCGGAAATCATAACTATCCTAATGGTATTCTCGATTAAAGTTTTCTTCTTCCGTATAAAGTTCCTTTTTTCCATGTATTTTCGATCCATACGCTTTTCATATTCATTTGTGTTATTTGTGATGCAGGTAACTTAAAAAAATTGTTTCTTTTTGATGTTTCGAGTGCTAATTTGGCTACAGCAAGATCAATTCACAGTACCGGTATGGTATCGTATCCGAATTCCTTTATCTCGTTTCATTTCTGCTTTGTACTTTTTATCGGATGTTGATTTGGTTTCTGCTGTTTTTTCATTGGACAGCATTTATGTCTGCAAGAGACTTTTATGAAGTACTTGGTGTGAGGAAAGATGCAAGTGCATCCGAAATTAAAAAAGCATATTACGGGGTAGGTTCTTTTTGATGCTGATTGCTTGTTGTTTGTATTATCTTATCATATGTCCTGGTTACGAGGTGTTTTTGCCTTTCTCCATCCAAACGAATGGCTGCTTCTTACTCTATGCTACATCCTACGTTTTACTTTGATGCAGCTTGCCAAAAAGCTTCATCCTGACACGAATAAAGATGATCCTGAGGCGGAAAAGAAGTTCCAAGAAGTTTCAAAGGCATATGAGGTGTAGTTTCATCTTCTTTTGCTTCGATTTCTTCTTTCTGGGATTTCTCTGAGATCAAAGCACAGTTAGCATCGCTATTTTTCTTTTCATTAATCAATTCTATTAAGTTATTTGTGGAGTAAAAGTTCTTTCCTCTTATTCAATGTTTCTTTTGGCAGGTTTTAAAAGATGAAGATAGGAGGAGAATTTATGATCAGGTGCCTAATCTGAGTTTTTGGTTTTGATATTAGAGTCTCTGTTCTTATGCATTTCTTGGAACATATTTCTTTATCTTAGATAAGCATTGCAAAACTTATCTGACTCTGTCAGTTCAGTGAGAATAGTAAAGTTAAGATGCAGCAACTTGAGTGAAGAGAAAATTAAATAATCTGTGCTCCTTCTCACTGATAAGTGGGAGAACTGTAAAAACCCACTCTGTGCAACCAAAACCCTTCGGAAATGGACCCTTGTTGGTTTCATGCCAATAAAATGACAAGTTGGATGGAACACAGAGGTAGATTTTTTAAAGTAATTTGTGGAATCAAATGCAGGTATTGAGATACTGAATGGAAAAAACAATGGAAGTATTGGATCTTTCTCTATTACTATCCTTGTGACTTATGAAAAAAAAATAATACTTTCTCCTTGTTGAACTTCTGAGTTGTTAATGGTCCAAACAAGAAAATGACCATTTTCATGAATCACTTGGAAGCTGACATGGACATTGTGTTCCGGAGCGCTCTTTGTTCCTTAGTTTGGACTCATGTGATTTCCTGTCGAATTTTAAGGAATCAAAGAGGCATGTGTGTAACTTGGACAGATGGTTTTAAGTAAGACATTGAAATAGAAGAATTATAATAAAACAAATGGGGCCAACAAAGGATTAGCATGTCTAACCTTTCTTGATAAATTTAATGTAGCTGTCATGTATGTGTGTTTATATAAATTTGGGGTGGAGGAGATTTCTCTGAAGGTGCAGATATATGAGGGCTGCATACCTTGTTTGCTGATTTTTCTGGTGTTGATGGTTTCACTTTCTAGGTTGGGCATGAAGCTTTTGAACAGCAAGGGAATGCCGATTTTGATGCTGGATTTCGTGGATTTGGCAATCCATTTGAAGATATCTTTGGTGGAGATGTATGGCTTTGCTTTTAATAGTTTTGAATATGCCCTTTCTATTACTTTCTTTTCATTTTTTAATCAGATGTTACTTTTCTTTAGACTGCACATAAATCACTCCATATTATCTGCACTTAAATCCCAATATGGTGGTTTTTCAATATATTCCCTAGTTTTTTATAGTTTTTTGGCATAGTCTGTCTGAACAAATGTATTGTACTTTATATTAATGAAGTCTAAATAACATTTTGAATTTTTGTAATGGAGAACAGATATTTAATATTTTCAGACAGAGGTTTGGCGGCCAAGATGTGAAGGTTTGTGAGATTCATGGTTTTTCCTAGAATTATTATCTATTGGATTTACGAGTTTTGACTTCTGTCTGTCATGTAAAGGTGTCTCTAGAACTATCTTTCATGGAAGCTGTACAGGGATGCAGCAAAACTGTGACTTTTCAGGCCCCATTGACATGTCAAGCTTGTGGTGTGTAACTTACCCATGTTCACTAACGAAAATGTGTCTAATCTCTTCCATTTATATATTCCTGCTCTATAGTGTTAGCTGCTGAACTTACTTCTATGAATTGATTACTGATGCACTGTATCCTGACTCTAATCTGGCAGGTGGATCGGGAGTACCGCCAGGAACCAGACCTGAGAATTGTAGGCGCTGTCAAGGTGCAGGAGAGGTTAGCATAAGTGGATATCACTGTGTATTTCATTTCATCGAAATCTTCATGCTACAAGAGTTTAACACATTTTGTGCATTGTAGACATACATCCAAAGAGGTATGTTCAGTATACGACAGACCTGTACTTCTTGTGGAGGATCTGGGAAAACAGTATCGGTATGTCTCTTATTGCTGTATTTCATCTTTTCTTAAAATGCATTGGGTATGTTGTACCTGTAGCATTGCTTAAATAGCAACCTTAGAGGTTTTTCATTGTGCTGTTTAAAATGAAAGCTTCTTACATGGGAGAGAATTTTATATGTTCATGGATCTTCAGATGCAGATATGGGCATTTGTCACATATGATTATGCAATCTTATGACAAGGATACCTTTTTTATTGCATTGTCCTTAGAAATTGTACAATCTATCTTTGTCCAAAGAGGGTTTGACTTGTTGCCTGATAATGGCTTCTCTTTTTCTTGGAAACTAGAGAAATATTAATTCTTTAGCAGTTTGCTGAGCAGTGGTGTTATTTTAAATCTTGTTATTTGGTGGTAATAATTTTGGTAGATATTTTGGATATTTTACCAGCTTTTTCTCATTTGATGTTTTCCTTTTGCTGATTTCTCATGCGCTCAATCTTATTATCATATCATATTTTTTATTGCTACAGAGCTTTTGCAAGTCATGCAAGGGGCAGAGAGTTGTAACGGGAACGAAGTCTGTGAAATTGGATATAATGCCAGGTATTGCAATTTGGATCTGTCACAATGATATGTACACTACAAGCTTTACTGTTAAATTGTGATGTGTTGCTGAGACATTCAAATCTTGTTATGTAGTGAAATACATAACTGTTATTATGCATGGCATTTATTTGAGATATGGAGTCGCAAAAGGGTTGAAGCAAAAGATGCTCCTTTCTCTAGCTATTTCTGATCATCTGTGTGTTTCTTTTTTCATGTGCAAGCGTTTCTATTTATTTTGCTTTTAACTTTTAGAAGGTTTTAGAGTGGTCTTTTCACAGGCTGTTTTTAAATCTATTCTTAGAGCTTTTCCAAAGAGATCCTGTTATTGAGAATTCAGTTTAGATAGCTGCAAAATAGCCTTAGAGCCTGTATGAGAAAAGGAAAGCAAGTATGTGCTTGGATGGATTTTGATTGGGGGTTGATGAAATTGTGTCAATTTCCTGAAACAAATGGAGAACCTTATTGAAAAAAAAAAAAGCATGATGTGGAGAAAGATGACTGGGGTAAATATCATGAACAAAAGCAGCTCAAAATACAGAAAAATGCAGCATGATGAGAAAAGGTAGCACAGAACTGTGTTAAAGAAGCTATAATTTGAGTATTTATGTGATTCTGTAGTTTTCGATGTCTGTTCTATGTAACTAATGTACAATTGGTTCTTATCGGCTCTTTCTTTGCCATGTTTGTCAATATGATCTTTAGGAGAATACCTAAAGAATAATATTATTTTCAAATTACCCAAAAAAAAAAAAAAAAAAAAAGGTTAGAAGGAGCTACCTTGTTTAAGTGCAGATTTCCTAGGTATGAAGATTATAAATGTTTGAAATTCATTTGTCCCATGTGAGGTGATCTGGATTTAAATGGTAAAATCTCATGAATGAAGGCGGTGACTGGAACTTCATTTGAAACTTTGCTAGAGTATTACAGCATTTTTGAAAACTGAACTGAAATAAGCTAACTTGACAACATGCAAGGACTGCTTATGTCAATGGCAGTGGTAATGAACTTAAATTGATTTGTTTAGGTGTTGATGACGATGAAACTATGAAAGTGTACCGGAGTGGTGGAGCAGATCCTGATGGAAACCAACCTGGTGATCTTTATGTGACCATCAGGGTACGTTCTGTTGTATTCTATAATTAGCTGCAATTGGTACATAGAAAAATTTATGAGTCTCTCTCCTCTCTCTCTCTCTCTGTTTCTCTCTAAAAGTTATTTTCTTGTCCTTCCTTTAGGTCCGTGAAGATCCTGTGTTTCGCAGAGAAGGAGCTGACATACATGTAGATGCTGTTCTAAGTGTCACCCAGGTAATAGAATTCTAAATCGTATATGTTCCTCTCCTCCCTTTGAATTGCATTAGATAGCTTGGATACCTAAATCCTACTTCGGTAGGCTGCATGATTGTCTTCAGTGTGTTGTATAATTTTGAATGCTCCAGCCCTTATTGCTACCTATTCTAAGTAAATGTTTGCTTTTGCTGCAGGCAATTTTGGGTGGAACCATCCAAGTTCCAACTCTTACTGGTGATGTTGTTCTTAAGGTTTGTTAATCTTTGCAGATATTTGTGTTGATTAGGCAGTTTACTTCCATGTACAATATATAGCTTTCTGGCATAACTGAAACTTGTATTACTTTTCAGGTCCGTCCTGGCACCCAACCTGGTCAGAAAGTAGTCTTGAAGAAAAAAGGTGAGTATTTATGTATGCCAACTGCAGTTTGAAACATTCTGTGTTTCCCTATTCGAAAGCAATGAGTCTACCTTTGCATTGTTGCAAATTCGAATATACATACATACATATATATATATACAATAAACCATGAAAGGAGTGAGAAACCTCATGGTTAATTGAAGACATTTTTTAACACCTTGCTGATAATATATTTGTTTCTTTATTATTACATAGTTATACACTATCGTTAAGTTTATTATATTGCGGATAAAACAAATTTGATAAGCGTTGTGGAAGGAATGGTGGGCTGAAAGTAACTGCTCCCTTAGGGTCGAGCCTTCTGCCTGCAATGTGATCCACGATTATTATTTCGTGACAAATTTTAATGGATGGAATGGTATTTGAACATCTTCAATTGGCTTGTGATTAGTCTGACGAGTTTGAGGTGCTTGTTTGGCTTACCCTTCACTTTTTCTCGGTCATAAGTGGGGGGATTTGAGGTCAATATAGCATGATTGCAAGCCTGAACACTTGTGAGCTGTTGTGCTTGATCTGAAATAAGTTTCACCATAATATTTTATGGGACTTATCCATGAAATGATTCCAAATATCTTGTCCTCTGCTCAAGTTTGTTAATGTTGCCGCCTTTTTATTTTATTTTATTTATTTCAGGGATTAAAACAAGGGGCTCATTCTCATTTGGCGATCAGTTTGTACACTTCAATGTTAGCATTCCAACGTGAGTCCACTGATTCATGTGCATTAATTCTTTTCTTTGACAATGTTTGCAAATGTTTAGAAATTCCCCATAATTTGAGGTGTTCTAATGCCCAATGTTTGCTGTACAGGAATCTGACACCAAGACAACGGGAGTTGATAGAAGAATTTGCAAAGGAAGAGCAAGGGGAGGATGATAAACGTGCTGCTGCTGGTGCTTCTGGCTAGAGTGTCACTGGGCAAAACTACGATCATCTGATGTTGCTTCTAGATAGAAAAGAAGAAATGGGATAACGGCCTTTTTATGTTGTTTTGTCTCAGCAATTTTGTAGGATTTGTTGTGTCATGATCATTTTCTTGCCAGGTGATGCATCACACTTCATAAACCGAATAGATATATTAAATATTATTTGATACTGGAAAGCAAAAACCTTCCAGATTATGTGTACATAGTTCTCATTTGTTATAAGGACAACGAGCATCAGCTGAGTAAGTAGTTAATCAGGTATGCCTGATTAAATAGCGGGACATCTGTACGTTCATGATCGGATAAATGAAATATCTCTATTCTTATACCGTCTGTTATTTTTGTTAAAAGAGTTGGTTTATACCTGTAAACTTATTTTGCCGTCCTACACCATCTTCAATGTCATTGATCAGATTCGTGAAATCCTGCTTTCGGACAAGGTGTTACATGTTACGTTTGTGGGTAAAAAAGACAAGATGTTATATTAAACACACATATGGATCAGGTTATACATATGAAATACCATAATGTGCTAGCCATATCAAGTGCTAACTGGGGTTACGCCATTGGATTTGAATCTTCCATTTGGTTTGTTGTTTTTAGTCGTTTTATCATCTTATTTTTGTTACTTTTAGATAGATTGTGCATTAAAAATATTGTTTATTAAAAGTAGATATTTTTACTCTTAAATAAATCAAACATATTAGATATAAATGAAAATAAGTTAATCGAAATAACCCTTTTATCTCTCTTCTCAATTTCTCGCAATTTATGAATCGCTAGATATAATCTCAAGCATTTATCATACTTGATAACATCGTAATACGTAGATGATTAAAAATTAAAAGAAGGTTGATGCAAACTTAAAAAAAAGTTACAATAGGTTTTATACGCTACATGATAGAGCAGTAAAAGTTGCGCACATATCAAAGAAAGTGATATTTACTATTTTTTTTTTTTTTGGGTAGAATTTTACTAAAATAATTATAATCCCTAATTCACATACCTTCTATATGTTAGTATTTTATTATATTAACATATTACGAGTATATGACAAGTAATATCCATTCTCCACTTCAGTATGTAATTATGCTTGTTCTCAATTTTTCAATGCCTAAAACTCTTGTTGCTATCAATCCTCATGAAAGCATAATGCCATTGCTCCAGCAAATTCTCTCTTGATGCTACACAATCCTCGTGAACCAGATAAGAATTTCTGGCACTTGAAAACACAATTTATACTAATCTATTCAGATTATGTTAAACAACCACCCCATGCTCTTTAAATTCTCTTCTATTCACACAAGCATGCGCGCGCGCACACACCTGAGGCTTCATTTATTCTTTCCAGCTTCCAGCGCTCCTCATCAATACTTCCATACATGCATGTATTATCAAAATTGTGCCAAACAACCCCCATGCTCTTTTCGTGGGCTTCCTTTTATTGTCTTCCGCTAATTCATCTACTTACTCGAGCCCTTTATATTGCTGGCTATTGTCGAGGCAAAGCCTATCTTGTGAATCCAGATGAAGTTGGATCTGCTATTCTCCTCCTCCAATTACATAGTTTCCATGGCACTTCCTTATCCTTGCTTTCTCTTGCTTTGCTTTTTCTTAGGTATGTAATGATTTCCATCCGTCTCGTTTTGCTCCTTCATAAGTCCTAACAGAAATATGCTCCGGCTCTTGCACCTCTTGTTTTTGCACATTTCAGGTGCTGAAGCAGCTATCTTCACGCTCCAAAACAGGTGCAGCGAGACAATATGGCCTGGGATCCTTGCGTCAGCTGGAAAACCTCAGTTAATGGATGGTGGACTTGAATTGACACCTGGCCAAGCTATTGACATACAAGCACCCGATGGGTGGTCAGGTCGCATTTGGGGACGGCATGGCTGCTACTTTGATCAGTCAGGCAGAGGAACTTGCATTACGGGTGATTGTGATGGCAGGCTAAGATGTGCAGGGGCAGGTGGGGTGCCCCCAGCAACACTGGCTGAATTTACTCTCAGTAGTCCACTTGATTTCTACGATCTCAGTCTTGTTGATGGTTACAACATGCCAATCTCCATAACACCTTCTGGTGGTAGCCAATGTACCACAGTAACATGTAGTTCCGACTTGAATCTTTATTGCCCTGCAAACTTGCAAATTACAAGGAATGGACAGGTCATGGCTTGCAAAAGTGCTTGCCTGGCTTTCAATGACCCTCAGTATTGCTGCACAGGTGCATATGGCTCTCCTCAGACTTGCAAACCAACAAATTATTCAAAGCTGTTCAAGACTTTTTGTCCCATGGCTTATACATATGCCTATGATGATCCTACTAGTCTTTTCACATGCAAAGCAGCTAACTACGTGATAACATTTTGCTAAGTTCTGACAATTCTTAATAGTATAAAGGCTGCAGATACCACTCCCAAGTGCCCCAAATAGTTGGATGTGTACAGACACAATCTGATTACATGTAGTTCCTGGGGCACCATATGCTGAAACTATGCTGGTAAATAAATGGGAAGATAATAATAGAAAGAAAGTCATCTGTGTGTTACACGATTTTTTTGAATATAACACATGAATTGATCAATCACAGAAGCGAACTCCCCAAAAAAAAAATACATGAAAAAGAAATCATCTGGACAGAGGATGTGCAAGTCTGATGCAGATATGCACAGTTCCAGTAAGCAGATACATCCGTATAACTGTGCACGACTCAACCTAATCGATAAATAGGAGCTTAAAATTAACATTTCTTTGCCATGGTTGTCAATACAATCTTAATCCGCTATGATAATAAGAAATGACCTCTTCAACAGCTGAAAATGGGTGTGTAAAAATTGAGACTGCAGTTGTAGGGTAGCCAGTAGGCATCCTTTTTGAGCCAAAAACAAGTTTGTTTGTTCTCAATCCTCAGGCTACTACGAAATTATTCATTCCTTGCTGAAATGCATAACATTGACATTCAGTTGAAATATTAATGTCAGCGAGGCAACAATCATCATAAAACAATATAAAATCTGTGTGCACAGTGAATACAAGTTTAACAGGGGAAAAGAGAAGAAAACTTTAAACTGACTACAGTACAAGATCAAAACATTATGCTCAGCAATACAATTATGAAAATGACAACCACCCGTATCAGATTAGAAGAAAAAATAAAGAAAAAGTTTCTATATCATTCTAAAATGAAACAAAATGCAGCCTTGCAAAAGCCACACGCGTATGTAAGAACATATAATAACAATCACATAGGTTGAAAAACTCTATGCGAAGCATTAAAAGAGCCTGAGTCCTAAAGGCTGGGATCTGCAATACTAAAAGAGAAAGCATAGTCTTATGAAGAAGTGCAGCAACTGTATTTCCTTTGCGGCTGGGATTCAGGTTCCTGTCCAGGAACGACGATATTAGTTCCCTTAAGAAGGGAAGAGCTCCCTCCAGACTCGGTTTCATCATTTGCAACAAGGGACTTCTTACCAATGACACGATAAATCTCGGTCAAAAGTGTAACAAAAGCAGATTCAACATTAGTAGCCTCAAGGGCTGATGTTTCCATAAAGAAGAGGTTTTCAGATTCTGCAAACTCTTTGGCATCCTCCGTGGGCACAGCACGAAGACTTCCTAGATCGGTCTTGTTACCTACCAGCATGATCACTATGTTCTTATCAGAATGCCCCCGCAGTTCTGCAAGCCACCTTGCCACGTGATCAAATGACTGCTGTTTTGTAATGTCGTATACCAGCATTGCACCAAGAGCTCCTCTGTAGTATGCGCTAGTCACTGCTCTATATCTGAAACCATAATTTCAAGCAATCAAATCCATATGCATCCATTTATGTACGTTCAGAACTCTTCTTTGATGAAAAGTTTTGGATTGTGTCGTAGTAAGTAGGATAAATGTATTACATGTGTTTACACTTTTAGCAATTTAATATCTAAACTTTTATCTTCAGCAATTTAATGTCCCTATCATCAATTTGCTTAATATTAAATTTTCACTAAATTACATACATTGAATCACACAAATAAAAGTTCAGATACTAGATTTGTTAAAAATTAGAAGTACATACAAGTTTGTTAGATTCAGGAATCTACATTTCGTTGGAATATTTAGCATCGGTAGAATGTAAGAAATCATATAAAACAATCCACACTTAAATGATTTTGTATTCATTTTGATTAAGAAAAAACTTATAAAAAAATAAAAATACTCATAGAATCATATAATCAACACACGATTTTAACGATTATGATTACAGACACTTGTAATGGATTTATTTATCCTTGCCGTGATTGTTAGCCACTCCTCCATAGTCCGGATGAACATGATATCTCACAATCGCAAAAATTTTGAGTATAACAACTGATGGAAAACAAACAGTCTACGGAACTTTTTCCGCGAATAAAAGACAACCTAAATGATAAAGAAAAAGGAAAATAAGGAAGAAACCTCTCTTGACCAGCAGTATCCCAAATCTGGGCCTTGACGGTGGAGCGATCGATGAAGAGGGTTTTTGTTTGGAATTCAACACCAATGGTGGCTTTTGACTCCAAACTGAACTCATCTCTAGCGAAACGGCTCAAAAGCTGCGACTTCCCGACGGCGGAGTCTCCGATCAAGACCACCTTGAATACGTAGTCTATCTTCTGGTTGTAATCTGCATATAATTTCGACATTTTCTTCTTCCTCTTCTTCTTCCTTTTCACTTCTGATTAAGACGACTCCAGCTAAAGATGAGTTTTTTTATTTTTAAATATAATTTTTTTTTCCTGTTCAGTTGTTAGGGCTTGTTAGGGTGAATGAGAGTAGAATTGAAAAGAGGAGACCTTGAGTTTGGGGTATTGACATGATCAAAGAGACACAAACAATTTTAACAAGATTTTAATTGACTTTAGGACTATAAGAGACAAACAGGAAGTGGGAGTGGGAGCCAACGTCTTTTGTGCCTTTTTGCAGGCTTTCATTCCTCTACATAACCCAACTCAACACAATACATTAATAATTTCTCTATTTAATTACCTCTATACCAACTACGCGTTCTTTCTTTATATACTTTGCGCATAATTTCAGTCCGATCCGGTTTACCCATCGGTCCAAGTCTCATCTTATCCAATTCTTCACTACACAGAAATAAAAATAACCTCATAATCAAAAAGCCAATTCTCCAATCTAGACACTTGATACAAGGTGGCTCGATATATATGTCCATAATCTTCTTATCTTATTTCTAAAGTATCGGACTTCATAGCTTAATACTTATTGACTACTAGTTACTTTACATTCTTGATGACACGATTGTAATAAGTTTTTCTCTTATAAACATCTCTTTTGTGAGCTTATTGAGTTCAATCGTTCAAAAGCTCTACTAATCTCTCTCTTTCCTTGTTTTTTTGGTAAATAAAGCTCCATTGATCTTAAATAATGATATATATGTTTTTCTTATTTTTCTACATTTACATAATCCATTTATATATATTCTTATCCAAGTAATTCTATATTGATTAGTTTCAAAAATAAAAAAGGAAAGAAAAGAAAAGATAATAAAAATAGCTTAGTTGACATACACATCTTAAAAAAAAAAAAAAAACGGTTTTTGAGTGCTTTTGGTACTGATTTTGAAAAAAAAAAATCGAAAATAGGTAAATCTCGAAACATAATACAAAAATAGGGACATGAAGGAGCTGTAACAGTGCCTTCAGTGCTAACTTAAAAAAAGAAAAAGAACAAAATTTCACATGAAAGAAGAGCACATTGCAAGAGCAGTTGTTTTGGCAAGTGTCTATTCAAGCATTTAAGTTGGACTCAAAGAGGGAGTAACAAACCCAAGAGCAAAATAATAAAGATTTTCACCAACATATATAAGCTCACTTGAACTATGAGATCCTTGACATTGTAACTCAGTATGAGGCCTGCAATAGGGATAAGAATTGGTAAATTTGAGGTGTCTGGTAACCAGCATATTGTACCAAATTGCCAGACTTGATTTCGAGGTGCACCGAGAGATTATTCTTAGGAAAGCTTTTGAGTTGCATTCCTTGGACAAACTCTTGTTCAGACAAAAGTGTATCGATTGGATTAGCAAAACTCTACTAAAGAACATCCTTATTGTCCTCTAAGCAGTACCAAATTTCTTGAATCTTGCAGCAACAAGGCAATAACTGATATCCTTGACGTATTTGTTGACCAATCAACTTGATTCTGCAAGTATACTTTCCTATCACTTCCCAATATAAACTTATCAAAATTACTAATTATTTGGTTCCAATTAGCGATCCAAACTACTTTTGTACTGTTGACATGAACTATATTCAGAACAAAAGTTGTGACATCAACCAAAGTGTGGAATCCTAAGCAAAGTTGAATTGTTCAACACCAAGAATAGCCTGCTGTGGTCAACATATTGCATTTAAGAAACCTAAAATCCAAGTCAAATTTCACAAAAAAAAAATCCGATTTTGGTACGGATATATATTCGTAACACTAAGATATTATATTTAGAACAAAAGTAAGAATACATTTTTTTTTAAGTTTGTACTGAAGGCGTTGATTGTAATAGCACCTTCAGTACATGTTTAAAGAGGTTTTTCTGAACAGCACCTTTGCTAGCCTATTTTCGTATTATGTTTCAGTGTTGACCTATATTCGAATTTTTTTTTAAAAAATCCGTACCAAAATCACCCATAAACCAAAACATATATATATATATATAGAGAGAGAGAGAGAGAGAGAGAGACCATTTGTAAAACTAGATGTATAGGCATCTTTTATTCTTATTTATACCTTCCGTTTAAAATTTAAAATTTGAGAAGTTTGCATTTTACTTGTTTATACGTTAGACCTTAAATTTGGATTAACTATCTTCTTTAAATATATTTTATTATAATTATGGTAAAGATGTAACTTTGGAATAAGAGTTAAGGAATGAATATCTATTTCTAAGAGAAAAGGTCAAAAAATACATTTATTTATCAGAAGAAACATAGTTTTATTTTTTTCAAAGAAATTAAATAAAATACAGCATAAATTAGTCGAATTTTAAAGGAATTTTATAGATATTTATTTCTAAGAGGGGGTGTTTATATACTTATACCTAATACTCTCTTATTCTGCTATCTTATTTCCCTAAACATATAATTTGAAGATGATGTGAAAAGATATCAGAAATAAGAAAAAGCAAAAGATAAAATTTAAATTTATTCATTCTTAATTTAATTTAATTTAATTAATTAATATTTACTTTTCTAATGCATAAACCATACTTCCTGAAGCCTTTAATCTCGAATTTATTTAAATTTTACTTTCTAATTCATATTCTTTAATCACAGTTCATATTATAATTATGACAAGATACAAAACGCTAATTTATCAAAACATTGTGCTAGAATGAAAGCAAATCGGATATTTTTTTTTTTTAAATATCAGATTTTATAATAATATTTACTAAATATATAACAAATATAAACAATAGTATTTTTGGGGGAAAACAGAAAAAAGGTATCCAATAATTATTTTTCATTAAAATGAAACGATATTGAATTATTTTAAATGTCTAATACCATTTTTCACGAACTCTGATTTATCCAATATCATTTGCTTATTTTTCTAGGAGAAGAGTTTTTCTTATACCACTTCTATAGAATGATAGGGTTCATACCAATTGAATTATAAAAGTTTAGTTATAATTTTATTGGTTAAATTACGTTGAAGGTATCAACGTTTAGGGGTAAGTTTATTTAAGATATCAACATTTCAAGTTGTTAAAAAAATGAATCAACGGTTTATAAAGTGAATCAAATAAGGTATCAATACTTTATAAATATATTAATGTTTGGATTAATTTTTAATTAAGTTTTCTTTGTTTTTATTAATGATCAAATATCAATACCTTCTTTGATTCACTTTGCAAACTATTGTTATCTCTTTTTAATCGCTTGAAACATTTGTATCTTAAACAAATTAATATCCAATTAATTCCTCTTTTTGGCTACTTGAAATGTTGATACCTTAAATGAACTTATTCAAACGTTTATATCTTTTTATGTAATTTACTCTTAACTTTATCTGCTCCTATGAATACAACTAATGTTACCAATAAATACATCCTAAAGGGATTTAAGAATTAAAAAGAGAGAGCCGTCTAGTTAGGAGCTAGGTGCAATATGGGTAATTGCTAGCATGAAAATTAGCTTCATTGTACCAAAAAAAAGATCTAATAAACATCTCATTGAATGCAACGGCATACCATAATTCATACATTACACCACTTTAATGTTGTCCACCCTAACCTAGGACCCTTTTCACAACTAACAATAATGTCTTAGTACAACAAAATCTGGCTGATGGAAGCTTCACCTATACCTTTACTTCCATGGAATCACATGGTCATTCATTCCTGATGCTGGCGCATTTGTTTAGCAGATGAGAAAATTCAACATTCAGTTTCCCTTTTCTGAAATCCCCGCTCACATTGGGAACTTTGATATAGTTATTATCTTGAGTATGAAACAGAATTTGTCTCCAAAAGAGACTTCTATAGTCTTTCCATGTGCTAGATGTAGGAAAACTTCGATTCCGCGTCTTGATCATGCCCCTCATTTTGATTTCCATCAAGTCATTTGTCCTAAGTTGATCAATCAGCCAGAAGGAAATAGCACGTTTACTTCTGTTTGCTTGCACATATACATCTTGCCCTGTTCTCTTTGAGTATCTGCACAAATGCTAATGATTCGTTAGGGGAAGGCAATAGAGGTTCGGGGTCTGCAATATTAAGAGGGGCATCTTTTATAATACCTTGACTTGACTCTGAAGGTCTTTAATGGATTCAAGGGCCATATCTAACATATCAGCTGTATTGGCTTGCTGCAAGGAACAAAACATGACATAAGTTTCTGTTTGATGAATATCGCCAGAAAGAATACATGCGAAGGTCCCTTGTTAGTCTGAACAACCTTGTCCATGTTCGGGAAAAGCTCTTGCAATTTTTTCATTCTTTCACTAATGCGGCCTCTTCTCACCTGAAAAATCACAAAGCCAGTTACTTACACTTGTGGAATGGAGGGCTATGTTCTGAACTAAATATGCATCTTTTGACATTCTGTTAAGTTTTAGATGCCAAAACACTAAGAAATTGAGATTTTAATGCAAATTACCCTCTCAGCAATACTTCTTGGATGGGTGGCACAACCCCTTTTGGCTCTAATTTTACAGGGTACAGAATCCTGGAAATGCAAAATCTCTACGGAAGCTGTCTCACCAAAATTTGTGGGCAGACTTAGATGGTGTGTCAGACCAGTATTTCGAACTCCCATAACATTACCCTGGAAGAAATAAACAATGAGAACTGATGCAATCATTGTATTGAAGCAATGAGAACTAATATGTTGAAAACACAAATGGAAAAGGATGCAATGACCTTACCGGATGCTTTGACATGCTAAAGCTGGAAGGCAAGTCGGTATCATCTTCTCTAATTCTTTTTAATCCGCTTAACGAAGTTCCCCTTTCAAGCTTATTTGGGAAGTCGGGCATGTAATACTTACAGCTGCTATTGCCATTAGACCCGATCTCTGCAATTTCAGAGTTATACCCTGAGATTTGTCCAGAAGAAAAGCTCAGACAACCATTCACTTTCCTACTCAACGGGAGTAGGTGTAGGTCCTCCTCTTGCATCAGTGCAAGCTCCGAATTTGGCTACATCTTTTGTAGCAGCAAAGCCTAATGACATTTAGTAAACAAGATCCTTTAGCATGAGAAATATTCATTTGAAGCCATGCAACTAAAACTATGAAATTCTCGTAATTGATAGGAAGAATTATTTCCAAAACGACCGATAGCATGCGTATTCAAGTTGCAGAAACCGATGTGTTTGTTGCGCAGGAACGTTCTCCTAACCCTTTCCAATCTTTGTTATGAGCAAATCTTTAGAGCTATCAAATTTAATCTTGTAAACTGAAGATGTTTCTGTCAGAAGTGACTGTTTTAGCAGTAAGTGATGATAGATACAAAAGGTTGCAGACCATAGCCGATAGTGACCATAAACTATCACTAGGAATCATTGTGGAAAATGAAACAAATGATTTCTGCTTTTAAATGGAGAAATCGGCTTTCCTCACTTTTCATTGAAGTTTACCAAGGCCAACCACCACTTGTCTTCCACTACCGACAGTTAAAAGGCATTAATATCTGCATCCAGATTACTATAATAAACTATGACAATTGTAAAGCTTTGATTATAAAAATTGTTGGGAAAAAAACAGTTTGAAAACATTTTCCACGAAACAAAACACCATCAAATTCTGTAACATTCGAGATCATTTGAACTGCTGGCATGACTTTTCTTTTCTCAACCTATATGAAATGTAGCAAAGGAAGCACAATCTGGCCCAGCATAAACACTTCAAGTTATTGCAACTTGGACACGAGGTAAACTAGACTAGCCCAAAATCTTATACTTATATCTTTTGGCAGAAGCTTCTAGCTTACTTGTATCACAAAATTATGATCAAATAACCGAACTAAACCCACTTCAGTAAAGATTAATGTGGATTTACCATTTTCAGCAGTAATGTTGGTGAAAAATCCAGCAGGGGAGCTACTTTGCCTTATCAAATTGGATCGGTTTTCGTAACCCGTTTTCGCTTGCACCGAATTCCCTATATCACCGCACAGGGTCTTTTGAGCCATTAAGAATCCATCATGTTGTTGATGTCCCACTTCCTCCTTAATAGATCTTCCCTCATTGCCTTCTAGATTAAGATCCTTGGTGGAATCCGAAGTAGACACGATTCTTGCAATCACAGCATCCATGTCAGGGCTCGAAGCTCGAAGGAAGTTATTAAAATCCTCGCATCCATGCTCCAGATCATCATCATTACCATTAAGCAAACTCTCAAAGAAAGAACTCGGAGCAGAACGATATCGCGTGAGACCAGAATGCTGCTGCTGCTGCTCTTGCAACTGATTGTAACAAAAACTGCTTGAATTCATGGAAGATTCTACTTTTAGCTCTCCCTCCATGTGCCTAAAACTAGGACCGAACATAAGACTCCTGTCTTTCCCAGATTCCTGAAAACAAAACTTCCTTAACAAAAATTTTCACTTCCTTCCTCAACAACAACAAACAATTAACAACTCTTGGTTTACATATATAGGGGCATCCTGAAATTTTACCTTAAGAAACAAAGATAGATACAAATGCTTGGTGTGTTTTTTAATTTTTTTTTTCCAGGAAGAGAAACTGAAAGAAACTAGACTTGCTTTTCTTTAAAGGAAGGATTAAAGACCACCCTGCATCCTTATCTTGATAACATCTCTGCAAATTAAGCAAATGAACATCCTTATTTTAATAAAAAAAGGACTGAAAACTAAATTAGCCACCAAGTAAGAACATTAGGTCAGCCTTGTAAGAAACGAAAGTGGCTCTTGTTTTAGCAAATACTTACCGATGCCAACGACCAGTTGCCATTACCATGGTTGAATCTGTAGCTCTAGTTTTTAGTTGTGAAGCATCGAATTTGGTGATCTTATGATATAAAAAGAAAATGATAATGGGAACAGTAGTTTCTCCTACTATATTTTTTAGGGGATATGGATGTTAAAAATAAGACAATAGCAAATTGTAATTAGGAGTATCTTTGCTTTTATAACAGGGTATACCTTTTATTTAATAAGACAACTATATATTTTATTTTATTTTATTTTTGTCCTTTATTATAGTGCTGTGGTCCATGGACGTGCTACTAATAGTTAAGTATGATCTTTCATAAGGGATTTATTTTTTCATTTTTTAATAATACAGTTACTAAGGCCAATATAACATGAGGACTTGAACTCGATATCTAACTAGATGTTATTAAGTTATAAGATCATTGAATATAGGAGAATTTTTATCGATGGATTTATAAACTGTTCAATTTATAATTTTACCGTAGAAATGATGATAATAGATAATAGAATGAATATTTCACTAATTTGTTTCAGTTGAGTACGAATTTGAAATATTTACTAACTCATCTAGTCGGTTTTATAAAAAAGATAAATAGGGCCTTGAAATTTTATATACTTATATTAACCGTGAGGCATTTCATGTCATATATCAATTAGATAAAGCCTTTCTACAAATTCTTTAAATATGCTAAAATTCGTGTATTGTCATTCATCTTGAATAAGCATACCTTTTTATTTTAAGTTTAAAAAAAAAAAACAAAAGCGTACCTTTTCTTTTCCTTTCTATTTTTTTTCCCAAATGTTTCTAGTAATTGAACTCTTCGTGTATATGTATACTTCGTGATCATAGAAAAAAATTCAATAAATCATAGACACTATATATATAAATATGATAGATAGTTACTAATTATATTTTAACATGTGATAATGAATAGTTAAAAAAATACAATCATTTATATTCTACAAACATTTTTAGGTGTTAAAATATTATTAGTATTTATTTACTATATGTATATCATGAGTAGTCTAGATGATCTTCTTTTTTTTTATCCTTAGCCATTATAATTGGGAGAGAGGAATTTAACATGATATCTATCTTTTCAGAGATCATTAGAAATGCCACTAAATTTCGAGACCATTAGCAAGTAGCCTTGATTATCATGCCGAAACCTTTTTGTTAATTGTAAACATACATCCTTGTGCCACTCATCTTATGGCTTGATTGAACTCTAAAAACTGTCCGGTAGTATATTTCATTGCTTTCACAGGATCCTTAATTATCGATTTTTTCTTTCCCTGATAAAAACTAAGAAGGGGTTGACGTTGGAGGAGTCTTATAAAAGCAAAAAAGGGAGTTTAATAATCTTTTTTAAGATACAAAAATCATTGGGGTTGGTTAACCATATGATGATGCATTGCTTTTGCTTCTGGGTCAGGCAAAATGTCTCTAATCTCACACGGTGAGCTAGAAGTTAAAATTCGTAGGAATCCACCGACCGTAGCTGATGGGATGCAAAGTGGGTTGTTGATCTTTCGTTCAAAGGAAGAGCCATGACTTCACACTCCCGTGACTCCCCCATGAATCTCCCCTTATTATGTTGATTATTACAGTACATTGGGGTTTTATTTATTTTTTTTTTTAACATCACACTACATTAGTTTTTTTCTTTTTTTTTTAATACCATTTATGTAAATTTCTATTATATCATTCTCTTATCATATCATTAAAATAAATAAAATAATTAAATATTATATATTTTAATAATACTAACCGTAATTGATATGAATCAAAGTTATTAAATAATCAATAATACAAGTTTTATTAAAAAAAATAACGGGTCTATATAATTGTTGCAACTTGTGAGAGGATAAATATATTGATCTCTTTGGTGTGTCCCTTTCGTTTATCTGAAGATAATTGATCTGATAGAACAATCGTTCATAATTATATATCATATATTAAATCCTTATCCATAGTATTGATAGAATATTGCGAGAATAAGAAGCTCGATACAATGACTGTCCATGCCTTGTAAAAGTTTATAAAAGTAATTATTTGCACTAATCAATATCAATTATATATTTTATAAAATGAATATATTAAAAAGCAAAAAGTTTTTTATTTACTTATTAATAAATTCATGCGATTAGACATCCAACCTTTCCTAAGTATAATATATACAATTAAATTAACGAAAGATGAGGACAACTTTTAGTACTAAAAAATTGTCATTGGCCAGGTGGTTCAACTCCTCCTGTTATCCTTTATAATCATCTACTAGGGAAGTGGGCATGTGACTCTTGAATTATTGGTTATAAAGCTTGATCTCCTTGGAAGGTATATAATTAATATCCTGGCTCAAGTTCCTCTTAGACCATCTTTACACTTTTTGGAAAGATATAGGGAAAAAAAAAAAAGAGAAACAAAGGAACTAAGTGGAAGTAGAGAAAATTTTGGCCCATTTTCTCCTTAGTTACCATCACTCTTATTTCTATTAGTCATTCAAAAAAACCAATGCCTAGCACACTGAATCCTAATCTTCACTCCATTATGAAATATCAAAACTCAAACCCACATCATAATAACCCTTTCCCCAATTTTAATATATGCAAACCCTAATCCATTATTATAGTATGAAGTCCAAAAATTGAATTTTCAACCAAAAACCCTAATCTACTAACCAAATAAAAGAACTTCAAGGTAAGTGATGTTTAGTCACGATCATGTTTGATTGTCTTGGTTTTTGAAAGAAAATTCATTTTTTTTATGGTATTAGTATAGTTTTCGCAAGCTTAGTGAGTATCTTCTTCATACAGCGTCTTGTTGTTGCAAGTGTTCTAAAATGTGGTCTGGTATTACTTTGTTTGAATCAAATATTTTTGGGTCTTTATTTAATTCATTTAGGAAAATATAAGATAATTAGATAATTAATCTATAATATGCTTAATTTGACTAAACTATGTGAAGAGAAAATAGGAAAAATTAGAGTTGGTAACAGCATGTCAATAATGGATTTTTCTTATGTTCATTGTATATTAAATCAATCGATTGGATTGAATTCAACATTTGTTACCATCATAATTACTTTTATCACTTGTATCGCAAATGTGGCTTATTTCTTTTTTCTTTTAATCCAGAATAAAAAATATAAGTTAAATGGATTATTGAGTTTTGAAGCACAAGAATCTATCATATTTGTTTCAAGGTTTTTAACACAATGGTTTAGGCTACCAGGGGAAGTGTTGAGCTAGAATGTCAAGTTCCTACTTTATTGTCCACTGATGCCTTCTTTGGTTGTAAATGGTTTTATGGTGCTTGGTAGTTTTTGCTTTATCTTCTTAACTTTTGTTTCCTTTATTATTGATCATCATGCTGTTATATATGTTGCTTCTGTATAATTAATTGATTTATATATGAATTTTAGAGCTCCTCAACGACCTCAAACTCCCAAAAGGATTGGCTACAATTTTAACAATCATTGATGCTCTTGTGGATTAGAGCATTGGTTAAGAAATTTCCAAAAGTGAGAAGAAACTGTGGAAAACAGTACTTGGCCGGTGTACTCTAGTCCAAGAAGAACTGGAGCAGCGGTAGCAAACAAAGTTATCACGTATATTAACTTTCTTATAGACAGTGCGAAGTTATTGTTCATTTGGCATGGTGCTTGTATATTTAACCTTTGCACAAGGTTATTGTACTGCTGACATACTCTATATATTTTCAGTAAAGTTCAGGTGCAATAAAATTTCGGCCATCCGTATGCAGATTTCAAAGCCTTTCTTTTTCTATTTTTCCTTGACCAAATATTTTGTTTTTTTTTTTTCCTCTTTTAAGGTGAAATCTTAGGTGCAATAAAGTTTCTTCTCCTAATCTGCCATGTTGGCAAAGAAAAAAAAAATTACATGGCAACTAATTTTTGTTTTGACACGACGTATATGCAAAGAGTTATCAAAGAAATGAGCCTCATAGCTACCGGGTTAATTATTGACTTTTTAAAAAGTAGGGATCTGAAGGTGTCCCTATAATTTACCAAAAGAAAAAAAAACGACCTTTCAATTTCTTTATTTAAGAGTTGCAATTCATATTAGTGGATTGTGTAAGTGTATTTATTTCATGTTAATAGTGGTTTTAATGTAAAAAATATATAAAATAAAATAGAAATCATAAATAATTGACTCATAATGTTATAGTATTTATTCACATCATAAATGCGCTTGTTTTATAAACCGTTTTTTTTCTTATCCTCATTGTCTTATGTCACTAATTATCAACCCAAAAGTTTTTACCCTGAAAGTAATCTCTAGAAATTGAAAAAAGAAATGGATTGATAATAATTAGTATAATAAGTAAATATTAGGATTGAGTTAAGAGATTCCTAAGAGTTAGATATAACATATATCATTGGATTCAAGTAAAGGGTAAATGAAGAAACCCAAAGTCATATAAGCCAAGAGTTAGCATGTAAGGATCTACCTAATAAAAGGGATTGGTAAGGAAAGATGAGACTACCAACCCCTTTGCAACAGTATTCTTATTGGAACATATGAAAAAGGTTAAGACAGTATTACCATCAAGACCACTAAAATGTCCAACAAATGTAATTGTAAGGGGGTTAGAAGCAATATGAGCTAGAAGCTCATAGGCTTTCATATTAGAGTGGAGGAAATTAGACCATACATGATGAGGAGAAATGGATGGCTAGATTATTCAAGTCAATAAAATGACTCACTGTCCTGCTAATTAGAACCAAATGGCATCGTTGGCATCAAATGATGGTCTTGAAAAACTTACAGTATTAATATGCCACGTGAATGGATCGGTTATGGATAAATACCTACACTATTTCGATATATAGAAACAATAACGGATAGCTTTGAAAGTAAAACCCTTCCCATGTTCTACAGAAACTATCACATATCGAAACTTATTAGTATCTATACATCTATTTGTCAATTCTTATAATGTGCTAGTATTATTAAGACCTTTCTTGATCTCAACTCAGTGAAATAAATATGTAATTACAATATTACATGTGACTTACTTTTTTCATTGGTAATATTTCCCCTATAATTATGGATTATTTTAAAACTTTTGATTCTTTTCTCTAATAAACAAGAGGTTAAAAAAAAAAAAAAGCTCATTAGAAAGAAAACTTAATTCTTTAATATCACTAAAAATATAACTTTTTAGAACAATTTGAAGAGATCAATGCAAATTTCTAAAACGCTCTGAAATAAATCACACTTTTGAAGTTATTTTTATTTAAGGATGGTTGCACATTTAAACTAATATTGATATCATAAATATTCCTTAATTTAGTAAGAAAGCCCCATAAGACTATTTCCAATTTGGAAAGAAATGATTTGCATACGTTGTTGCATTTTTTGCATAGTATCACACACATCATTATCTTAAAAAAATAAAGAGAAAAAGGAAATAGTTTTGTGTAGAAAATGTGATGAATTCCCAGATCATATCTCATCCAAGATTTAGTGATTTACAGCGAGATTTTGTTTCAATAATTTCAAAATAGTGGACCCACGAGGACCATAATAAGCATTAAACGTCAAAATCATTTACCCGAATCATGTACATTTATTTAGACTAGGAATAGGAAGTGTGAAGTAAGGAAATCCAACGTATCATAATATATGAAAACACTGAAATATAATGAAGGTGCTTTCTGTTCTGGTGGCCAGCAGGCAGCCCAACCACTCCATTTAACTCCTCTCTCTCTTTCTTACTTTTTGTAATAAATGTAATAGTGGAATGTCCTTTCCATCACGGTTGAATTTATTCAATATTATCTGGTTTCAATGAAAGAACCACAATATTAAGAAACTTTCTGGTAGATTAGCCACTTATTGCATATTATTGTTTCGATATACAAATAAGATATATATACAAATTAGATATAAAAATATAAATAAAAATTAGACAATTTTGATGAATCTTAGATATCATATTCAATCTTCTTTTTCCTCTATAAAATTTATTTTCCTACTTATATTTGTACTCTTTGGTCAAAATTTATTTACCATGTAATTCTTTTTTAGATGATACAAAAAAAAAAAAAAAATTTAAGAAGTAAAAATTTAATGGGATATGATATTTAATAACTTCAAACTTCACGTCTAGCATTAAAAATATTTTTTACATAGGCGGATGTATGTGATGGTCAAGGCTCAGACTTATATAGGAATGCAACCAAGACGGGTTCGAAACGGATATACTAAAACTCGAACCCGAACCCGATACCCAATAGGATTTCTAAAATCCGTTCCTAACCCTATAGGGTTTTTGTCCATGAATCCAAAACCCACTAGACAAACCCTATAGGGTACTCGAATCCGAACCCGAAACTCGATATAAAATTAGAATTATTATGCAATTGAATATTTAAAAAAGATGTTTTTTTGTCATCTTTTTCTATTTCCTATCTGTTCCCACTTTACAGGCTAAGAAAAAAAAAACTCTTATCATTACTTATGCAATCCTCTTTATAAAATCCCAACCATTTTCATGGGAAGAAAGTCATTGAATGAAATAATGCGGCAACGGGAGTGAGAGGCTTGAATTTTAGGAGAGTGAGCCAAGAACAAGACTAAAAGTGGAGACCATAGAGTATTGGTCTACTGTCCTAGGGTTTTTTGCTTTTTTTAAATGATTTAATAAAAGAAAAAAATAGCTTTATAATTAATGAAGCACAACTAGTTAATTTCAGAGATTGAGGTTAAACAAAATATATATTTATATATTTAAATGGGTTCGGATTTTTCAATGGGTTTTATGCTTGTCCCAAAACCCATCTCAAAACCCTATAGGGTTTTTATTATTGATCTCAAAACCCATCCCAAACCCTATAGGATAATATCCTATAGGATATTATTGGGTTGGGCGAGTCAGATACCTTATAAAAACCCGCCCGCTTACATCCCTATACTTACACATATTCTCTTAATATGATAATATGATGCCATTGAACGGTGGTAATAAGGGATTTCCTGTGATATGGTTATTAGATGTTGCATGAAACGTAAAGAGATTGGGGTTGGATCATGTCAAATCCGCGTTGCTTTCTAAGAAAAAGTTGCCATGAGTCGGAAAAATCAAGTTTTAAGGATCGTGGTCATAAGAAACCTAAATATATACTGGTTTTAACGGACAATTCATTGATATTATATATAAATAGAGAGAGACAGAGTATTACCAATGAATACATGTATATTAAGTCTTTTGTATTACCTTGGCTTTAAAAATTTGTCAATTTTTTATAGGTCCATTTCTATGAAAAACATCTTAAAGGAAAAGTTACATAAACATCGTCATAGTTTTTAGGAATAAACAATTTGTATTTTTATTTTTAACAAATCATGACTAGTGGTTTATATTATAATTATTTCCATTTCAGGCTTATCCTAATCTAGAAGAGATTTTTAGATAGGTGATTGTGCATATGATGATGCAAAGCCGATCTTTGGTCCCTAGGAGCACCATTTGAACTTATATTTACCTAGATGGGCAAGAATAAAACCAATTTATACCCTTATAATGTATACTTTATAAGGGTGGAACAAAACGATTATTCATTTCCGTTATACCTAATCTTGCATTTCGTTATTACAATATCCATTCCATGAATTTCTTGTTGTTACAAAATGAGCAATTACAATTCTTAAAACCAAGAAATAGTTACCATTAGTTTTTTTTTTTTAGCATATTTCCAAATTTGTCCTTCACACCCTAAACAATTGTAAGGAATAGTTATTAGTTCTATATTCCATTTTATTAAAAGTTACAATTTTATTCCTTCTTTCTTTTATTCCTCAAATTGAAAGTGCTATTAGAGTTTTAAATAACTTTATATTATATCATGGGTGAATTATGTTAGAATGTGTTAATGGTTGAGAGTAAGTTCATTTAAGTTATCATTAATTTTCAATTTGGGTCTGTTTGGATTGTCTGTTTTTCATCTGTATCTGTATCTTTTTTAAAATGATATGTGTAAATATATCCGATTTGCATCTAAATTTTATCTATATTTGTTCTATTTGATCTTTTGATGAGAACTGTCAACTTTTTTTATCTATATCTATTTCTTGATAAATAATTTGTTAGAAAAAAGTTTGAAAAATGTCTGTATCTGCCGAAAAAAGCCAAAACAAACAGACCCATTAATATGTTATTTAAAATGTTAATAATTTTTCTAATTGATACCTTAATTGAATTTATCTCCAAACATTAATTCCTCCCTTTAACTATTTAAAACATTTATACCTTAAATTAGACATCATCACGGGGCGGTTCCGAACCGGGAACCGCCCCGAACCGTCACCGGCGGTTCCTGACCCGGGAACCGCCCCGTCGGTGACGGTTCCGAACCGTCTAAGGACCCGCCGGAACCGGCGGGTCCTAGCGGTTCGCGTGATGGAACCGGCGGTTCCAACGGTCCGGAACCGCCACATATTTAAAAAAAAAAAAAAAAAAAAAAGAAAATGAAGACATTAAGGTTGTTTCTGGGCGTGGGGATTGCTGTTGGGAGGGTAGGGGTAAGGTTTTGGTTTTTTTTCATATTTTCACCAAAAAAAAAAAAAAAAAAAAAAAAAAAAAAAAAAAAAAACGGTTCATGGAACCGGAACCGGAACCGCCAGAACCGGCGGTTCCTTGGAACCGTGAACCGCCCCGCTCTGGCGGTTCCGGTTCCGGTTCCACGAAATGTGGAACCGTGAACCGGCGGTTCCGGTTCGGTTCCGGTTCGGGTCCGAACCGTGCCGACCTCTACCTTAAATGAATTTATCCCAGACCCAGTTTATATACATCCCATGAATGGTCAATCATGCTGCTACCCATTATAATGAACAGCTTTCCTTATAACAATAAATGATCATTATCAAAATTACGACTCCTGTTCACATAAAACACCATCGGTGGTCATCTCTTGAGTCACTAGCTAGCTGTGTTTAACACGATTGTACTCTTTCATGAAGGAACATTTTGGACAGATACTAGTAATAAATTAAACAATTGACTTTCAGCTATTCAATGTATACCTTCGGCTTCGTCGGTTTTGATAATCAGCGTCTCTTAGACTTTATAGAAAAATTTATTTAATAATGAATACGTAGATTATTGCCGTCTCTATTTTTTTTTTTTCCCATCTTCCTCGTTGACGATTCCAATTTCAAATAGAAATAATTAATAATTTAAAAAAGTCAGACCTTAAGTTGTCTTTTTTTTTTTTTTAGGGGGGGTTGGGGGGTTGGTGTGCTGTTCCTATGATGAGCTAGGGTCTTTCCAATCATTTCACATGATTAAATCAACACATGACTAAGAATTAGAAAATAGATTGCATCCAAAAAGCGTTTACTTTCATTTCGTCAACGGTCAACACCAGTTGCTGCCATTGGTGGGATACGTTGTTTGAATTCAAAGGGTATTCGATCATCCAAATTCAAAATATAGATGCAGGAGGAGCAGTAGAGTAGATTGGTGGATATGAGTCATATGGCCTTTAAAAAAAAAAAAAATCTTTACGACATACATTGACTGTTTAACTTCCCTAATCTTTACGGCATGCATTGACTGTTAAATCCCCTATTATTTTCAATTTTCACTTAGCCACTTGGCAGGTCGAATGGATCAGATTTGTGGGGGAGGGGGGGGGGGGGGGGGGGGGGGGGGGGGGGGGGGGGGGGGGGGGGGGGGGGGGGGGGGGGGGGGGGGGGGGGGGGGGGGGGGGGGGGGGGGGGGGGGGGGGGGGGGGGGGGGGGGGGGGGGGGGGGGGGGGGGGGGGGGGGGGGGGGGGGAGGGGTTTATAGTGACATGGTTCATTCATTTTGTGGTGGGTGTCCGTTGAAAGATTGGTTTGGTCATTATCTTTTTGTTATGTGGCAAAGAAAAGATCTATTGAACTTCGGTACGTTCACTTCTTCTTCTTCTTCTTCTTTCTTATTCTTTAATTATGAGATTTTATCAACAAAAGCATTGTAAACAAAATTTATAGCGGTAAATAGTACCGTAGGGCTCTATAAGCCCGCTTGGGATTAGGAATTCCACTTCAACTTAGACCTTATTTAGATCCCGATTTAAATATTGAAGAATCAGGACCACCCACCCTTCTAGGGGTGGTCGATTCCTAAATTATGGACTAAGGCGGGTCTAGTCTTAATTTTTTTCTATTAAAAATTCCACTATATATAGCTATACTAAGCCTGCATTTGGAAAATTATATTTTTTTTACTAAGGCCACATAATTATGTATACTTTTTAAGCCAGATAGATCAGTGAGTCACACTAACCAAAAAGGATACCAGACTTGCTGAGACAGAGCATGAGTGGGATCATCCCATTGGGATGTCTATAAAGTAATAGTTCGCCGCCTTTAATAAAAATTTACAAAATCATCATTAGTGTCCGCAACACAAAGAATCTATTCTCCAATGTAAACATTTCTTTAACAAATTTAGCAAAAACGTTTTCATAATTTTTTCTTCCTCCTCCATCGATTAGAATATTGGTGGGAGGGGAAGGCGCTACCGCGTTAAGTTCCCTCCGCACCACTTCAATTTCAACTTCCTGCAGCTTTTGGATAGTACTTTCTTACAAGCCATCTAAAACATTATCTTTTTGGTTTTAGGTCAGTCACACTGTTCAATAGCGCAACAGCCACCATAGATCTACATTAATTTCAATTTTGTAAAATCAATTTTGTACGCAAATATAAACTTTTGATAGTCTTATATAGAAATAATATCCATTTTAGCAAACATTCTTGATAAACCAAAAATATATTGGTGATTTTCATCTTTTAAAACACCCTAAATTGGAGCTCGTCGCATGGTTGTAAGGATAGATTCGTTAGTATTTAGTTTCATTCATCTATGTTTTGGAAGCTTCCATTTATCTTTGCTTGATATAGTATACTATACAATTTTTTAGCCCATGGCCTTCCTTTTTGCTTACATGCAACTTTGCAGGTAAGTAAATTACATAGGGCATCATACCTTAATATCACTCCACCAATGCCTAAAAGAATCAAAGAATTCCTAGACGTTAAGTACATTTGGCCACTAAGTCACTAAACTAATAAACCGGCAACAAATACACAAAATGTGCTCATATCACACAGATTTACATAAACAAAGCAAGCAGTTCCTGTTTACATTGTCCATTTGCTCCCATAGATCCACACTGTATTAGTAAAAGCCATTTCATTAATATTTAGGATAATCTTCTCAAACCAAATTAAAGGTGGCCCATAGCAGCTTTGAACTAAGATGACAATAAAAAGGATTTTATTCAAAAATCTATTAGGTACATTCAAACTAAGCTCTTAGTCGTAGACAAGTTTGTTGCTACAAAACTTTGTTTGAACACCTCTTCAAAAGCTTGCCCATTCATTTAATGAATGTGAAATTGATTTTATTTGGGTCTTGTAAGATTATGATTATTCTTGATTCTGAATTAATGATGGATAATCTAACTAGTTTGTTTCCTCTTCCCGGTAAAGAAGACAAGCGGATCAACGACAAGTTCCAAATTAATTCGTTTGAGTAAAGGTAAAGTCTACGTCATTTTTGTTAAGTATTGGTTTGACAACGTTGCTTGTGTATAAATCCCATAGTTTCTTATTTAAGGTATATTTGGATTACATGATTTTTATCTGTATCGTATTTATATATGATATATATCTATAACTTATCTTTATCATATTTATATTGTATATGTTTAGTCAGTTTATGAGTAAAACTGTTAGTTTTTTATCAGTATCTATTTTTGATAAACATCTATTTGAAAACAATAAAATTATAATACCAAATGATCAGAAAATGATGAAACAAACAGACAATTTGGTGGTCATTGTACTCAACATATATTCAAGCCTAAGGAATTAATGAGTAGACATCGGCACGGTTTAGGTTGGTTCCGGACCCAAACTGGAACCGCCCATTCACGGTTCCATATTTCGTGAACCGGAATTGTCAGAGTCAGAGCCGTTCACCGGTTCCACGGAACCGCCTGTTCCGATTGTTTCAATTTCGATTCCACCAAACCGTGAACCAAGTTATTTATTTATTTATTTAAGAAGCCGAACCCCACTCCAGCCAAACCACCCCAACCCCTCCAACCACCAACACCACCCACAACAAACCCCACACCCCCCCCCCCCCCCCCCCCCCCCCCCCTCGGCGCCCCAATCCCCTCCCTCAGTTCATTCCGTGATCTGTGTTTTTTTTCTTTTTAATTTCTCTATATGTTGTGGGTCGGAACCGGTTGAATCGTCGGTTCCGCATAGACAAACAGCTAAGAACGGCAAGTCTTTGACAGTCCATAAACGTCCCCGATGGGATGGTTCCCGAGTACGAAAACCACCGAGGACGGTTCGGAGCGGCTCCAAATCAATGTCTATTAATGAGTATATAATGAATTTTTTTATGTGATATCATAGGTCCTTTGGATTTTTCTTTCTTTTGTCATTTTCTCTCTTCCTTGAGACGGTCATGCTTAAAAATTGCAATTATTGTCCTATTTTTATTAGAAAGAGATCAAATATTTCAATTCAGTAATTTGAAGACGAATTACTTAGAGATCCATTGGGCAATTACATCGATATAGGTTTATGAACTTTTCTATACTATCAAGAAGATTTCTTTAGCTGGCGTTGAATAGAACTTCTAAAGTTGGTGATGATTGTTTTTTGAAACGATGATTTGATTCCACATCTATCTCAACCATCATTTATATCAACTTGATTACAATAATCATATAAGATTATCTAATTTTGAGGTCCATGGACTTTAGTTTCATTTGGACTTTGTTAAAATGTAATTTGATTAAACGAATTTTATAGTTATTATTAATTTAATTCAACAACGTAAAAAATATTAAGAAAATTATATGCTCGGGAAAACATGAAAAAGGAAAACAAATTTAAATCTTAGAACTTCTTAAGCTCGAATATATATATATATATATATATATGAAGTTTCCAGATTAATTAAGAGCAGCTCAAAATTCAATGATTTTTAATCCATGTTCACAAATAAAGCCTTTTCAGGTAATATTTCATGTAAATGATATATTTTATCTAAAATTACCGTTGGTAATATTATAAAACTCAAAACCTTATACCTATTAATAGCTATTTCCTAAGTGGAATAGATCCATTTTCCCCACGATACTGTTATTGCCCAACTTAAACTTTGTCATGGGTATGGCCGGGGACCTACCCGTTTATAGGTTACGAAATTGACTTTCATCACAATTTTTTTTTTCTAACAATAAATTAAAAAAATAAATTAAATTTTAAACATAAATAAAAATGGGGCTAGCTAATAGCATTATAATACTTGACTCATTTAAAAAAAAAAATTGTTTATGATGTGTATTTAATAATATAGAAACACATTTACTTTAGTTGTAATGTTGCTAACGTAGGATTATAAAATACTCTCAAGATAAAAATAAGTTTAAAAAAATATTCTATTTTTTTAAATAAAAAAATCTAACCAAACATACTTATAAGTATATTTATTTTGTCAATATCTTTGTATTCTAATGATAATTATAATAAACTTTTACTTTTCATGTGAAAAATAATTTAAACATTTGCTTGTTCGAGCCCTTTCGATGTTGCACCAAGCCGACTTGCGGGCAGGATCTGCTTCGTGCCTATATCTTGCGCTATCCGTGCTGTTTTGTCATGTGCATCATATTTTACTTAGTTCCAACAATATCAATTATTTAAACCCGTGAAACAGTACTAATGCTTAGAAATATGGACATATGGTGCAGAACTATCGTGCATTTATTGAGTTACATTATCGTAAATTGATGGATTTCAAAAACTTAAAATTAACGTGGGGTTAAAAATTGCAGCTACGATCATAAAAGGCTAAAAATAAATGATCTGAATTACATCAAAAGATATTAGGTAAATTCATTTAAGATATCAACATTTTTAATAATAAAAAGAGATATTAATATTTAAATAAATTCATTTAAGATATCAACGTTTTAAATTAATAAAAAAAGTATTAACATTTTATAAAGTGATCAAAGTAAGGTATTAATAATTAATTATTGATGAAAAATTAATAGATTTAGTTGAAAACTAATCCAAACGTCGATATCTCGAATGAATTTTATAAAACGTAAATATTTTATTTGATATATTTTGTTAAATGATTATACATCTTTTAAACTACTAAAAACTGTAACGTCCTAAACTAAGGCATTACAACCTGCCACTTGTCTCCTCTCTTAAAAGAGACACACAAAGGCTTTAAATCTCAATACCACAAAATATAAACATATAGAAATCTCCATGAACCCACATTTAAGGGTACTCCAAAAGGAACAAAACCTGTGAAACCTGTAATTTATAACTTTCAAATATCTCCTGTAATATAAACTAAATCCGAGTTGACAAAACCAAAGCCAACAATAATCCAGAAAATATCTAACTTCCAACTTAAAATCATATAATCCTGTTTAATAAACTCTTACATAAAAACTAATACTTCAAATCCTCAAAAAAATAAACAATCAAAATATTTTTTTTTTAAATCTTCAAAATCTTAAGAAATCCTTTTTCATATGTCCTGTATAACATCTTATTCCTCTGCAGGGTTGTCAGGTTCACTATCGCCATCCCCATGATCAAAAATACAGTCATAACCAGACAAGTCATAATCAGACAAGTCAGAAACAATATCTTCATCACCTGTACCTGAAAAAAAGAAAGGAATGAGCGAAAACACCCAGTATGCCAGTCCACAAACAAAATGCAAATGCACAAACAACATGTATATATACGTGCAACTAACTAAATGCAAACAACAGGATTATTATCTTCATTTAGCTTGCAAAACAATACAGTTCAGAATCATTGATCTCTGATCCCAAACCTGGAGTTACTCAGACTCTGAAAAACAATCAGATATAAAAATAAATAATTGTATACATATATTAGTGAATGGGTACTCCCCAAACACTCGCAGCCATGTTGCTAATAAACCTATATCTACCAGAATCATTTCTAAGTACAACTCTACTAGGGACAACGACACATAAGGATCATCAGGGTGCCTCACCAGTGTCACTGTCTGCCAGGTCTTTACTGGTCAAAGCTAATGACATCAAAAAAAAACAAATTAAGCCAAATAGAATTAAGTTCATTTATATATCTGTTCTTACAGGCAACAATCATAAAACTAAACCTGCAAGCAAATACAACAAACAAGGAAAGGTGGTACCTTTTCCAATTCCAGGAACAATCTCTTAAAATCCATAAATTCTTAAAAACAACAAGAAATCTCCCAATCTCTTGAATATAACATATAACAAGAACAATATATAAATCATCACATCAAAACCCTAATTATCCAATTCTCCAAAATCATCCAAAACCCTGATCTCTCAAGAAATCACAACTGCAGAATCTCTTCGATCAATTTCCTAGAAAACCTAAATCTCCACAAAACCTCAATTGCATAAATCAACAAATACAAACAAATCCATCATTCTAATTCGGTCTTTTAATGAATCTATGATTTAGAGGATGAAAACTTACTTTGATTTGACTCTAAATCCGGAAAATCACCAAAGACCGCAAAGAAACTATAACCCTAGAACATCACCAATCATGAACGAACAAAACCCTAAATCAGAAATCATTTCGATGAAATCTACATATTTAATTAAGGGATTTAATTACCTTGAATGGATCTCAAATTCCTAATCATTCTCCTCAAGATTCAGATCTGATCTTCAACGGCTTCTCTCACAATCCTCTTCAAACAATAGAAAATTCTAAGGAACTATAAAATTTTATATCTTAAAAGAAAAGTGGTTATTCAATTACTGATCTGATCATCAATCTTCCTTAAACACCCATTCTTCAGATCTCCAAGAAATTAGAACCGTTTCGCCAATTCTTCTTCAAAACAAAAAAAAAATCCTAAGGTAATTCATAGATTGAAAGATTTTAAAGGAAAGATATGATTTTGATTACTTGAATCCGATCTTCCAAGATTTTTTTTTACCAATAGAATCAAATCTCCAAACCCTATATGTATGTTTTCCAATTCTATCACAAATTCAATAATCAAACCTTAAGAAATCTAATAATCCATAAGATCTTAAAACAAAAATAGTGATTCAGTAACCTCATATGGACTTCTGAATCATTTGGTGGCTATAAACTCTCAAAGGATAAGAATATAGATTTAGGGTTTTGTTGGAGAAAAGAAAAAAAAAAGAATATATAGGGATTTGTGATTTTTCATCTTCCGTCATGTAACCAAAATTATATTAAAATTAGATTTTATTGATAAATTTAACCTTATAATTTATATCAATGGACACTTTTATCCTTCTTTATGTAATATTTACTTGTATATTACAAAAACATTAATACCTTAAATGAATTTACTCTTAAACATTGATAACTTCTAATGTAATTTACCTTAATAAATGTATTAGCAATTCTCACAAGCCACTAATTTTTGTGGAAAAAATTTTGCTTTTACATTTTAGATGCTTGGCTTGTGCACATAGCAGATGCTGATATACTTGCAGCAAGATCCATGGAGTTGAAGAAGTGGATATGTCACTTTTTATTTCTCCTTTTAAAGTATCCAAAATTTTGAAACACTTTCCTCATGTTGTTGATATGCGGATCATAGAACTCCATAAACTCTTGTATCCATAATTATATTTAACTCGATAAACCATTCATTCAGGCTTGATTGGAGCAATTGAACATGAATAAATTCAATAGAGTTTATAAATCATCCATATACACCCTTATTCTTAACAAAATTTTTCTTTAGAACATATATTTGGGCTGTCTTTGGGTTAGCCCAAGATTACAATGCTATGATATTGGGCCTAACATGATATGATTTCTCCAAACAACCAAATTACTGACACTATGGCAGTGGCTATATGGGACTTACTTGGATCAAGTCATTTACAATCTATAACCTATAACTTATATATATAACCTGTCATACCTACAACCTACAACTTTTTAAACAAACCTACAACTTTCTTATAAGATTCAACAGTGAATTTTGCATTTTCCCTATAAGTGACTTGACTCAAGTCCCGCTTGTAGCTATATTATATGGGTTAATTGAAGCGAGTGTTAATTTTATAAATTACAGTTGATTGAATACAACATTACCTATCTTTTGAGAGGTAGACGAGTATTTATATGTAGCTAACTTGATGGTTATAGACATTATGTACTAGTGGGTGAGTGGTAGTGGTGGACGTAGGCAAACCCACTATTCCACTACTTGAGGGCCAGTCTAACTATGTCACTCGTGTTGAGTAGTGAACGAGGCATAGGCATCACTAAGGTTAGGCCACCCATGATGAGTTTGGTGATAGAGTATGGGCCAAGAATGTTAGTCCAGCTTATTAATGTGCTGGGATTAGCTTAGGCAACCTTATGTTCTAGAATAGACTATCAATATATTTCATATACTTTATCCTATCTAGATTCGTTTATTTTATTTTACTCTAAGAATACCTAAATCATTCTAACCCTAGAAGCTAATTTTTATACTTTTTGCGTATAATTTTCTTTCGAATTATTTGTAATGTGTATGATGATTAGAATAATAAAGCAAATTGGAAATAAAGATATTATGTATAAAAATAAGAATGTCAAAAGGAAATCATAAAGGAAAAATAATGAAAATGCATAACATTGGTATTTATCGTTTTAAAGCAATGTGGTTTCAAAAAGGTCAAGAAATAAGAAAGTTTCTATGATTTCAATTTTTTCTTATTGGCATCATCAATTATTAAATACTTAAATACATATCAAATTGTAATCGTGATAATAAAATATTTAATATATCAATAATTATATTTATTTTGATTATTAGATAATTAATTGAATAGTTTATTTACAGGACTATAGAAGTTCTTAAAAAGTAAAGGATAAATATTTTTATTTTGATTGGATCTGGAATTTAAGTAAAATTACTATAGCGTTAATAGAGTTCGTTGCCTTTTTCTTGAATAAAATACGATTAAATCACAAAGTGAATTGAAATTTGGATATTTCTCAGAACTAAGAAGGTGTAGATAATGATAAATAGTGTTGCTAATATATTAAATATTCTCGATTTATATCATTACTGTCAGTCTGTTGCTACTCTTTTTTTTTTTTTTTTTTTTTTTGTGCATGGATGAATGAAGAGTTTCAAGAATGCTCGCACAGAAATTTTTGCCTTGTTAAAGGAATGCTGTTGCTGATTATCTAAAGAAAATGGATGTCAAATATTTTGTTTATTTCTATCCAACTGGAATATATGATCTCATTTAGCAAGCCCGAAAGACTATATGGACTTGTAGCATTTGGGCTTTGCCTGGCTAATGTTTGGGTCTTTGGTGTACTTGGGGATTATGTTGAGTGACAATGTTGAATGAATAGGACGTAATGTTTCATCCAAAAAATAAATGGAAAATTATATGACTTTTCTCTGTATTTTACAAGATCGGTCCAATACAATATATAATGGGTCAAATTTATATCCAACCCTAATCATCCTACTACTGTATTAAGTTTAACAGCTGGATCATTGACTAAATGGTTTCACAAACTTTTTCAGGTTATTTAATGTTAGATTAAATGGTTGTGCAATTTGAATATGGTATCAAAGTATGTTATCATGAATTCTAATTTTTATGCACTCATTATAACTTCATAAATTAAAATTGTCCACAAGCTAGACCTCAATAAAAGTGAAATTGTTTGGCCCACAAGTGAAAAGTTATATAATAAATTTAAAAAGCTCGACAAACTTAAATTTTTAGATCAAATGGTTGTAACGCTAACTTGAACATGGCATCAAAGTAAGATCATGGATTTGAATTCATGTACACTTGTGATAACACCATAAAATTAAGATGTTCTACTTGATAGATCTCGATAAGAAAGAAAAAGTCCATATCGACAAACTTAAATTTTTAGATCAAATGGTTGTAACGCTAACCTTGAACATGACATCAACGCTGGAGATCATGTATTTGAATCCATGCACACTTGTCGTAACCCATAAAATTAAGATATTCTACTTGATAGGTCTCAATCAGAAAGAAAAAGTCCTGTCAGAAGTGACAAAAAGTGTAATACAATAAATATAATGAACCCACACCTTCTATTTGAATGATTTATTTTTACGTGTAAATATGTTCGATTTGTGTATATATTTGATTTTTCATCTTTTCATGAGAACTGTCAACTTTTTTCTATCCATTTTTATTTCTTGATAAATAATTTGTCCAAAAAAAAGTTTGAAAAAAATGTTTGTGTCTGCTAGAAAAAGCTAGTCAAATAGACCCCTTATCTACAAGTTTAAACTTTTAAATCAAATGATTGTGGTATTAATCTTAACATTATATCAAAGTAAGAGATTGTGAGTTGAAATCCTTATGTGTAGTTTAGTTATTAAATTAATGCTTTTAAATTTCAAATAATTAACTGTAAAAATTGATAAGGTTCGGTTACCAAATATAACAATCACCCATATTAATAATATGATAATTAGTGTTATGCGAAAACATTAGAAATGATAATGTCAACTATAGGGGTTTGATTAGATTGTATGATTTTCCTCTTTATCTATATTTGCATCTAGAATGCAGTTGTATTTAGTCTAGATAATGTGTTTATGAGTAAAAATATTTGTTTTTTTATCTAATTTGATTTAAAATGATAAATAAATATATCAAAATGACCAGAAACAACAAACCAAAAAATACATAGAAACACATGTACCTCAAATGAAAATATGCGAAAATGCAACTACTACCCATAGTGCAATTTATCTTGTGGAACCAACTAATAATTTAAGGTTAGATCGGCAATATTTATTTAAAACATTATAAGTTAAGGAAAATGCCAAATTTGGTACCTTAACTTTTGCAAGAAAATGCAATTAAGTACATGAACTTCTAAATGTTTAATTTACTACCTATTTTAACTTTTTGTGGCTACAAATGATACCCCTATTAACTTTGTTAAATTCGTCTGTATGTGTGGCACAGATTGCGAATACGTGTATAACACATGTTGATACAGATTAGAGAATCCGAGTAATTTATAGATCTAGTGCTTTCAATTGCGATTTAGGATTTATAGTATGTTTTCAGGTTTTTATGAATGATGAAACAAAAAATTAAAAGATATGAATGGTTAATTCTTGGATATGATATACCAAAAATGAAATCGAACTAGCTATTCTAATCAATCGATATTATGCCCAATGACAAGAAACAACAAAGAACAATTCGAATAGAAAACTCAATCTTTTTTAAGAAGGCAATTTATCACAAATGACATTTTACAGAGGATAAAACAAGCAACAAAAACTGCTAAACACATCACTAATAAGCCCTTATATACTCCCATAAGTCAGGTAAGGGCAAAAATGAAAAACTACAAGCAAACAAATAAAATAGGAAACTAGTGTTTTAAAAACTCATAAACATGATAGGTGATCCCCTTGTTGATCACGACTATGACACGAATCGTGATCCTCTCATATCAAAATTCTTCTCCAAGCTTTGAACGATCACAATCATGATAAAGTCGTAATGGGTGATGTAACGACCGTAATGAGACTGGTGATCTTCTCTGTATCTAAATTCATTCGTAGACATCTTGATCACCATTTGTGATACACAAGTGATAGGGGTGGTGATCTCTGTCACTACTTATGATATAAGCATGACGGGGGTCGAAATCTCCTCTGTAACTTGGATTTCATGAGCTGCTTGCTTCAATCTTTATCTTCATCTCTAAATCGGGTGGTCGTCCAAGCGATCCATGATTTGTATCATGTGTCTCTTGAATAGTTGAAGACACAATGAACATGGTTAATGTTGGAACGTTTTCAACAAAATTAATAAAAAAAAAATTATGCAACCATGGCTAGGTTAAAAATAGGTGCAAAAGTTTAATTGGAGTGAGGAGAAATTAGAATGATATGTAAAATCAAAGGTAAGATACGAAGAGAGAGAAAGTCATACATGAGCGACTGGGATAGAATGAAAATGTGAGAGGGGATCATGTGCAATGAAACCCTAGAAATAGTATAATTAAACATAATCTGAAGGAAAATTTGAAACCTTAAATCTTAACCAAGTAAATCCCATCAAGTAATTACTATAACACCCTTTACCTATTAAAACCGTGACACAAGTGAAACCTAAATTTGTTAAAGAAGATGAAAATAACATCTAGAAAATGACAACATTGTGTGCTCCATCACACTCAATGACCAGTTAAAGAAGATTTAAATTTTGAAAATGACATCCCAGGATGGTAATGCAAGCAAAAGGTAACATTTTCAATAGTTTATTGTTTCAACCTTACCCACATGCTTCGCTATTTCATCCCTTAGGCATGATAATACACAAGCACAGATAAGGGTAAGAACAAGTCAATCTTTTTTATACTAATATTGCTTGTGCTTGTATACAACCGTATAATAGGTCACACAAGAAATTACACTTTTAGTCTTAGTCATTTAGTAGTTTACGTGTAATGTAGCTTGTAGTTGTCTCTTGGTGAGTGTGGATGTTGATGGTTGTCCTTTTCACATGATGAGAGTGGATGGTAATACTTTATAGTGGTCTAAAGTGCTATTTCATTTTTTCCCCCCTAACATGCAAGGTTAACCTTATGGTACATGTTGGAGGGTATTTTGAAGGGATGGTAATAGTAGACAGTATACTGGTGGTGAGCAAATATGCTGAACGATTGTTCCTAACAACATCATCAAGGAGGCTTTCCTTCGTTTTTTAAGAGATTTCCATTTTGTTAACATTGAGAAGATCTTTTTTCTTAATCCTGGGCAAAAGTATTGTAGATGGTTTGTTTAACTTGAGGTTAGGAGAAAATGTCTCCTATAACGTGATGGTCACAGTTTCGATGGGGAGTGACAGTGGCCATCTTTACACGAAGCATACTACTAGATGAAGTAGCAGGGAAGTGGTTGAAATAAAAGGTAGTCTAGAGCGTAATTCACTCTAATCAGGAGGAGGTAGTTGAGGTGGATTGTTTGTCTAATGATGGTGATGATGAAGTTTGGTTGCAAGAAAGAAGAAAAAGAAATTGGTAAGCAAAAGTTCTTATACAATTGAAGGTTTCCACATAGATGTTGACACGGTGTTTAAGGGTTACTGGGAGTAGTTAAGGAGGTCACAGAGTGAATAATACGAAGACGTTACAATAAGGGAGTCAACATCCCATAGGAAAGGAAATCAAGTAAACAACATAAAATTTTAAATTGATAGGAACTCCTTCATTTACATATATTCTTCACAACACTACATTTCAATTGATTCATTACAACAAACTCCCAATAACATATTACACTTAAACAAACTTCAACTTATGCATTGGATGTTTTCTAGAATTCTACATGTCATATTAGATGAAGCCTATTTCATCCATTAAATGTTACCTAGTACAATAATATCCCTAGCTATGTCACATATAGCATGTATTTGTAAAGCATGACCAATTTCTCCTACCTTACAATCTCATCTTCTTCATATGATTTCATTTGGTTCACTAAATCACCGTCGTCCATTAGGTCATCCCATTCCCTTGGTTAGCCTAACATGATCCTTCGCAACATTGAGTTCTCCTCCCTCAAGCTTTGCAATTCAGCTTTACCTTCATCAACCATGGATGATATCATCAACTCCTTCAGCCTAAGCTCTTCAATTACATTTCACATTCCTCTTTCCCGCTCATCCCCATATTGTACCCAGTGGAAGAAAATGCAACCATCCTCTTGTGAAAAAAGATAAAGTTGACTAAATACAAGTACTGTTGTAATTTCAATGACATCTCGTATTTCTTAGAAATTACAACCCATAAGGTGTTCCTTATGCACTCCAGATAAAATAATCCAATTGCAAACATCTAAAAACCTTAAGAAGTTATAGAATACACACATCTACACAAATTATCATATTGAATCTAGGAAATCCAAAGAACTTACGGCCATGGTTACTTTTTGTCCCAGCAACATAAATCCGTACCTTAAGTCCACAGTCATACAAGATAGTTTCGTCATTGGTGTTTGATGATTGAAACATTGAACTAGTCAATGAATTACAAAGACTTACCCCATCGATGATATGCGTCTTCTCTCATTCGTATCTATGCCATCAACTTTCATGCCATGCCAAAAGCTTTAGGTTATGAGATGGGGTTTCGTCTTTTTAGGAGGAAAAGTTACGGTTTTGTTCTTGATATGCTTTCTTTGATCCTCTACAACTTTGTTTTTTTTTTTTTACTTTTCTTTTTTTTTTCCACTCTTTTTTCTTTGACAACCCAACCATGGTTATCTATTTCATAGAAAATAAAAGGATGACTACCTTATCAATAACCGTATAGTGAAATTATTATTATTTTTATTTTAATAGGCATGTGTCATATCTGCATTCACTATCTATGCTACATAGATAGAAGAAATTAACATAGTCAATAGTAGGGGTGGGTAAAAAAACTGACTAAATCGAAACTGCAAAACCAATCCAAAAAATATGGTTAACCAGTTCATTGATTTCGATTTAGGTTTATGGTTCTAATTTTTTCGGTCATGGTCTAAATTACTTCCACTACTTGTGTTTTTATTGGTGTTGTGATGGAAAAGAAGTAATAAGAAATATGACCACTTGATTTTTTTTAGGGATGAGCTTAAGAGGGTTTGAAATAATTGACATGATTATTATTTTTAGGTTGTTATTCATATTGTTCTTTTTTTGTGCATGAATTGACATGATTTTATCCATTACAGTTAAGATGAGGTTTTAATAGCATGTAACTTTAAGAAATAAAATAGTTTAATTTTTATAGGCCAACTGGAAATATGGTTAATCACAACTTTTTAGTTAACCATAATGCTAAATAGTTAAAAACCGAAAATAAAAAATATCAACCGAGAAAAATGGTTAACCGTTTGACATTTTAAAAATCCGATTATAATGATTATGTTTAAAAAATAGCATCATAGACTAGTAAATCGATCAATGCCCACCCTCAGTCAATAAGGTATCATTTGTAGACATGAAAAGTTAAAATAGGTAGTAAATTAAATATTTAGAAATTCAAGTACCTAATTGCATTTTCATCTAAAGTTGAGGTGTCAAATTCGATATTTTTCCAATAACTTATTCTAATGTAATGAAATACACATTTAAAAAGCTTTAATGTTATCAACATAAAACATGAGTTGATTAGTATCCATAAAATTATTATATATATAATTTTATAAAAATTATGCATTTTTTAGCTACTATTTAAAAAAAAAACAAAAAAAAAATTAGTTGCTCGTCCCTCAATGGCTATAGGTTGTGCAAAAAAACCAACGAAATCGAAAAACCGAACCGAAACCGTAAAACCAATCCGAAAATTTTGGTTAACCGGTCCATTGGTTTCGATTTAGGATTACGGTTTTTAATTTTTTCGATTTTCAGTTTCGGTTCGTAACCATAAAAAACCGATGGTTAACGGTTAACCGTTAATATATTTATAAATATATTATATATATAATTTACTTATACATATAATTATTTTTTAAAATATATATACATATATAATTTACATATACATATAATTTACCTATGTTAATATTCCTTGGATTTTGATTAAAATACTATTATCCTATGTTTGACGGACTTAATGTGGTAATTGAGTTGATTTGATTTGATTGATAATGATACATCAAAGGTTTGTTTTCCCCTTTTTCTTAATTTGATTTTCTTTTTTTCTTAGCTCTTGTAATATATATAATTTAAAGAAAAACTTTTTGATAAAGACTAAAAAATAAGGTTTTTTAAAATTATCAATTTGATTTATTGAAACCATTAAGTTAAATGGTTAAAAACCAAAAACTGAATAAATTAACCGAATAAAACGGTTAACCGTCGAAGCGGTTAACCATTTATAATGGATCGATTAACGATCAAAATATTTAAAAATTGATCATAATGGTTAGATTCAAAAAATAAAGTCATGGACCGATTAACCGATCCTCGAATATCCCTAAATGGCTAAGTGGGGTAGCATGGGACTTTTATTTATTTATTTTTATTTTTTATTTTTTGGCCCCCTAAACATTTTCAATTATCCTAGAAGCTGTAGAGACTGGAAGCCTCATCCAGTTTCGAGGTTTGGACTTTGTTGCAATGGAAACTAGCAGCCTATGTACCGCAACCGGCACCATCTCCATCTCCAACTTCAAATCCAGAAGACCTCTCGCCGCCACTTGTCTTGCCTTTCCATCTCCGAAACCTTATCCTTGTGTTTCTTCATCTTCTCCGAGCCTCTCCTCTCGCTTGTGTCTCTGTAAATATAAGTGATTCTTTTTACTTACCTCAAACTCACCCTTCTATCTTACTAAATTACGAGCTTGATGCTGGTGCAGCAGCTACACTGACAACAGCAACATCTCAAGGACTAACAACAGGGAATTCTCCGTCTTCTGCTCTGCTTGCCGACAGCGAATGCGATGACAAGGTAGTAGCAGTCGACCGAGAAAGGTTTCTTCAAGTGGTATTAGTGTCTCCACAGGTACTCTTATCTTTCTCGCGATGAAATTTACCGTCTATTCACTTTATTTCAATGGATGAGCAACGCTGTAACGGAATTGCTATTTCTGAAAAATAAAATAAAGCCGTAATAGTTATCTTTTATACCAATGAGGTATTTTGGTAAAAAATCAATTTTCATATTGAGTTGCTATTTTTAGATTTAAGTAATGAATTGGATCAATATTTATTTTCTTATAGTAAAGATTGTCATAGGATTACTGTTACAGTCAAATGAACACCGTAATAAGGCTGAACAGCGGAATAAACGAGCAGTTAATTCAGTGTTTTATTGGTATTGTTGTTCTGAGTGAAACATTTTCTCTGTTTACAATCTTTGAAATAGGATTCCTATTTATTATTGTCCTCTAATGAGATTTTGGTTATGTTGTGAAGGAAAGATTATACAACATGAGCTTGTAACTTTAATTCTGTGGAAATCTTCTTAATCGGTATGAGAGAGGAACCGAATTTGAAGGAATTGAAATTTAATGAGATCATTTTTTATATAATACCTGGGGAAGGTAGTATGGGATGCCCTTTTATGATGTTGTGTATGCTACTAGTTCAAGTGTGCTAGAAAGATTAACTACAACAGCTTCAGAAGAGCCTGCCTTGTCAATTTAAAATCAAAATATATATAAACAAGATATAGATAAGAGAACTTGGTGTCTTGGTAATTCTTTAATGGCATGTTCGGTTTATAAAATGGAATAAGGAAAGGATAGAATTACAATTATTGAAAGATAGAATAAAGAAGTAATGGTTATTTCTCATCGTTCCTTGGAGTCTCATATACAAATATAAAAAAAATAGTGAAAAAGATTAAAGAAATTTTATTTTCTTTGTCTTGTAAAAGAATTGCTATTCCTCATTTTACAGTATTAGCTATTTCACAAAGCGATAAGCCTATGGGGAAGGGATAACTATTTTATTCCACTTTTATCAAGCCAATTAAATGTACTACAACCTATTTAACCTTAAATGCTATTAATATGAGATGCAAATCAGATACAAATAGGTCCAAAATAATATGCATATAAGAATAAGACAATCAAAATGCACACGAAGATACTTGCTTCTTTTTTTTGCCCCTTCTTCTCTTTCTTGATATCTATATTCCTAAGGAAAAATGAGGATCCAAGAAAATGACTTTTCATTTGGAGGTGAAATGGCACGATTTGTTTCATTGTCATGAAATGAAGCTCAAAGGGATTGTTAATGTTGCTACCATTTACTACACATTATCTTTGCATGATGGTGGTAATTGAATCTCTAATATTGCTCTTCCCTTGGATTTCTCAAGTCTGCATTGAAATCCTTGTTCTTTTGAAATCTAATGGTAAGTTAACCTTAGTATTAAGGTACAGGTAAAGGTTATTGAAGTGAACGAGACTGCTTAAGTGTGGTTGAACCAGCCACAAAGGGAACAAAGTGATTTTCTTGGTACTTTTTGTCTGATGACAATCAACACCTTTTGGTTTGGCAAAGAAGCAGCTACCCGTAACCCATAGAAATAGATTTCTTCCCAAATTTTGATACTTGTATCATGGTGATACATGTGCCTTTTTTTTTTTTTTTTAAATAGAGTTTTTCATCTTGCTTCATATTGATATGTCTATATATATGAATATATAAATATAGATATAAATTTGCTCTTTTTTTTATATATATATATTTACTTTTATGAAAATAGTTGGGCAAAAACATGTGACATTATTTAAAGAGAGGAAATATAAATGTCTAGAATGAATCAAGATGTCCAATGGAATATTGAAAACTAGCATGAAGTTGCAAGGAGAATTCAGCAAGGGCATGCTGCTTCAAAAAATAATTTGGAAGCAGCTACTATCCGTTTACTTTTTCTGTAATGGAAGTTTTTACTTTTAGTAGCTACAAGTTAAATGAATTCTGGGTTGTTCTCAATTCCTCAAGGTTGACTTTCTATTTTCCTGCTAGATTCCTGGAAACACTGGATGCATTGCCAGAACATGCGCAGCATCAGCTGTTGGATTGCACCTAGTAGGGGTACATGTTCCTCTTCACTCTCTGGATGTTTTCTAGAAATGCACAGCTTCATGGAGTTATCAATTTGGTAAAAATCTGATGTTCTTTTTACCCGTTTTCCTTTAATTAACAAAAGCTTGACCTGGTTGTTGTTGGATCTTTGCCATTACCTCCACTGAATTATTATAATATTCATGTCATACAATGAAGAAGTTGTAGCTGAATGAACTTCTATAAAATCAACATGGACTATCTGTATAAGATATGTTCAGCAGGATACTAAGCACTGGAGAACCACCTTTGCATGGTTTTCTATTTCATCGATTTGATTTGATTCATGTGAAGACAAAATAATAACTATTGTATGCCAGTATGCCATTTTTTCTGTCTGGTGTCGGGAACTATGCTACTAATTATGGTTATTCACTTTTTTTTTCATTTTGGCCAAACGGTTATTGACTCTGCTTTTTGCTTTATACAGCCATTAGGCTTCCAGGTTGATGACTCAAAACTTAAGCGTGCTGGACTGGATTATTGGCCGTATCCTTCATGCTCTATTTGTTAAACCATTCATTTCTCCTTTTTCCCCTTAGCAGTTGTATGTCAAGTAGCAAGATTTTATGCAGATGAAGCAACAGATATGCAGTAGTTGCCATTTATTTCTCCAACCATCATTAGGTTGATCGAGCAGGTAAGTGGCTTTGTGCAATGCAAGTAGGATTCTAACTTCACTCTTGAAAACTGCCTCTTTATGGATTTTTAGGTTATATGTCAGTGCACAGACTGATGGTGATTTCTTATCCTCAATTTATTCATAATTTTGTATGTTTTTATGAACACTTCAGTGGTTGTCAGCAATTAACTCATATACTAGATATGTGGTTGTAAAAGTACATAGGTCGTGGGCAGAGTTTCGTGACTATTTCCAAAAGCAGGTCTTGTTTATCTTTCATAATTAGTGAAAGAATCATTTATTATTCCTGTATTATTTTGACTTCATTTATTTATTGTTTTTCTTTTTTATTATAGGATGGGAGAAAAAGATTGCTTGCATTCACCAAAAGAGGAACGGAAGTACACTCTGTAAGTTAATAGTCGTAAATGTTTTCTCTTTCCCTCATGCCCCGCACCACATTATTCAAATGTCGTCTCCAACTAAGCAAATCTCACCTCAGAACTCAATCTCAGCTTAACATACTAGTATAGAAATGGAGACCTGGTGATTCAAAAACCAATTGAACCAGTGTTTGATTGTTGGAAATTTTCAACTACGATAGGCTAAATTATTCACATCAACACCTACTTCTAGGTTTTTAAGCATTCATTAAGACTTGAATTGCAAAGGAATGGATCTACTTCCAAAACTTAAAAATCGTTTTGCATGTCTCAGAAACACAAATATTGCTGATGAGGATTTGAAGTTAGACTGCAGCAAGTTTGTGAATAGGCTGCTTCATCTGCCAAGGAATAAATAGGAATGTCTGATTGGATTTCTATGAGACATATAGAGTCCTAAAAATTGATTTGTCTTATTTAATATAAAACTACAAGACATGAACAGCTGTAACTTTATATCAGACGAAAATAAAAGGAACAATAAATTGAAGGAAACATTATGTTTTGAGCTGTTAGATCTCCCTCTATAAAGGTAGCATTCACTTCATTTGGGCCATATTTTCCTGGAGCACCTTTTTAATTGCTCTAATGAAGTCTAGCGCTCTAAATCTAGATATGAGATCTTTTGCCTCCTCTTTCACTATAATAGCCATGGAAATTTTACCTATTCCAATCTCTTATTTGTTGAAACACAAAATATAAAAGCCCATACTTATCTACAAGCTGAAGCTATTGAATTAGCTGGTTGTGAAACTTGATGTGGTGTCCGACCCCTATTTGACTAGGTGGTCCAGTTGTTGGGCTTATACCACATTGCCGACTCATTGGCAGAGGGGAATATTAGATAATGAATATAAAAGCACACCATTTAAGCAATCTACATCGTTTGATTTTGGAGCTGAATTTAACATTATTCACTTACACGGTAAGCATAATTAGTGAATAGATTATGATTATCATTTGATTGAACTATTACGTATATTATTGTTGGATGTTTTAACTTTTGCATTTGCAGGACTTCTTCTATAGAAAGGGTGACTGGCTTGTGTTTGGGTCAGAAACTTCTGGACTACCACCTGAAGCCCTGCTGGACTGTAAGAGTGAGACATATGGGGGTGGCACTATTCGAATTCCTATGGTAGAAACTTATGTTAGATGTCTTAATCTCTCTGTAAGTGTGGGTGTTGCTGTATATGAAGCTTGCAGACAGCTAAACTATGAGCAAATACAAGAACCACCATCTGTTCATGTTGATAGCAAACAGTCATTCTTTACTGAAGACATCTTTGCCTAATAACCAAGGATGTGGCTGAATGGTTTTGATATCATTGAATTCCGGATGTCGCTCCAACTTCATACGCCTGCAGAAGCCATTGATTCGGTTGAGGATGGGAAAAAGTTGCAATGTATCAATGGCCTAATAATGATGTTAATGCGATATGTAACAAAGAGGAGAATCCGAAAGAATCTGAGAATTACTGGGAGTAAGCATCCTTTGAGCATCTTGGTCGGATTTTTTAATTGTTTTATTCTAGCATCCATCTAGAATTTATCATGGTTGGTTTGTCACCTGCTCGGGTTGACGCAGAAAGCTTGCTGAAAAGATGGAGATCGTTGTCCATACTAGATGTATCTCTGGCTCTAACACCAAATTTTGGCCACATTCTTTTGTTTTGATCTATGTACCTAGTGTGCTTTGACTTATGTTTCCTCAAGAGTAATGCTATGAACTTATTACTGAGCAACAACAATTTTCCTTTTATTGATCCGAAGAATGGCTGTCATTTTTATGGGAGTACTGCAATGTGGTTATGCAGATATCAGGATACTTCTACTGCACTCGCGGGTGCCATAGGGAGAGAGACGGGTCTTGCCCATATGTTTTCCCTTAGCCAACTCTGGATATGTTAGGGATCGCAGTTTTTGTTCATGCTTTCCAGCCTTTCTAGGGTATCATGGGTTTTATATGCTTCTATCATTTCCTGTTGCTTTGAATGAAGCATTGTATCTAGGTCACTAGCTCACTTTGTATCAAGCAAAGAAGTGGCTGGCATATAAAAGGATACTTTATTTTTTAACCATATTCCGTATATAGCACGGTTGTACCGTACTTTTGAAAATTAATCCAAAAGTACTTTATTTTTTAACCATATTCCGTATATAGCACATTAAAAATGCATTCAGTATGTGCATTAGAAAATTAATGCTAAACACACCCCCATCGAATGCATTCAAATCAATCTTTTATGTAAAAAAAAAAAAACAATGAAGTTGGACACATTCATTGTTTTATTTTTTTTTTTAATTGCAACGGGTGCATTCAGTTTTTTTTTTTTTAATTTAATTAGTTGGAATGCATTCAATGAATACATCTCCTTTAATTTTTTTTTTTTTTTTTAAGTTCAACACTGATGCATTGAATAGAACTGGCTTCTTTTTTTTTTTTTCACAACACATCCAACAATTAACACAACACAACACATCTAAAACCACAATTAACACATCCAACACTATCATAATCACAACACATCCAGCACTAACATCAGCCCATCCAAGCACTAGCACCAATCTAACCTATTCAATACTATTCAATAATGAATTTAAAGGTGCTATACATTGTACCCATCAAAATTCAATTTTAATCAACAATTGTCATCCAAAATACAATGACTCCAATGAAGTGATGGCCTAACTTATTATAACAATACAAGCTAGACTATATACGATTCAATTTCGAACCGAAATCATCACTAGCAGTTCTTAAACCGGAATCGAACGTGCTAATCAGGTCTAGAACTAGGATAGAACTGTTGGTTTCCCTAGTTCCTAACCAATTCCAGATTGATTCCAGCTAGAAAAAAAGTGAAAAAATAAACTCGCTATCCAGCAGCGGGAAAAGAAAGGAAAATAAAAAATAAATAAATCCGAAGCTACTATAGTAGTAGCCTATTTTATGGAGAAAAAAAAAGGAAAACTTAACTAGCTACAACTTTGGACCGAGGAGGGAGAGGGAGGGTGGCAAAAATTAGAGGGGGGGCCGTGGGCGGTAGGGAGAGAGAGATTCAAAGGTTACTTTCTAGAAAAAAAAATAAGAATAAAAACTTAATTAGCATGAGGAGAGAAGGCTTGGGCGGAACCGCGATAGGGAGACTAGGAGAGGGAGAGGGAAGGACAGAGGGAAGAGAGAGAAAGAGGGGAGAAAATCAGCTTGTTATTTTTTGCCTATTTTTTTCTATCTCCAATGATCCTGGATTTTAAAAAATGAAAAAATTTTCCAGTTCTTCGGTTCTAGAACCGGATCGGGAACCGACGGTTCTCTAGAAATCAGATCGGAACCATGCTTCCTGGTTCCGATTCCAGTTCTCCATTTTCCAAAGCCCGAACCGGTGGTTCCGGTTGCGGTTTGAAATTGCTGCTGATGTTTAATACAAGCATTTTGAATCAAAATAACAATAACCACATAAATACATTATAATGAGTAAGTGTGATTACAAATGACATAAATCATAATTAGTCTCAATACAATAATCAAGATTTAAAAATAGAAAGTGTAATCAGTCTACTTTGTCTTTCCAAGTTTAATAGAAGTCTTTCCAAAACTCCTAAACATCGACTCCCTCTCATTGCCTTTGTCCCAATGATCACCCATTTACTCACTCGCTCTACTAGAACCTTCTTCAAAATCTCTAGGGGTAACTAGATTGTACTGTGGTTAATTTTGCTATTGTGTCAATTGTGTTTCCCTTTCCCTTATATTAGTCTCATTTGTGATTTGGAGTGGCCACTCTCTACAGAGTGTTGGAGGAGTTGCAAATAGCTAGTATAGATAATGGTTGTATGAAGGAGTCACAAATGCAGTAGGATCGTACACTAAACTAGCCATAAGATCACCCAGGTATGAGCTACTTAAAGTCAAATCTTCAAATGATGCCCATATAGGGTATTGTTGTTGGGTTGGTATTGAGGATGTGCTTCGACATTCTCCATAAGGCTTATCTAACCTTATATCAATTTCTTCCTCTTCGTATGGTGTGTGAGCATCCCCTCCCCCCCCCCCCCCATGTCTACCTACAGGCAGGTACATCTTAATCTCATTCTCCTCTTCTGCAGTTTCCATTGACTCATTTGCAAGGGCACGTGTATGATCCAAACTATATGATTAACTAATCTCCCCCATTGTGCCAAGCTGCAAAATTGATAAAATAACCACTTTAAGATTATATGCTATGGGAAAACATTTAAAGTAAATCGAATGTTTGGGATCTTACCATGTGTCCAATTAATGCTCCTATATAGGAGACGCATTTACCCGTGATGCGCCAATATCAGTTCAAATACCTTAGATCTATACCAAGTCCCTCTTCTATCACAACAAGGCATGTATGGCACTCCTGCCACAAAGCGACATGCCATGTGAAGCTACTACCAAGTAGAGTCTAACTTGCCCCGCAAGTTAATGTCATGGAAAGCTCTATTCATGTTAACGTTCTCTGGGATGCACTACAGACCTCCAAATTCCTGAGCCACTCTATTTAAGAAGTGACATTCAATGATGGTGAAGCAAATAAGCGGGACCCATGTTGTCCATATTTGTCGTCAACAGCATAGAATAGAGGTAGCCTCTCTAATAAGTTTTCAAGGTATGGTTCCTAGTTCACCTCCATCTATTAAAAGTGTTAGCACTGAATAAAGAATAAGGGGTTAGCAACAGGTGCAAAATTCTTTAATAAAACATTAAATGTGTTTTATTTACCTAGTAAGGTGATGGTAAATCCAAAATTAAGCAATATGAGATAACAACGTGTGTAGGATAGTGTTTGATATCCAGGTATATTCACCATCTACATGCCAATGGTTGACTGGTAAGTACTATCATATCATACCTACTATAAGGAGCACATAAGGGGATTTATCTCAACCTCATACCTGTAGTAATATAGCTTCTCCTTCTATCTCCTAACCAAGCCAAATATGTGGCCCCCCATGCGTACTGCCCTACGACATGAAGATTCCCTAATACACCGAGGAACATGGAATGAACCGGGTTTTCTAATTTGTCGACAAAAAAGAAACCCCCAATCAATTGAAACATATATGCCTGTGTGTATTTGATGAGTACCTATCTTCAGGTATCTCATTGAACTCACTAGCGATCCAATTTAAGGTAATTCACTCTTCCTTTGTATGGGTGCCCCTTAGTACAACCCCAAGAGGTTATGACATAGTGATGCGATATTAAGATTACTACCTCATATCATAGGTAATCTGCCATCTGCCATCTATAATCTTAACCGAACCTCCATATCTTGTAGAATTAGTGTCATATTGCCCGTTAGCATGTGAAACGTATGTGTCTTAGGTCTCCAACACTCGATAAGTGTTATAATGAAGTGCTAGTCCAACTGTATAAATGTAATCTAAACAGGGTTTAGGTGTATCCAATTGTCACATATGATACCTTCACATTATACGCACGGGCTATCAAAAAAAAAAAACTGTTTATGTCTGTCGAGCCTGGCTTTTGATTTTCAGTTCGATTTCCTTTAATCTGATTCGTATTAAACCCTAACCCATTCAATACGAATCCTCAACTAAGAATTAAATGAAATTTTGAATTTTGAAAATATTTTGGAGTCGCCACTCGACTAAAGTCGAGAAAAAAGATAAACCAAAACCAATGGGTAGGTTGATTTCGGTTTTGCTACTGATCCGCAAAAAAAAAAATCGTTTTGAAAACTAGAACAAAAATTAACTTAAGTCCGGGGGCTAACCTATTAAAACCTAAACGGTTACCACTTTAACTTTCCAATTTTAAATTGCTTTCTTTTAAACCTTAATTTCAAAATCTAAACTATTTACAAGGCTCTAACTATTTATAAATATGTACAAATTTACTTAAACTAAGAAAAACAAACAAAATCACAAAAATAAATTTTTTACATATTTTGAGTCACCCATTTAGGTGCCTACGTACCTGCTAATCGGGATCAGACCACACGTAATTCTTTAAAAAAAATTTAGTTTGTTGGTTAAGTTTAGTATTTTGAAATCTTATCACTTTAAGTTCATTAGGTTTTATGATTTAATAAAAATTATCTAATTTTATGTGATTCTTAAATCTATCAAATTAATTTTGAACAAATTTATAAAAATCAAATTTTCTAGATGTCAAAATGTTTTTTTAAAAAAAAAACAAACAAATCATCATGATATCAATCATTACAAAAACTCATGTAAAACTATCACAATTATTTATAAACACAAACGTCACACTATTATCATATATTAACATCAAACAAATATTACTATGATTAATATTATTAAAACTTTAACTAATTTCACTTATTAATCTATTTTTGTGAAAACATATATATAATCTATTATTATATAATATATACATATACACATATATGGTAAGGAAAACTTACCTGGATAAAGATGGCTCCGTGTGCAGGAATTGAAGACGACCAGGGACGAAGACCGCAACAGCGTGCAGAGGTTCAACGAGTGGATGAACGAAGGACAACTCGCTACGACCAGGATCGACAATGATGATGACTAGGAGTAGTCTGGCAATGGCAGCAATAACGACAGAAGATCGATGATGACATGCAGTGGACGATCAACAAAGGCAGATCGGTAAGGATAGGAGATAATTGATTGAGGGCTTTTGAAGTCCTTACGATTCTGAATAAATCGATGTAAATTAATTGTTCTAATTTTCCTTGCAAGACAAGAAATTCAACGATTAGAATTGAGAACCCTAAATCAAGAACAACTTAAGTACGAAAATCCTAATTAAAATTAAATTGGACAGAGTTTTGAGAAATCAAACCTTCCTCCTTACAAAACAAAAGATGAGGAGGGTATTTATAAGCTTTAATTCGACCAAAACCTTCCTAATCAATCAATCCCGAACCTAAGGCTTGTAAAACTCGTTTTGGGGCAAAATTTGAATAATCCGAGTCAAAACCGATGTAACTTTCCAATTAAATGCAATAAATGACGTGTATCTCCCATATTGTAACATTCCAAATCATTAAATTGCCTAAAAAACAACTTTCACACATTTTTGAATTTTTTAGGAAAGTACAAAAAACGAGTTTTTCCCAAATTTGAAGTCCGAATTTGAAAGAGTAATTATTGATGAAAATATGAGATTTTTATACCAAAACAAACTATTCCATGCCTAGTTTCCAAATCTGCCTTTGGTTCGTAGAAAAAAGGTCCATAAGTGGGCCGAAAACGGGCTCAAAGTAGCCAGTCAGGCTGCCTAACGAAGAAGAAGACGAACAATAAATTTTTTCAGATTATAAAACTATATTATATACTGTATATCATATCCATTATATTTATTTCCTTTAATTTGATTTATTTTTCCTAATTTTTATTTCTAATAATGATGCTCAAAAATGCAAAAAAAAAAAAATCCTTCAATTTAGCCATATTTGCACTAATATTAACATTTAATTATTTAACAAATTGACACAAATAAATTGTCAAAATGAGGTGTCTACAATGTCGAATAATTGCTATCCACTTTTAAATTCTAAAATTGTTTAATTAAATTATGGAAACAATTGGATTTAGCAACGATGAAATGGAGTTTACAAAATCATTCCATAATCTACTCTCTTGAGTAGATCAACATTTACCAAAACAATTGCACCATAAGGCATCTCATCAAAATTTCTTTACATGATGGATTGATGGTAAACAAAGCATTAAAGCTTAAATTAAACATGGGCTCCTTAATCAAGCCTTTAAGAAAAAATATTAGTTCAAAAGATAAATCCAGTTCTTAAATAAAATAAAGACAAATGTAGTAATCCCAATCCGCTTCACTCATTCTCAAACTCCTCCAAAGTCGTCCTATACTCGAAGCAATCATCATCATCAAATCAATACCTGGAAAAAAGAAAGCAATGAGCGAAGCCCAGTACAACAGTAACATAAACACAATCAAGGTATGCTCATGTACTTATTCTAATGCATTGAACAATAGTTTTTATCTTTAAATTAAAGTTTAACAAATAACAGTGGAGCATTCACACTCCGCCAACACACTTTAGGAATCTTGGGGTCCTCAGTAGTAGCAATTGCTCAGGGGTTGATATAGGCAGCCTGAATACCTATGTCTCCGATATGATTTACCGAAAAAGGAAAATAGGTTCACAGCAGTTACACATTTTACTTATCTCAGTCCATAATCTAATACGGCTCAACCATTCCCATAAACATGAGCCATACTATATTACTTCTCCTTGAGCCTAAGTAGATGTTATCCCGACACCGTTGCCTTATTAGCTATTTGCTAAGCCACCTATGAATTATCATTGCATCATGATAAGAGGGTGGCCTAAGCGCCTAACTACCGTATTGGTATCACCAACAAGGTTATTGCTCCTCGGACCAGATTCAACGACACGAGCACAAGCAACACTCATTAATTAAGTCATCTTTAAGTTTTAATTCATTTAGAATACTTATCCTAACATATAACGTGCAAGTTACTGCATACCTTATTTGAAACCTAGCGGAGATCAGAAGATAGTCCAGAAGATAAGTCAAAATGTGAATTCAAACATCTACTCAAGAATTAAACTCATATAAACAATTAAATAAATTATTCACTTGCATCAAACTTATTTTATAAACCTATTTGATCGGACACTAATTAAGAACTCCACCATAGCTGCAAAAGTTGTCCCCCAATATATGAACAATTCTTTATTGTCTATCAATTCATTTCTTTTCCTTTGTTTACAAACTTAATTATAAAAACATTTTTACTTCTCATTAACTTATAAAAAAAAATACTCACTCTTAGAAAAATAATCATTTGAAACAACATTCTCCCCAAATAAATTAAAGCCTAACCTTATAACAATTATATCTAAGTCAATTATAATTTGAGCCTGTATTACTTAACTTAACCAAGTTGATTAGACTTAATCATTTAATCTAGTTACTAAGTTATATTAAAATATCTCACTAAGACTACATATATCTTATAGGATCTTAATTAGTCTAGTTCATTTTAGTTTACTAAGTTCATTAAGTCAAGTTAAACTTAGGTTTACTAAATAAGTTCTTTTTATACTTAAAATCTATGTTAAGTCTAATTAGTTATTAAACCTATTAATTGACTTAACTCATTTCTATTAACATATCATATTATCTATCATTTATCTTTTTCATTTCATCTTTCTTTCTTTTTTTTTTTTTTTTTGATAAATAGTACTAGAGGATATATCACAGTCGTGATGGGGGCTATGATATAGATCATCAACCTTGTCATGCTCGTGACAACGATTGTTATACACATCACTGGCCTTGTCATGCTCGTGATGGGAGATCATGCCCCAATCTCGATCGTAATCTAACCTGTAACCTTTGAAAAATTTTGATAAGTGAGATCGTGCCCTTTGTCATACCCATGATGGCTTTATATATTTATTCATGTTTGTATCACGGGTCAAATCATGCCCATGATGAATAGGGTGTCAAAGTTGCGTTTTTCCTTTGTCTTTTTACCCTAATTTTATCAACTTCTAAATGTCATACTTCAAACCATGCATCATAAAAGCAGCATATAAGTTTATATTAAGTTTAAACAACATGCCTTAACATATTTTCCTACCTTATACATCTTCAAATCATGTTATCAAACTTTTAATCTGCACATGTATATACAAACTAGGTTTTAGCAGACATGCTCATATATCCATAGTTTACTAATTTTGTTACAAATTTTACTTATATCTAATATTAATTCATCATACACATACGTTCACAATAATTAATTTAAAGAAAAACAACTAACTTACTTATTTAGTAAACTCACACAACTTGATCTTGTCTACTACTACCCTTTCCTTGTTAATAAAGATACCTTAAGCTTGATTCCCAACTCCTATCTTGTTTTCTAACTTTAGTTTCTCTTTTAATCTTCTTGAAATTGAGATTTAAGGTTAGGTTTTGAGGAAAAACGAAGAAGAAGAAGAAGAAGAGAGAAACGTAGAGAGAAGAGAAAGAGAAGGAAGAAAAGAAAGAAAAAGGGTGCAGCACAAAGAATAAGGAAAGAGGAAAGAGGAAAGAAAAGTATAAGGATAAAGATAAAAAGATATTTATAGGTAGGGGTATAATTATATTTAATTCTAAAATAATTGGGAAATAATTTGAGGATCGATATAATAGAAATTAATAATTTGCATTAAAAATCTAACTTAAAAGTTTAATTTTTAAGAAATTGATATTTAGTTTGAGTTTGAACTTAAAAATTGATATTTTTAAAGAAGCAGTTTAACGCAGCATTTATAGGGATTTTTAAAAATAGGATTTTGACTAAAATGGTTAAACCTGAGCATTTTGAAATTGAGATAGTTGAATTTAAGGAATTTAACTCATTTGAAACCTAAAAGAAAGGGCATTTAAAATTGATACTTTTAAAACTGGTTAATTCGATACTTGAAATAGATTATGAAAGCAAATAAACGATTTGAAAAGAATATTTGAAATCTCAAATTTCAATTAAATCTATTTACTAATTGATTATGTTAAATTATCTAATCATACTCTATAACTTACTTTACTTGATTTAATTAAATTATCTAAATTCAAACTCTAATTCAAATTTATCCACCTATTATACTATTCAATTAGGAAAATTCTAACTTAGTTGAGGAAAATTTTAGGGTATCACCATTGGCTTAATAGAATCCTGCTTATTGAAGATATGGCACTATATGGGATCGGGGCACCTAAGACTCATTTCTTGGCATCTAATTGTCAGTGTCTGAGATGGAATGATAGGGTCAACATTAACTTGCAAGTGCAAACAACATAACTGTTAGTTACTTTTATAAAAAAAAAAAAAAAAACAAAAGTACATGTTCTCCAACATTTGACTCTACAGCCCACACTTCTTTGGATCAATGTGTCACCTGATGTGTCAATACTGATGGATCTATAGGCCAAGCTCCATCTATCCTATAGATGAGAACAAATTGAAAAAGATATCAGACATTGTTTGATGGAATAAATATGATGATAAATTACAATTATACCAATGTACAAGTAATAACTAATATACATTAGATTATGGTCTTAACTTTGTTGGTTTATACTGGGGCATCATCTTCTATTATGACCTTGCTAGTGGTAGACACTACATGTGACCCTGTCCTAACGACCTCTAATGTCCATCTCCATCCGGAATCGGCATATTTATGGTTTACCTTTTACTTGAGTTGTTGTAAGACCAGGCACTAAGAATGGGAAGTTGGCTGGTGCAGGCCACTCCAATTCATCCTCAACAGGATGGAAGTGTGCTTTGTAGCACTGAGTTTGATTTGTCCATCTATGCCATGGTCCCGCTAAGTTTTGTAGGTTCAATCTCATGTAACTTGCTAGAATTAAAACGTAGGAGTATGGTATCCTATAAATTTGCCATTTGGCATGTAGATATATGTTTCCCAAGATCAACCTATTGTGTTCAGCCTCCACCTTCAAGCTAGTATTTACACGATAGGGCCCTGTTCGTACTTCAAGCAGTCTAGTATTCCTATGGAAACTAGTGAATTGATGGTTGGTAGAACATTGGCCTCATATATCTAACTTCTCTCGAGCATATGTAGTGAATACATGATTGGCTTTTATAGCATCAGCAGCTTCTATGATCCTCTTCTCCTAGAGCATTACATAGTTGTAGAATATCTTTCTAACAAGTATCGTAATAGGAAGGCTGGTTGTGAATGTTTGTGTGTTGTGTTTCAAATGTGATTTGTGAAATTCAAAGCTCAAATTCCACTTATCATTGACCGAGTTTTTCAAATTTATAAATATTTTCTAAATCAACAACTACAATCTCACAGGACAAGCGCACCCATCAAATGTAGCATATTAAATGATTTATGTCAATCCCAAGGAAATGATTGGAATCTAGTATACTTTTAATCCCATTAATTGTCTAGCTAAAGAAAGACTTTAGAAGATGAAAAAGAAAATAAACTAAACTAAGTTAGAAATATTCACAAATGTTTACTGGGCAAAATGAGAAGTAAGCTTGTAACTTCTATAAAAAAGATAGCTCAGGGTTACTTCACCATTCCTTATTAGAATGATTTCTTAAGGATGATAACTTCTTAAAAAGCTGTTGAAATAGTGTGTTTATATCATCGGATTCTCTAAATTAAATTAAAGCTTTTCTCGAAGTCAGTAGTTCTAGATCTTGCGAAAACCAGTAATATGAAGTTTCAATTATATCCACATAAAGAATAGGAATCCGTAGTTTTAAAAAGACAACTAATGAATTTTTGAAACAAACGACAAAAAGTCTTCACCCATTCCTCGGCAAAAGGTAGTTAGGATCGACTCCATTAGTAACCATAGATCTATTCAATTGAAGTCAATCGTGGTTCTAAAGAATGCACCATTCCTTTAAAAATCACAAGTTAATTTCAAGTTACTAATTATAAACACCCAATCAAATTTACTTGAAAGTGCATTTGAAATCGGACTAAATCAGGAATTAGATTCGTAATCCCTAAGCTGTAGGAGTTTATTTCTCCATGGATTTATCAAAATAAGGACAAATTAGAATAAATAAAACAAACTCAAAAGATGAATCAATTAATTGCTCAAAGATTCAAAGAAATTACAAATAATGGGTTAAATTGATTTTACCTAGAAAACAAAAGACATTTTTAAGTAAAAAGAAATGAAAATTCTTTTTAAAAAAAATCCTTCAGAAATCTATTCTATGTTAATACTAATTTATATTGTTGGTACATACTTTGCAATGCATGCCTGTACGTTTATTTATAGACTACTAGGTACAAAAAGCATAGCTATCCTTATTTAACACATGGCAAATTCAGTAGATCCTTTCTAATAGAATTTGGTAACTTTTCAGGCACACATATGATCTGTGAAAATAGTCATTGAGGGTCGCGTGCTTTATTGGTCGAAGCTTCTATTTAGCAAAGTCAAGCTCGTATTTAGCAAGGTCAAGCTCGACTTCAGGAAATTCTTAAGTAAACTATGCGTTTTTGTCCATTGCTCTATCGAGGTTAAAATTGAGAGAGTCGAAGGTCAACTTGTTGAGGCTCGAGAGAATCTTGTCAAGGAATTGGTCTGGCAACACAATTGTCGAAGGTCTAGTTTTGAGTTCGATAATGTATTTTCTTTAGAATGATGCTCGATCACTTCTATTGAAGTCAAGGGTAATGTCGAAGGCTCACATTTAAGGCTCGATAGACCAATTATTGTTGTCTTCATTCTCTGCTTTGACCTTGGCTATGTCTTTTCAAGGCTCTACTTCTGCATTTTTGGCTTTGATTGTTGTTTTTGCTCCAAATCTACATTAAAATACTTGTTTACTCCTTAATTGATTCTAAGAGCTTTAAAACAACATTATTTATCAAAAGCATGATTTTTGTAGGATTTTATTAGAAATTTTTAGTAAAGTAAGCTCAAAATCCTATGAAAAATATAGAGTAAAAATAACTTATCAAAGGCCCCTTGAACCTTATATCACAAAATTATAAGCTTCAGACATGTTTGTAGTTATGTAACCAAAACGGTAGTTACCATCATATGCCAATATCCATTACTCCTTAGGCAAGGTACAATCCATTTGGCTATGTCTTGTTAAACCATTCTATTGCTTCTTCATTAATCTCTTTGACCAAATCCATGAATTTTTTGAACTTATATAGTTATGCTTAAGAGGCAACATATGTAACCAAATTCCACTTCCTCACATTCTTGTACACTTTGTTGAAATTTCTAGCAACATGTTTAACTTAGAACAGCTGAATGACAAATGGAGGCAACCACCCATTGGATTGTTCTTTATATGCAAAGATAATCCAGACTGCTCTATCTAATATCAAATACATCGTCTCTTCACCATGGTAACCAATGACATGTTGCTTCAACTGTATAAGGAATCAGCTCCATGACTCTGTTGTTTCTACCATAGCCAAATAATATGCCAAGGGGACAATCCTATTATCACCATCCGCACATACAATACGCTAACAATACTTGAATGATTCCACATAAGGTCCAAATGTCCAGACTAACCATTTACTAGGCTCTGTGGATCTTGTCCATCCTCACTCTACTTGTGTTATAGGGAGCTCATCGTATGCTTTGTTCTAGTCTCCATATACTGTGGTGATCGCCTCCTTTTCCCTTCCTACACTGTCCATCGCGATATCTAGTATCCAAATAGATCCTATGCATGCCCCTATAGTGCTCTTGTTTTTACAACCGCATCATCCTTAACTATTGTCGAGATCTCTCTAGCTAGGTATTGAGCCTGGATTTTTCCTTTCTGGTTTTATTTCTTTTAATCCGATCCGTATTAAACTGAACCCTCGACTAAGAATTAAAAGAAATTTAATTATTTGAAAACATTTTGGAGTCACCACCCAATTGGGATCGGAAAAATTATGAGTTAAGATTAATGGGTTGGTTAATCCTAACTTAGCTACTGATATGCAAAAAAATTGATTTAAAACTAAACTTTATGGACCAAAAATTATGGATTCGGAGGCTATCCTATTAAAACCATACGGTTACCACTTAAAATTCATAATTTGAAATTTATCCTTTTAATGCTCAAAAAAATAAATCAAATTCCATGAATTCCTAAATTAACAACTTTATACACAAATTGATGACAGAACTGTTTAATATTTGCAACAAATTAATTAACTCAAAATTTACAAAATAATATGATGGAGCAAAAAATATATATTTTTTAGATTTTACGTCGCCCCAGAGGTGCCTATGTACCAGCTAATCAAGATCAGACATTACGTAGTTCTTTTTATAGAACTTTAATCTGTTGGTGATTTTTACGATTTAGAACTCTTTTAGCTTTAAATTTATTAAATTTTAATTTTTTTCCTTAAAACAGATTTTTGTATGAGCCCTATGAACTATCAGATCCATTTTTCCTTATTTTAGAAAATAGATTTTTCTAAGTCTAAAAAAAATTATTATTTTTTTTGGCATTTCTATGTATTATAAGTATTAATACATATATCTTATACATATATGTGTATATATATATATATACACATAATATATCTATATTTTGTATTTTTGTCATTTTTTAAACTAATAATGATAATAATTATAATAATAATAACCATAACAATAATAACAATAATAAAAAGAAATCGCATTCTATGTATACATATGTATATATAAGGACTACAATAATAATAATACCTGGATGAGGTCGGAGCTGTCGAAGTCAGGTAGGCTCGTGGCCGCCGGAGTGAGTCGTCGGAGTGGTTTCCGACGTCTTCAAGCTGCCTCTAACTTAGATTCGGACTCTTTCTTGTTTTTTTTCTCTGTTTTGTGTTTTTCTTCTGTGTTCTGTTATTGTGGCATGCTGGAATTTATAGGCATTAGCATGCTGACCTACCGGCTCACCTACTGCTCACCTACCACGATACAATGTATCTGGACGCTCTGGCCTACCACTCACTTACTACGATATAATGTAACTTAACACTTTGGCCTATCGCTCACCTATCACGATACAATGTATCTGGATACTTTGGCCTACTGCTCACCTATCCACTTGCTGACATGTGCGCTTACCTCTTCTAACAGCTTGCTGACACATGCACTTAGCTCATCTGGTCAATAAGGCACGTGAAAAAAATAAGGAGAAAAAAGGATAATTTGCCTCCTCCCGGAGTCGAACCCAAGTCTCCTTTATGCATACCAGTGACTTATCCATACAGGCTGTTGGCCTGTGCCTTATTTTGATTTGCACAGAAATTATATTTAAGGCTTCAAAAATGGGTTCGATTAAATAAACCCATTTAGATGAGTATTTAATTGGGTCCAAAATAAATCCATAATTAAAACTAGTATTATATCAAGTCCAAAAATATATTTTTTTAATTTATTATTATTATTTCTCTTTTTTTAGACATTTGTAATGATTTCTTTTTTCTTCTTTTTTTTGTTTTCCTTCTCTTTTTTTTAAATCCTTTTTTTGTTGTAAATTGCGAGCTTAATATAATATTAATTTTTACTATAATCTGAAGCCTTAAATGGACAAAAATTAGGTCTCTACAACTATCCCTCTTTGTGGTAAAGTTAAGGTAAAACTTTACTACAAAAACGAAAAGATACTCGATTTTTGCTCTTAATTTACCTTAGCACTTAGAACTTCTTGTCCACTAGGGAAGATTTGGCTAAGAAAGCGATAGTTTGCGATCCCGACCTTCAAAAAGGTGGTAACGACTTTCAGCAAAGTTAAAGGTTGGCTTTCCCCTACTAAACCACCTGAATCATCTTAAGACAATTTTTCCTAGGTGTCCACTTTTTTTTTTTTAAATTGAATTTTTTGGATTTCCTTTTTTTTTTAACAGGGAGACTTGGATATGCTTCAGGTCTTTTTTTTTTTTAACTTTGGAAAGTGGTGCTCCTTCGAGCAAGTGACCGAAAACTTGGAAAGTAGGACAACGCTCCTTTGAGCAAGTGACCCTAATACTTGAAAGGTAGGACGACGCTCCTTTGGCAGGCGATCCTAATACTTGAAACATAGGACAGTGCTGCTTTAAGCATGCAATCCTAATACTTGAAACGTAGGACATCGCTTCGTTGAGTAGGCGATCCTAATATTATAAGGTTAGGACAACGCCCTTTTGAGCAGGTGATCATAATACTATAAGGGTAGGATAGTGCTCATTTGATCAGGAGATCCTAATATTATAAAGGTAGGACAGCACTCCTTTGAGCAGGCGATCCTAATACATGAAAAGTAGTACAGCGCTCCTTTTGAGTAGGCGATCCTAATACTTAAACGAGTGATGCTCCTATGAGCAGGTGACTCAAAAACTGGAGAAGAAATGATGACTCAATACAAACTTGATTTAGAATTCTTTAAAAATTGAGTTTTTAAATGTTTTGAAATTTTTTTGAAAAAATGTTTGGGCTAAAAACTATGTTTCCCTCTTAATTTTCCTCTCTCTTTTTTTATTTTTTGAAATTTCTCTATTTAAAACCTTTTGAGAAGTTTTCTTTTTTGGCACGCTCGGTGGGACTTTTTGAGCTAAAAATTTCTCTTTTTCTTTCTTTTTTTTGAAAAAAAAAATCATTTTACTTTCTCTTTTTTTTTTTGGAACTTTTCTTTTTTTTTTTTTTTGGGAAAATTGCCAACAAGTGAGAACCTTTGAGATTAACTACGGATTGGGCTTTGCCCCGTTGATTACTCATTTTAGTTCAACCTTAGGCTTGACTATTAAACCACTTAAGGTTTCTCAGTAAAACACTTTAAACATTGGGGCAAAACTTTTCTTTTTAAGACTTTGATTTAATATTGGGGCATTGTTTTTCAAATATGGAGACAAATAATTCTTAAACTTGAGGCAGATACCTTTCAAATTGGGGCAAATGATTTTCATGCCCCTATAGATGATTTTCATACCAAGGTTAGTTATCTAATTTTGAATTGTCTAGTCAAAGAGGACTTCTTTACACTCTCTTAGGCTTATTTTCACACATTTGACTTGGATTCCAAAGATTATGGTCCAGCTTGTAAGTAGAGGTGGAAACAAGCAGAGCTTTTATCAACTTCGGCTCGTTTATTTTTTAACAGGCTCGAGCCGAGTCGGGCTTTTAACGAATCTCGAATATGTAGGCTCGGGCCCAAGTTCGTTAAGCTTTTTCAAGCTTGAGCTTGGGCTTAGGCTTGTTTCATTAAATAAGCTTGAGTTTGGCTCGTTTAGCTTATATAATTATTTTTTAATTATATTTATACTATTATATTAATAATATAATATCATATAATATATTAAACGAGCCCATTCACGAGCTTAGCTCTTGAGCCCTTAACGAGCCTGCTCATGAGCTTTGTTCGCGAGTCCATAACGAGCTTATTCGCGAGCTGGCTCGAGAGCTTGAGGACAATCTCAAGCTTGGCTCGTTTAACTAAACGAGCCTGAGATGGAGCTCGAGCTCGGCTCGTTTAGCTAAACCAACCGAGCCGAGCCAGGCCTGAAATGAGCTGAGCTCGAGTAGCTCACGAATAACTCGACTCGTTTGCAGCCCTACTTGTAAGTGATACATATTGATCAATCTATTAGATCTTTTTTATATCGTAATATAGGCTTTTGGTTTTAGCTCTAATCAAAAGGGATAACATATGTAGATAATTTTGAAATTTATTTTCAACACCTCCCGGGTTTACCAGTAGAAAACCCTTAAGGAAAACTAATAATACGCTTGTCCTTAGTTTCAAGAGCATTAATAAATCAACTCCTATGATCTAAAGAGTCTCTAAAAGGGGTGATGATGAGGGTGGGCTTATGATATAAAATTAATGTAGATTTTGGACTTTGTGTTTTGATGGTTTTGAGCTTTGAGCATACGCTTGCAGTTTTTTGGCATAATCACCTTGCTTGATTATTCCTCATTTTGTACTTTATTCTTATACCTTTTCCTTCTTTCTTTTTTTCTTTTTCTTCTTTCTAATCCCTTTTTCTTTTTTTTTTTATTGGGACATGAATCCAATTTGATTTATGTTTCTTCATATTTCATTGAATGGCTTATAGCTCAAAGTATATGGGTTATGTATGGTATTAAAAAAGAGACTCTTCTTGATTTCAAAGCAATGAATTATTTATTTCAATTGATTACCCTTGAATTGATATGACTAAGGCAAACACATATAAGTTAATCCTTTTCTTCCTTAATACCCGTTACCTCCTAACTGCCCCATTATGGGGTGGTTCTTGATAGGGTTTACTTTTAAAATACTTCCTTAATAGGTTCAAATGGGTTAGCAAGGGATAAGTGTGTTTAGGATATTGAAATGAATGCCTAATGTCATGTTGACCGAAATTCAAGGCGAACCTCCTTTAAGGAATAAGTCTATTTCCTCCCTTCAATATCACTCTACTCTCAAGTGTTTAGTGTCAGTGTTTAGGATTTGTCTTGCCTCTTATCATTCTAGACTTTTTTTTTTAAATAATGAGATATCATTCTTGGTTTTTAATCATCCACTTTTCAATTGCCTTAAGATAATCTACTAAATGCCCCTTTTGTATTGGGTTTAGATTTTGGAAATTAAACCGAACAAATGCCCCTAGGTAGTAAATTATTATGTCCTTTTGATTGTCCCATATTTCTGATCTCTCATCATTTGTAGTTTGCTTTTAGTATAAATTGAGTGATCATTAGGCCAACAATTTGAAGTATCCTTACCCGTTAGCAATTCTCCTTTTCTCTTTTTTTGAAAATTTTTAATTTATTAGAAAACTATATTCTAGAAATAACTAAACATTAATTACTGAAAGAATAATGGATATTTACAAAGAAGTATTTCGAAACCACATTTTACAATGACTGTTTACAACCTAAAGTGAATACTTATTTATAGGGATGATTCTTATTTTTTGAAAATTTCAAAGCAAAACCTATTTTATAAATTAACATTTTTTCTTTTTCAAAATAATTTGTAAAGAGTAATAATGACTTTTTTTCTTTTTCTTAAAAATTCACAAATGGAGATAGACATTTACAGAATAATAGACTTACGTTTAAAGGAATGGAACACCTATGACAAAGAGATTCTAGTTGAAAAGAACCTATAACTATCTAGAAGAAGAATTAATCTAATGGATGATCAAATTATGCACAATCTATAGATATTTACAAGCCTACTATACATTTTTTAACAATTTTTATATACAAGTTTTGTATTTACTTTACTATGATCTATATATTCTAAAGATTATTTACAAGTTTTTGTTTTTTAGAATTTCTCTATTTACAAAAAAAAAAAAGATTTTTTATATCATAATGATCTACACTACTTTACATGAGTAAGAAAAATCTTTTTTCTTTATTTAAGATAATTTACAAGTTTAGCATTTTTTTGTATTTTTTGAATTATATACAATTTATTATAATACTAACAACAAGCTAATATTTACAAAGTATAAAGAATTATTCACGTTACATATTATACATGTAATTCATATGGATGCAGATCTAGAGGTTGACAATTAATTAATAATGGGGCAATTATGATATTTTTATTCCAGTTACAACCTTGTTTTAAAAAAAATGAGATAAATAATTTTCAAGGGGAGGATTTTAAGAGGATTTGAAGTAGTAACTTTTAAAGTATTCCCCATTATTATTTAATCACTAACCCGTGTTTATGAATACAATTGGATGGGTTCTAAAGGTTCCCCAGTCTAGTGGATCGCAAATCAACACTAAACTAAAGTAAGAGGTCATTTCATGAATTAGAGGGTGGAAAAGCTATAGCCTCCGGATCTTACTAGCAACCTCACTGCCTAAGGTCCTAAGACGGTCTGATTCTGACCGTATCTAGCACACATTTTTCATGAATTCCCCCTTAAAGATAACATTTGCCCTAGTTAGGGCCAGTTACATGATTTTCTTTTTTATTTGCATCACTTAAAGAAAAATATTAGTATAACTATTTACAAAATTAATAATTATATAAATAATATACAAGAATAAGCAGAAAATAAATAAACTTTAAATTTAAGAATTTCAAGTGGCTAGCCCTCTTAAAAATAGGTGTCCCCAATGGAGTCGCCAAGCTGTCGAGCTTGGATTTTTCCTTTTTGGTTTTATTTCTTTTAATTCAATCCGTATTAAACCCGAACCCATTTAATATGAACCCTCACTAGTTAAAAAAAAATTATTTTTTTAAAAACATTTTGGAGTCGCTACCCGATTGGGATCGGGAAAAATTATGAGTTAAGATTAATGGGTTAGTTAATCCTAACTTAGCTACTAGTCTGCGAAAAAAATTGATTTAAAACCAAACTTTATGAACCAGAAATTATGGATTCGGGAGTTATCCTATTAAAACCATACGGTTTTAAAATTTATCCTTTTAATGCTAAAAAAAATAAATCAAATTCCATGAATTCCTAAATTTACAACTTTATATACAAATTGATGATAAGACCGTTTAATATTTGCAATAAATTAATTAACTCAAAATTTACAAAATAATATTATGGAACAAAAAATATATTTTTCAGTTTTTATATCGCCCCGAAGGTGCCTACATACCCGATAATCGAGATCAAACGTTACATAGTTCTTTTTATAAAATTTTAATCTGTTGATGATTTTTAGGATTTAGAACTCTTTTAGCTTTACATTTATTAAATTTTAATTTTTTTCCTTAAAATAGATTTTTGTATGAAACCTTATAAACTATCAGATCCATTTTTTCTTATTTTAGAAAATAGATTTTTCTAACTCTAAAAAAATTATTATTTTTAAATTTTTTTTTTGCATTTCTATGTATTTATAAGTATTAATACATATATCTTATACATATATATTTATATACACATACTATATATATATTTTGTATTTTTCTCATTTTTTTAAACCAACAATGATAATAATTATAATAATAATAACCACAACAATAATAATAATAATAAAAAGAAATCACATTCAATTTATACACACACACACACACACACACACATATAAAGACTATAAATAATAATAATCTTACCCGGATCAGGTTGGAGCTGCTAGAGTCGAGTCAGGGCGTGGCTGCCGAAATGAGTTGCTGGAGTGGTTGTCGACGTCTTCGAGTTGCCTCTAATTTAGATTTAGACTCTTTATTTTTTTTTTTCTATTGTGTGTTTTTCTTCTGTGTTCTGTTGTTGTGGTATGTCGGTATTTATAGGCATTAGCATGCTCACCTACCGGCTCACCGACTGCTCACCTATCATGATACAATGTATCTGGATGCTTTAGCCTACCGCTCACCTACTACGATATAATGTATCTGGACGCTCTAGCCTACCGCTCACCTATCACGATACAATGTATCCGGATGCTCTAACCTACCGCTCACCTACCATGATACAATTACAATGTATCTGGACGCTCCAGCCTATCGCTCACCTACCACGATACAATGTATTTAGACGCTCTGGCCTACCGCTCACCTACAATGATACAATGTATTTGGACACTTTGGCCTACCGCTCACCTACCATGATATAATGTATCTGGACGCTCTATCTTACCGCTCACCTACCACGATACAATGTATTTAGACGCTCTGGCCTACCGCTCACCTACAATGATATAATGTATTTGGACACTCTGGCCTACCGCTCACCTACCATGATATAATGTATCTGGACGCTCTATCTTACCGCTCACCTACCACGATACAATGTATCTGAACACGTTGGCCTACCGCTCACCTATCCACTCGCTGACATATGCGCTTACCTCTTGTAACAACTTGCTGACACGTGCGCTTACCTCATCTGGCCAGTAAGATCACGTGGAAAAAATAAAGATAAAAAAGGAAAATTTGCCTCTTCGCAGAGTCGAACCTAAGTCTCCTTTATGCATACCAGTGACTTATTAATACAGGCTATTGGCCTATGTCTTGTTTTGATTTGCACAGAAATTATATTTAAGGCTTCAAAGTGGGTTTGATTAAATAAACCTATTTACATGGGGTATTTAATTAGGTCTAAAATAAATCTATAATTAAAACTAGTATTATATCAAGCCCAAAAATATTTTTTTTTAATTTATTATTATTTTTTTTACATTTGTAATGATTTCTTTTTCTTTCTTTTTTTTTTTGTTTTCTTTCTCTTTTTTTTAAATCCTTTTTTTGTTTTAAATTGAGAGCTTAATATAATATTAATTTTTACTATACATTAAAGCCTTAAGTGGGTAAAACTTGGATGTCTACACTAGGACATTAGAATCTGTTCGAAAATGGTCATGACCTACCATAGGGTGAAGGCATGTGTGAGGTCCTTCCAATCTAGTAATGACAAAGAAACCCTCCATCTTTTTCTTACAAGTATGCAATCTCCATATATACCCTCATCTTGTTTGATATAACATAACGATTATCGAGTTTTGGTCGATTTATCCACCCAAAAGTTATAATGTTGCTTCACATGGAATGTTTTCACATGGTTAATAAGATCCTCTTTGGTATTGAACATCATACCTTTATTGAGATCATCTAGGTTTGATATGTGTCTACTCATTATACTTAAGTTTTTTCTCAAAAGTTATGTATCCATCACTACTGAAAATGGTACTTTATCCCTAACATCGCACTAAGAGGTATCATTACTTGGAGGAGTTTTCCTTGAATTAGAGGGTTATTGTGTTATCATCTCAGTCACAACATTGTCATGATGCTCACGAATTTGTTCGGAAGTGTCATAATCTTCATTGTCACTTCGTTCATCTTGTATTGGATGTCCATTCTCATCCACATAATACTAACCATCCCAATTTTTATCCATAATCTTAGGATTTAGAATTGGAGTAACTTCTTGTTTAATTCTTCTTTCAAGCTCCACCATTCCTTCTTCCATGGGGGGTTGGTTCATACTCTTCAAAGTTCATGGGAGAATGATGCATCACTCCTTGCTAGTGTGAAGTTTGGTTGGACACATTTACCCCACCAAAAAAGTGTGTTAGCGTGTTTTGTTGTTTTCTAAGTGTGGAACCTCAACTTGTTCCAAGTGAGATGGTATGGACCCAATATGAAAACTATTCTATCATTGTACCTGTACATATGGCTCTTGCAATAGACCTGGACCAAGTTCCTTAGCCTGGTCAATCAAGTTTTCAACACCCTCGTCATCTACAGTAGGGAGCAACATGAAATGAAGACCCATTCGGCATGTAATGGGAGCGTCTATAGACCATTTAGACACCTCCCATAGTTAGATCTACCTTGATACTACCACATATCTTACTCAAGAAATGAGAATAAAGCATCAGTTCTCATATGGACCTTCTTGATCGGAGCTCAGTCATATTCTGGACCGTATTTTCCAGTCACAATATTCCCATGAGCACACACAATGAAGCCAAAAAAAACCCCCATACTCAAGCCTATATAGACATTTTATCGAACACTTATCAACCATGTACTGGCATCAACTTGTGTAAGCTTACAAAAATGACACAACACATCTTAACAAACGCAAATCAACACTAGAGAGCATGCATTATTAGCTAAACATGGAAATCTACTCTATTTTCAATTTTAGGGTTTCATATTCTAATGTTTAGAAAATTGAAAAATTAACTAATTGACTTTAAATTTACTTGAAGATGATGTTATGGTTATGTACTCCTCGTACGAATTGGTGTGAACGATATGGATAAAAACAAGCTGGAGAATTCCTTAAATAGAGAGAGCAAAAGGGGAGTGCAACTTAGTTGAGGAAGTGTGTGAATGACAGTTGTAGCATACAAGTTGAATATGTATTATTCTTGAATGCGTCCATGTTGAATTTAAATAAAAAAAAATTAAATCGGATTGCATCCGTAATTAAATAAAAAAATGAATGTGCCCATTACAATTTAAAAAAAAATTAAAACACAAACAGACACATTCAGTGAATGCATCCAAATTTATTTTAAAAAAAAAAGATCAATCGAAACACATTCAATGGGTGTATTTTTAGTATTAATTTTCAAACACAAACAATAAATGTGTTTTTAGTGCGTTATATACAAAATATGTTTAAAAAATAAAGTACTTTTGGATTAATTTTCATAAAGTACGGTACAACCATACAAGACCCAAAAGGATGGAGCAATTAGCAAGAATAGACATCTCCAAGGTCAGGTTAAAATCGGATCGATCTCAACCCACTCACGTTGGGTCTACCATTGGCCCCGACTTGACTACTAGATCCACTAGGTCCAGTGTCTAGCTAGGTAAAGGTAGATGCATGACGAGTCCAATCGGATCCTATTTAAAGAAATATAAAATAATTTTTATTATAAATATAAGAAACAAAAACAAAAGTAAAAAATAAAGTAAAGAAAAGTTGAAAAAAATGATATTTAATATTCAGATTATTTTTCATGTTCACAATTATTTAATGTTTTATTGATAAGAATATTTAATAAATATAGTTTAAAAATATATGCCATATTTATATATAGCTCCTCTAAAATAGTAATCTCACTATCCATCCTTTTTTTTTTTTTATAAACTTTGCTCTTTTAGATTGTTTCTAGTTACACATTAATAATATTCTAACTCAAAGAGAATATACTTGTGTATAAATAATTATACATCCTTGATAATTTTAAATGAAAATGGACTAAAAAGTAGTATATTTGTTAGATCCAATTTGTTTTTTATGTTTGAAGTTGTTTTTTAAATTAAAAAGTGTATATTTATTTATTTATTTTTAAAAAAAATAGAAGCAGACTCGACCATCTTGGCTTAGACCAGTTGGGTGCATGAATTAGACCTACCACTAGGCGCCACCTATAGAGGGTGGTAGTAGATCCTTATTTCGGTGAACCATACTAGATCCAACCGGGACTCCAGTGATCCCTAACCCGGGTTGAAAGATAATCAATCTTGTGGCAACTAAACTCTTTAAAAGAAGATCTTGCTTTCTTTTTTTCCTATGGGTCTAAGAAGAGAAAGGGGATTCACTGACTGAGATGCAAGTGAGCCAAAGCTACGATCCTATAAGATTTTGGACCTTTGATTCTACTGGAGCTTGTTATCTTTTCTTTTTCTTTTTTTTTTTTTCCTTTTCTTTAAATAATTACAATAAGAAAAGGGAGGATTTAACGAAAGGAGAGTTGATGTAGCTGTTATAGAAAATATGGAAATTAAAGATACGTGGTAATTATTTTAAAGATAATTATCCGTCACTCATCTGGTAAAAAAAAATGGAAAAAGAATAGATAGTTGCGATTCCCTAGTGAAAGAATCTCGTGACATTTTCACGAGGATGAAATGTTGCGCACTCTATTATTAATAATTAGAGTCGCGAGATACAGCATAGCCATTCACTATGGCATTCGGAGTACATATTAGATATTACAATTCGCTTAAAAAAAAGTAAAATTAACATTTCATGACACGACGATGATGGGGTGAAACGCGTTTTTATCATTGCTTTAAAAATAATTACAGAAATATAATTTTTATAAAAATAAAAATCAAATTACCATCATTGGATCGCATTTTGGGAATAAGATATATTATTATATACGTGTATTGTAACTCTAAAATGCGATATAACAATTTACTCGATTGAAAGTTTAAGCATCGCATGACCATCATGTGATACACACTTGAATAGTTTTATAGTACATATATAAATTCCATATCGCATGTTTAAAATACGATATAACGACACTATTTTTGTAATTATTTTTCATAATTTGGTTTTATGAAATTTTTTTGAAAATATATTATACATGTAATATTCTTTATGATAATACATACATTTTGTGACCAATTGCAATTTGGTTCAAGAGGATTCAACCGAACCAAATCAAGTTTTATTTAATATTACCCAAAGTTTTTGAATGTTTAAAATGAAAAAAAAAAGTATAAATTAAAATTAAATACTTGAAGTAGAATGAAGAATGTAGAAGTCGAATGGATTGATATGTAATTAAATATAAGGATACCTGTAATATTATAATGGGAACTTATATCTTTTGATTTTGATTTTTTTTTATCGATTATTAGTACAGCACATTGTGGATTGGCACTGTTTTAGGCAATAAGGAATAACCGACCAAGTTAATTAGTATGGAGTAGCAAGTTGAGTTTGTTTGAGGGGAAGTACATTCTATAATTAATCGGTAATACCTTAAATTTATGATTATTGACAACAACAAGTAAAAATAAAATCTTCAATTTACACCATAAATTATTCTAAGATCACGCATATGTTAATAACTTCGAATAGCATCATATTACATACTTGTAATCATAATTATATCTATAAGTATCATTTGATAATCTATATGAATTCAATCGACATATGGCTCTGAAAGTCTACCGTATGGATACAACAAGAATTATACATTATGATTGAAATATTACTCAATACTAAACATTAAACAGATATGATATCATATATCCTCTTTTTATCATCTGGATAGTATTTAATACTAAAAATGTTCAAAACCCAGTATCCATAAACTCAATAGATTTTGGTCTGTTTTTCACTTTTTGAGATCGGTATTTCCAGTCTTATTCCAATTGATGATATAGTCGTGGGCAACCTCAAATTAATTTCCAACGGTTGGATTGCTTCCTGAATAATGCATCCATCTTATCCAATCCCAAATTCTCGTGCCTTTGTTCCTTTTTAAAATAATGCAATATTTCATGGGAGTGTGGACTCGTTCATGTGAGGACTTGAATGATGTTGTAATGAAGCCAATGCAGACCCATGTTCTCTCCACAAGACAAGACCAACGTCCTTAGCTTGATATGCGATGTCGGATGTTAGGTTAGGCATACTGATACTGCATCCTTGAGATCTTGCCACGTTGCTCATTTTTCACCCTTGATTTTCATGGACCCAGCAATTATTGATGGTTAGATATGGTTTATCTTTACCTCCGAAATATTTTCTTTTTCACTTTCAAATTCCAATCATCAATCCCACATTGCTTCCTTTACAATCCCATGTTTCTCGCAATCAACAATCATCATGCTAGTAAATACGAAATCATATGTAATCCAATGACTATATATGGCCAATTATGAGAATCAACACTAAGATTGGCCTATAAGTTAGCTACCAAAAAATGAGGACGTACACTAATGAGGATTTTTTTTTTCTTTTATTGATTGGATGTGAAAAAGGTACAAGATTTTGTAAACTATATAGGATTTTCTTTTTCTTTTATTGATTAGATGTAAAATAGGTGCAAGATTTTGTAAACTATATAGGATTTTCTTTTTCTTTTATTGATTAGATGTAAAAGGTGCAAGATTTTGTAAACTCATACTTTGTAATGAGGACCAAAACCCTTATAACCAAGTAGCATGAATATCAATCTTCTAATGACATTAATCCAACTTCAATATATTCCTTCTTAATAATTTCAAGAGATAAAAATTGACTAAAAAAACAAATAACTTTGCTATTAGGGGAAAAAGACGGAGTTGGACTTCTAGGTCTCTCAAAAAATATTAGTGTCACTATTAATATTCTTTCAATTTTCATGGATTTATCTCTTTAAATGTTATAAGATGTCATCAATGTTTAGGATTACGGGAAAAAAATTGAGGTATTGATAAAATAAATGTATTACACGTGTCAATCTTTTACTTGTAAGAAAAAAAGGCTGTCTACTTTGATTGTAAATCTAACTTTAGAGTTTTTATTTTTTACAGAAATTTAGGTAGATAGATTTGTTAGATTTCAGGAATTGTTTTATCTGGATGTGCTTCTCTATGGCCCAACTTAAAAATGCGCCTTTTTTTTTTGGGTAAAAGTAAGTGATGATGGACCAAGGCAAGAGGATAAGACAAAAAAAAAAAAAAAAAAAAGGCATAATGGTGGTGAATTGATGAGATAAAAACCTATTGGCTTGTTCCTTTTTAAGATTGATGATATGCCAAAAGTATGGATCCTAACTTGCATCCAGAAAGCAGCAGTTAAGAATTCTGCTAATATACGAGGATGTAATTAAATACACAAACACACACTTGGCTTTTTAGTTAAAAAGAGAAGTATCGAGATCAAAGCTTGGAAAATTTTGAATTATACTTTATTAAGTTTGAAGAGTATTTTTTTAATTAAATTTAAAATTTAAAAGATCATATGTCAAATATTAGGGGATTTAATGCAAACTTTAGAAGTTTAAGAATATTATCAGTACTAAAATTAAAAGTTTAGCAGGGTATTTATATTTTACTTTTATTTCATTCTTATTTATGAGTGCCAATGTGGCAGTTGTTATCGGTTCAAAGACAAAATTTTTCATACTTGCGAACATTAAATTTTTTTTCCCAACCAATCATAATTTATAAAAGAGTAGTATATAGGTACAAAGTTAAAAGTGTCTTTTTCTTTTTTATAGAAAATGTCAAATTCGGTACTGAACTTTACATAAAAATTCAATTTAGTACTTAAATTTCAAAATGGTTAGTTTAAAACTTCATCAAACTTTTCATAACTATTTTACAACTTCAATAACACCATTAGCTTTGTTTTTCTAGCATGGAAAAGATAATCTACCATTGTTAGATGGTATCAACAGAAGTAGTAAAAAGTCAATGATATATCACCACTTTAAGGTGATAGTAAAAATAGTTAGAAAAAAAAGGTTTGATTAGGTATTAAATTAATTATTTCAAGATGTAAGTATAAAATTGATTTTTTATGCAAAGTTCAAATATCAAATTTGACATTTACTGCTTGGTTTTTAATGATATGATACTCTACTAATAGTAACTCTGGTGTTTAAGTGGGATAGAATGGGCTCTACTCTTCCGGTCTGATAGTAATGGAAAAATAAAAATTATCGAGTGCACCGATGCAAATACAACTATTAACATTTTAGTTTAAATTCCATGAAGATCAGCTTTTCCCAATTATGTCACCCAATCTTTTTCATTCATGACCATGATCATGATCACGATCACGTTGCAATTTGTAAATGGTGGGGACGAGCTTCTTTTTCCCTCCTTTTTTTTTTTTTTTTTTTTTGGTACGGGTGTCTCGGACCAATAATGCAAATCCTATGGAAATGCTAACACCCCCAACTTCAAGGCCAGTTGTATTTGCGGTTTTGTCTGTTGTCAAGCTCAGAAAGTTGGGCTTCATGCTGCTGTGTTGATACTTATAGCAGTAAAAGGTGTTACGCTTGTTCCTTTTCATCTCTTTAGAGTTTAGAGTCCCGTGGACAGATGGTAAATTATCGCAATAAATCATCATATAGCAACTTAAGATAAAAGCTCCATTCAAATATTCAATTATAGTAGGTTTCTTTCATATATAAGAAATTAGTCAAAATTTAATAAGCTCATTTACATATAGGATAATATTATAAAATTTTTTTAAAATTTAGTAAAATATGCAATTAGGTATATGAATCTTAAAATTGATCAATTTAGCATCTAAAAAATTTTAAAATTAATCAATTTAGAAACTAAAAGAACTTGATGAAGATATTATTAACATATGAAATGTTTTTTAGATACTTAATTAATCAATTTTAAAATTTAAATATCTATCTATATATTTTATTAAAATTTAGGTAATATTTCATAACATTAGCCCCTTATTTGTATATAGATGGAGTTTTATTTTCAGCTGCTATATAGTGATATATTGCAATAGAGTATGTGAAAAGATGATTCAAAGGTAATTGAAGGTCACCATCATATTCACAAAAGTACAGACCGGCGACCCTTTTCCTATGGTACTGCTCTTTGTTCGACACTTGACGGTTTTATCCTTTAGGTTCACTTTATCTGGCTTCATCCCGGTTGTCACATGGCGATCTACACTCGTTTCGTTGGATATTACTCATAACTCATAAGTTGCTTTCATATTTCCACTCAATTATAATTGATGACTCAAAGCAAAAGGAAAATTCCTAAAATGGACTTGGTCTATTCGTTATAGACTGATAAAAATAAATTAATTAGGAATGTAAATAAATAAATATACGGCCTACTCGAATTCTTAATGGTGTTTACTCGAATTGAGATTTATTCCAAATGATTCAAATAATTTTATTGAGACAAATTCGATGATATTTAGTCCAACTCCCTGACACTCTAGTCAAATCACATAACCATTAGTTGAGTTAGAATCAAATTCTAAATATTAATATTATTATAATTACATCTACTATTGAAAACATTAGAGAATAAGGTTTGAGCTCATTAAGCATTAGTTTGTATCTAATTTAAGCTTAAAATTATAATATAAAAGTTTTAAAACTATACTTTAATTGTTTATATCTCAGAGGCTCTAAATACTTGTTATGTTTTCTTACCTGCTTCTCTTCATAAAGCAGCTTTGATCTTAAATATAAGGTTCTATCTTCTATGTAAGAATCCTTTCCCGATAAGAGAAAAGATGCTGAATTTTATTTTATTTTATTTTATTTTTCTTTTCTTTTTGGTCATCAGATGCTGAATTATTTATGTGATCTTACATAGATGAAAGAGAAAAAATAAAATAAAATAAAACAGAAGACATTTATTAGATTCTCCAGGAATAGAAATCTTCCAAACAAATAGTAGATAGGCTTAGGCATGCAGTGACGTGCACACTGGACACAGCCCACATGACCATTGACGAGGCTCTAATCTCAATTCGCAATCACACCACCAAATATATTACATAATAATTGTCTCCTTCTCCTTCTCCTTTTCTCTCTCTCTCTCTCTCTCTCTCTTCACGTGCTTTGCAGAATCATGCATATGCACTATACGCCATGCATGAATTCTACCATTAAAAATTGTATCGTCACTATAGCTTCTATAATTATTTATTTTAGGGCTCAACAAAACTTTTCTGTGCTATTTATACGGTCTGTTTACTCTGTTTACCGATCAGAAACAGAAAGTATAAAATTATATAGTTTTCTCTTAACATCATTTATCACTATTAAAAATTTATAAAATTTTCACTTTTGACCTTTATCCCATCATCTTTCTAACGCTCATATCTCCCACATTGAGGAGTCTAAAAAAAATAAAAGGATTAGAAGGGAAAAAAAATAAAAGGCTTTAAAGGAGTTAATTACATTTACAACAACTTGCGTAATTCATAGAGAACACTTTTTAAGTTACTTATATAATACAATTTAAACTGAATCGATACATGAATCTCATAAGTCATAATAACAGATTTTATGCTTAGACAGTCATATAACGGACAGGGGTAAAGGGAAAAAAAAAAAAAAAACTATAACAAGAAAAAGATTGATGCCAACTTACACATGCACGCACACTTTGGTTCATTAAAATATGTAAAATACAACACATGCAATTAATTAATAAACCGATGGGACCGGTCTTAACCGGCTAATCTCAAACCGTTAATGATTGAGATCACTACTACCATATCACTGACTAACAAGTCCTCAAAGGATTTCCGCATAAACAATCGTTGTTGTCGAACGACGCCGCTTCGAGGTGCCCGAACGGTTCGCCGATCGGGATGGGCCCGCACAAGTGATTGTGGCTCAAATCCAAGTGACCAATGTACTTGGCCGACGACAGCGAACCGGGTACTTTCCCTTTCAATTTATTGTGCGATAGATCCAAAGCCATAAAATACGATTTCGGTCCGAACACGTCCGCAATCTCACCTTCAAGACCGTTCCGGCTCAGATTCAGAATCCCCATACCAGTGTTCCCCAGCAGCGCCGACGGTATATGACCGGTGAATTGATTGCTATCCAGATTAAGAGTCGAGAGAACCGGCATTTTGCCCAGCTGCTCAGGAATCCAACCGGAAAGCCGGTTCTCAGCTAGATCCAAATCGGCCAGCCTATAGATACTTGCAATCGAGACTGGAACCGAACCGGTCAGCTGGTTCCGGCCAAGCAACGCCCGGCTCAACATCGTCAGCTTGCCGAAATCAGCAGGAATCCCGCCGGAGATCCAGTTTCCTCTGAGATCGAGGTGCATGAGGCTTTTCATCTGAACAATCGATGCCGGGATCTCGCCGGAGATATGGTTATCACCGAGATTGAGCACGGTGAGCCGCTGGAGGTTCCCGATGGACGAGGGAATCCGGCCAGAGATTTTATTTCCAACGAGATCGAGTATACGGAGGGAGGAGAGGGAAGTGATGCATTCGGGAACCTGGCCGGAGATTCCTTTCCAGTCGGCGATGGTGAGGGTAGTGAGGCGGTCGAGCTTGCAAATGGAAGGGTTGATGGTGCCGGTCATGTAGCCGGAGCGGCCGGCTTTGGTGAAGATAGGGTCCTCGGACTCGCCGCGGAGGTTGATGTCGGCGACTCGGTGGTTGGTTGGGTCGCAGCTGATGCCGTACCAGTTGGTGCAGCAGTTGGTGCCGGTCCATGTCCGGAATATCCCCAAGTAGGGCTCGTTGAGTGAGGACTTGAAAGCCAGTAGCGCTTGTCTGTCCGACGGCGGACAGGCGTTCGCGACGGTCATAACCGCCACAACCAACAATGCAGCTTCTAAAATTACTCTACTAACCCTCATTATTCTTTTTTTTTTTCCCCCTTTTTCTCAGCTTGTTATGTTATGTGATGACTGTGTGCGTGTATCTATAAAGTTGTAAGTAAGAGCTGCTTGCTGAAGAAGATAATGAGTAGTGTAGTATGAAATTGAAGATTAAACAACACACACTTGATCCTGCTCGACTGCTTTGTTCACCGCATCTACTAATATATGTGTGTGTGTAATGTGCATGGCCTTCGCAGTTCTCACTTTTATATTGAAAAGTAGATGATGGGATTTTGCTTTCGGACAATAATACCCCAGAACTGGAGAGAAATGTCCACTACCTAACGCCATACGTGGACTGATTAATAATGTATGGATATTTATAAAAAATTTTATTTATAAATGATTTTGTAAAAGTTATATATATTTCTATATATAAATATCAATATTATTTATTCTGGCATATCGGGCCTATGCGTATATTTTTTTTTAGTTTCTTTTCTTTTTGTTAAGTAATATATTGCGAAATTGGTTTCGCTTAATGGCACTTACTGCACCCAGCACATGGTCCCGGATAGTGTCGTGGGCCCATGGTGGCAGACATAGACAATTATTTCATGCAAAGATTTCATTGCATTATTCATATCTCACTTACTTAACGTCTCACTAAACATGATTTTTTCTTTTTCTTTTTTTTTTTGCGATAAATTTGTAAATGCTTCATTCAATACTGTTGATCACATGGTGAGCTTTTAAAGCATCCTTGAACCTACTGATCACTTTTAAAAAGCAAAAATTGTACCATTGAAAATCATTTATCATAAACTAAAATGAGAAATCAATATTTTTAAGTATACTTAAAACGGATATTAACATTGTATATAATAGTATAAATATAAGTTCAATATTTAAAATTAGTTAAAAATAGATGTTCATAACCTTTTTAGTATTATATATAGATATTGATATATTTGATCTCAACATGTTATGTCGACATGATTTATAATAGCTGGTAATGAATCTTTTATTTGCACCACTATATATATTTTCTTTAACCACTTCAAATGTTAAATACTTATTTAAGCTTGTTCCTAAATCTGATTCATCTTTTATAATCTTCTCCTTTTAAAAATATACATATCGTGTTACTATTGATGGGAAAATTTAGCTAAGGGCTTCTCAAACTTAGCCATTTATGAGTTAACCTCCACACTGAATCTAGGAAATGGCACACTTACGCTTGCTCCAACATCTAACCTTTATTTAACTCCACTTTTGAAAAACTAAGGATGTGGTTTAGTGGCTCAACATTTACCCTTCTAATAGCTATCATGCTTTATGCCAATTTCCACATTCCATCTCCACTCATTTCAACTGTCCATGATCATTTCTCAACAGACACCATAAGAGATGTCATTAATAAACATCTGACAATATTAAAGGCCTACGTTTTGCTACCATCGCTACTCACACTAATAAATATTTTAATGACTTGACCATTAAAGTAATCTGTTATGATCTTACATCGATTTCATAAGAAATTATGAAAGGGTACTTAAGTTTGGAAGGCTCTGCTTTCTGATAGACTAGTCTTTTGAATTGAGCTCTTTTTCGACTTGGTACTTAACCGGGAATGAGCCGCCAAGGCATTGGCTTCTCAAGGGATGGGTAATGTTATGATTTTAAATCGATTCTATAAAAAAAATTATAGAAGAATATTCAAGCTTGGAAGGCTCTCTCACCAAATAAGCTAGTCATCTGGTTGGCTCTACGTCCGGGTTTAAGTACCTAACATAATCCCATCGAACAACTCTTAGTGCATGTTGAATTGTGTTTGTTTCGCAATCCCATTGTAGTGTAGTCTCGATCCAATCAGGTTTTGCGATAAAACTTTGGCAAGAATATTGATCATTATTAGACTGCCGTGAAACCACTTACTATTAATGTTGTTTTGAGCAAAGACTCGAGCTTTAATAACAGCTATTGAGATGCACAATTTTAAGATTATAAAAAAAGTGAAGCAAGCTTTAAAAATTTTATAATAATACAATGTTCATTAGTTTTAAAAATAAATAAGTACACTAAATCAAGCAAATTTTAAGGTTATAGGCACTAAATTGCAAATTTTAGAACATTAGGCACTAATATGCCCAAACTTAAAAATTCAAACATTTCTACAGACTTTTTCACGTGGAAAAGAACTAAAGTTTATTAGAGGATATATACCATATAAATCCTTATATTGATGATTTTAACAAGTTGCTCTGTTAGTATGCACACTTTTGTTTACTCTTGTACCGATAATTTTAACAAGTTGGTGTGCTTACTTTTACTTGTTGTAACTTAGAGTTTGTACTTTCCATTTTCTTGGTACAACTTAGAAAATGTTAAATGGTCAGATGAAGTAAAAATACAAACACTAAATTAGAGTAAACAAGAGTGCAAATACTAAATTACCAAAAACTAAAAATATAAACACTTAAGAAATAAGATATACTTAACCATAGTTATAAATAATAATCACATGTGAACAGTATATTCTTCATGGGTAAGACACTAGAACTGCACTAATTTTGAGAGGATGATGCAGAGTTACCTATGGTGAGTATAATGGTTAAAAGAGCAGGGAGGATTACATAAAATTAAACCGTAAATGTGGCAGTGAAACAGCTCATTATGTTGCTAAATAATTGGTGAGTGTCGGCATGTGAGTACACGAGGAAAACAAAAATTGCACAGCAAGTCGACGTGTCGATAAAGGAGCACGCTAATATATTTATAAAAATTGCACAACAAATTTAGTTTAGAAATTATTTAAAAATAATAATAATATAAATACTAAGTGTGACCACAATCACTTTAAGAGATTTAGATCTATTTGTTTTATTATATTCTGATTATTTTGGTATCATATTTTTATTATTTTGAAAAAAAATGTTTACTAAGAAACAAATATTGATAAAAAAACTGATAGTTTTACTGATAAACAGACTAAGATTTGATATAGATGTGACACAAATAAGTTACAAATGCAAATCTAATACAGATGTTATACATATAATAATCAAACAATCTAAAGAGATCCTTATACCATTTCTATAGTTAATTCTATAATTTGGTAAGCGGCTATCCATCTATAATAGGAGGTTTAGTCACTTGTTTAATGCTTTCTAGCTTTGGGCTGGTTGAAAAGCGATGGATAACGAGAAGGGGGAAATAATAAAAAAAAAAAAATAACAAGTTCACAATAGTGAAAATGTAGCAATAGATGACAAATGCGCATGTGAAAGAGAGAGAAAGGGAAGTTGAGAAGAGAGGTGATTACTATAAAAAATAAAGATTGGAAATCTTAAACTGGTTCATGGGAAATGTTCAGACGTGTATTATGGACCTATCTATTCGACGTATTCATAAATGTGTTTTTGGGTGTTAAATTCCGACCCTTAGATATTTATAAATGGGCCTAATATATTTATTTTTCATGTTAAGCTTCATTTTCAAAAACTGTTTTCATTCACATAATATTTTTCGTACGAGTTGACCAATCAAACACCGGAATGCCAACACTGGCTGCTAGCTAGTAATACCAAAATTCTACCACACCTTTGATTTCACTTAACATAAAAAAGAACCGTGAAAGGCACGAATTAATCGAAGGCAAACACCACAAATGATAAAAGTCTAGCCTCATAGAGACAGGGTTTGATAATTTGCCACTACCGAACTCTTCTATTCAGAGCTCACCCAGTTTTAGCCCTTTTCTTCGAAGGTAGATAAACCCTAAATTAAAGTAAAACCTATTTACAGATGTCCGTAACCACTTATTTTCTCCCTTTCTTTTTTTTTTTTTTTTTTATTTGTGTGTGTTGGGGGGTTATAAAATATTTCCAATATTGATTGATTACTTTGCTAAAGAGTATGGAAAAGTAAGAAAACTATTTCAATGTTCACTGCTTAACAGGTATTTTGAAACACGCATCGATACTTTTAAAGGAAAAATTAGTTGCACCAGAGCATATTGTTGTTGTTATTATGATCATTATAGAAGTAATTAAGGCTCCATTTGTCTTAAGGAAAATATTTTGTATCTAGAAAAATGTTTTATATAAAAATGTTTTTCTAAAAACAATATATTTTCATCTATTTGGTTGCTTTTGCATAAACATGTCGAAAAAATTTTCTGATGTTCGACATACCAATGTTATATAATACATTATCATATGTAGATAATTTATTATTAGTAAGCTACTATATAAGTACCTTACACTAAATATAAATTATTTTATATCATTTATTTGCAAACTGTTAGTTAATATTTATAATTTTTTAATGAGTATTTATATTTTTCTTTTCTCCATTAAATTATTTTCATGTTTAAAATATAATTTATTTGTCAATAATGATAAAAACCAAATAAATATCAAGTTCCTAAAGTTAGAATGCTTACAAAGATTGATTGAAAAATTAACTTTTCATTTTGAAAAAAGTAAGTCCTTTTTCTTAAAAAAAAAAAAAAAAAAAAAAAGGTTCCTTTAGTGGAAACTATCTTCATTATAAGGAAAAATGTTTTCTAGTTAAAGTGTTTTTTTTTTTTTCCATGATAAACAAGGAGAATAAAAGAAACTGTATACCCTTTTATGAAACAAACGCGGCAAAGGAAGCATTAATGTTACAACGACTTTTGTCCTTGAAAGAAAGGCCAGTTTTTGTGTCATAAATGAAACATTGCCCCATCTAAGTCAGCAACAACGAAGTTACCCTCATCATTTATTGTTTGTCTTACGAATACATCTACCTACACCCAGCTGCATCAGCATTCGATTTTCATGGCAGAAAAAGAATTAATTAGATGCTCTTGGAATTGCCTTTTCAATATCCGTCTCTTTCTATAATTAGTACTTGGAAAGCCAAGAGAAGTGCAGGGATCCACAGAATTTGGTATATCATGATAGCTTCAGATAAAAAAGATAATGTAAAAATTAAATACCAGCAAAACTTTGACGTGTGGCCCCGTGATAGCGTATATAAAACATAAACGTATTTTTTAGGAGCCATCCATTACTATTATTATTATAATAAAAAATTGTATTTGGCATAAGTCTGAATGACGTGGTTTTAATCCCATACCTTGGTTTTAATAGACCTTATCCTTAGTTTAGGGACAGCCATAGCTAGATCGCATCCCCAACACCAGATCCAGTATGTTTGAATCCTAGGAGGAGGTGGGATGCACAGAAGTATGTTCCACAGACCTAAGGACGTAATGAACGAGGGAATGTCACGAAAACTTAGATAAGTATCAAAACATAAATGTAAGAACCTAGACTCAAGAGGACCGAGACATATTATGGGCCATAGGGTAGCTAGGTACTCCAATAGCGAGCAGAACCACGATGGTCGATAAGAGCACTTGTACAACTAATCAAAGGCTCAAGAACCAAACGGGTAAACAAATACCCAAGAAATACTAATTAAAGTTACTTAACAAGGAATACATACAATACTGATTACATTCCAAAAAATACCCTAGTGCAAGGCAAAAAATTTCTTCTGCTGTCCCAGGTATAATTTTTTGAAAGGTTACTGTACATGTAGAGCCAAAGGAAAGGGCATATCGTGATTTTAGAATGGCCAAAAAATTAATCTAAACCCAAGCCACTTGCTTTACCTTACATTTGCTTCAAGCTACCTGCTTGTATATCCATCCTCTACCAGTTGTAGTTCAGCTGGTGAGAAGAACTTGAAAGCAGCCTATCATCACACCAACTAACCAGGAATTTAGGATTACTTCCCCATTATTTGCAATGAAAACTTAAGGATGTCGGGTAAAACCAAGTTGATTGCAACCCAGTAAATGAAGTAAGATGAATCAGTAGCTAGTAGCTTTTGCAAATAAACAGGAAGCTCCTAGACTTGAGCAAGCACATAAACAATAAATCACACGTTTTACCAAGATGAAGCATTCACTAGATAACCCTTTCAACAACCAAAAAAAAAACAAAAACAAAAAGCAGCAATATCTTTAAACTACAAGGATTTTTAGCCAAAAATTTCATTACGACAACAAAAACCTGCCAAAGTAAGTAGCTTAATTTAATCCTCTTCATCGATAACCTTGGTACCCAAGCCCTTCAATCCCTCAGGTGGTATCTCTGCAACAGTGACCAGAGAGTAGAATTCCTCCTTGGCATCTTCCTCTTCGTTTCTCTTCCTTGCAATCCTGACACGAACCCTCCTTGGAACACTCCTGATACCACGGCTCCATACCTGTTTGTTAAGTTTGACATCAACTCTAACATCAGTTGTCCCCATAGCCTTTTGTGCAAATTTCCTGATTTCTTTGATGGCCTTTGGCGCCTTCTTCTTGAATGTGCTGTGAAACAAAGTGATCGGAATAAGAAACAGAGCATGGACCATGAAACATCTATTTTGGATTAGGAAGAGACAGCAGTCACAAACTTGGAAAAATTAGGACAACCCATATGTTTATAAATGAAAGGCATCTACAGGAAGGCAAGAAATTGTCAAGGCGATCGGTGCGTGTTTGATGAGTGAATAACTCTTTTGGCCGAACATGTTAGGCAGATTATTAAAAGCACTAGCTTTGATGGATTATGAAATGTCTATTATCAGAAGAAATGCCGCTGCAACAAACTAGAAAACATCTATCTACTATAATTGGAGCCTAAATGAAGACATTGCTATTAAAATTTTTCAAGTAGATATAACTGAGATTTTCAGAGCCAATGAGGGTCCTAATCACACACAAGTCATAACTAAAGTTTATGGGATTCATTGCACATCAAGCAAAGTTCTGAGAGCATAATCGTCTATTTTACATATAAGTAATGACAAATCGGAATGGGAATGTAATCCATGAAATCCATCAAAAAGCAGCTACACGCAATAGCAAAGTCATCGTGATGAAGATCAACAGTGGCAATCCAAAATATTGACCGGGAAATTCAAATCTCCTAGCTTTGAATTAAAACCCAAATATTCGACATCATAAAACATCAGCAATAGTTCACAAAACATTTTCCAGAAAATATAAATATCCCAAAGCCTAACAGCAGGATCAAGGAAATCTATTACATGACATCTCGGGAATATACATATAAGATATATATGTTTGTGATTTAAGAGAGAGAGAGAGAGTACCATCCATGGAGGCGTTTGTGGAGGTTGATGGTGTACTCTCTAGTAACAACCTCCTCTTTCCGTCCTTTACTCTTCCTGTCCGCCATTTCTCTTTCGTTCTTCTACTGCAATGCACCGCTACGACGGCTCCACTCCGCACAAACCCTAATTTTCTTCCTCCGACACCAGGTCCCTAATATAGTGCACGTTCGGGTTTATCGAATGACCCCGCTCTTGCGATAAACCACGAAAATGCCCTTCTTGCTGACGGAGTCGGGCTGGGCCACCCACAATTTCTTATTGGGCTCCTCATCTTGTTCAGGTTAGGCTTATGACTCCCTAATCCATTTATCTTAAACATTCCGTTTGTTCTCTTTTCCTTTTTCTTGCGGAATTATCAAATCCTGATTTCGTATCATTGATCTAATTTTTCATGGTATTTAATTGGATTTTAAAAATTTTGCATGGATGTAGAGTTTTAAAATTATTGACATATTGATTTAATGTGTTTTTCTTATGAATATCCGTGCAAGTTTATTTCCTTCCCGTGAATATGTAGAGGGTCATTTTTTGTAATTGGGCTTGGAGCCAAATTTAATACAAAAAAAAAAAAAAGACCTTTTGAACTAGTGGCAAGGCTCAAAAGATAGTTCCACTAAAAGATGTCATAGGAGATTTGGCTTGTCATGCTCGAATAGGAATCACTAGACCGATTTATTTTGCTCTCAGCCTTATTTGATTTTCTTCTGTGTGAAAAATAGACTCCAAAAAAATTTTCTTGGCTAATTTGAGCTTCTTAAGTAGAATAAAATAAGTCTTAAATCCTTTTTATATTAAAAATGATCTAATTTAATAGAAAAATAGGTTTCTTTTTATATTATAAATGCATCATTTCTCTTACAATCTCACATCCAAAGCTCATAGCCATTATGGGGGGTGGGGTGTTGAATTATGGCCGTTGGATCATGGAAGAGATTCAACAGTCGCAAGTAATGAGTCATCTTAATTATTCATCCAAAAGTCATTCAATTGCTACTATTAGCCTCCATTATCTATAAATAAGATGTTTCTCTTCTTATTTATGGTCATTATGTATATTACTAAAATTAAAAGCAATGCAAAAACTATGTTAGAATATCTCTAGAAAAGATCAAAGTATCTACTTTGTGAAAAACGAGTCTAGAACGATTGAGTTTACTTGATTTAATCTTTTGTCATGTTCATTCACTCGAGAAATCAAGATTGCCTATTCCTCATCCTACGCTTCTCTCTATGACATCCATACACATATCATCAATTCAAGACTCCTCTCGAGTCGATCAGCAAGCCTATCGCACGTGATTAGCACATCTATTGCACGTAATCAACTAGCTATAACAATCCCACTGTACATTTAACTGGCAACTCCACTAAGGAAGAGTGAGTTATTGATAAGAATGACACCTCCCTGTAAGAAATCTAGACGAGAGATAAACCCCTAAAACCAGGACAATCAACCTAATGTAATTGAGCATGTTTACGCTGAGGATGACAATGCTACACCGGTGGCTATGCAGACACCTATAGCTAACAGTGTGTTCATGATACGCACTATATAGGAAAACATTCAAGCTTTCAACTAGTTTCTTAATGTTTTTATGCAATTCTTTCCAATAATGACAAGAATTGCCACTACTGCATTGGGAAGTATGCTTCCCAAGATAACTTTGCTTATACCGAGCACGCAAGCAACTAACACTACACCAACTCCTGCTGTTCCAAAGGGTCACTCAACATGAGGCTCGACATGATTTTAAACATGAGCAAACCACTCTTCCTGCTGCCAAAGATGAAGGGGGACATCAGTTGGAGAGATTGGAGTCACTGTTACCTCCAACTCCAAGGGATCCTATGCCTACTGTTGAAGAAAAGGTGAGGGTTCATCTTAGAGACTACTCCTCTTTCGAATGTAATGTGTAGCCTATTATGGTTGGCATAGTTGCACCATGCAGCATTACTCCTACTCCTCAAGTGGGAGTTAATATTTCTTTTGCTTCTGTGAGGACCAGCATAGCTGGATATAAGAATCATAGTGCGAACAATCCTTCAACCACATGTAATACTGCAACATTACATGTAAGGTTGTTTTTAAAGAAATGATTTGTATAAATTTTTGTCTAAACATATCATAAGATTCATTTATCAAAACTTTTCATTAAAAGAAGTATAAAACTTACTAAACAAACACTTGGTTGTCTATTAATACATGAGAACAACTTCATACACAATTATTACATACCAAGGCTTATGATCAAGCCTTTACAAAATATGAAGCTTTACAAAAGTCTTTAATAAAATATACATATACAAAAAATGCATTTTTATATCTATGTCAAGGAGATCATTGTCACGCCCCAAAAAGGGCCTACTACACTCAGTATTAAAACTTATGAATGATTACCTTAGTCATGCAAAAACTTCGATACCGAGTATAAAGCGTACTTTTATAATTATAGAGCACCATTATTTGAAACAAGTAGTTTAAGAAGTTATAGAAATAGCATTCAAGAATGGAAATCATAACATCATAACTTAAACAAAATATAATAGGAGTCTTGCAAATAGAAAGAGGGCCCATCAAATAGTTACATAATCTCCAAAATTTTTCCTTCAAGAATAAAATTACATGGGAGATTTCTATGGAAGTCTAGGTCTATCATACGCCAAGACTTCTTCCAAAAGCTCCTGAGTCAAAATCAATACCTTAGTATAATATCCACGGGGCTTCAACCACAAAAAGGAAGACCGCAATGGATATCTAAGGGGGTATGAGCTTTACATGCTTAGTTAGGAATATATCCATAACAATGTACTCGTACAACAAAGTTAAAACAAGTTAATTACACAAGGATATGTAATGCAACAAACATGTGATCAAACAATACATATGATTAACCGAAAATCATATGTTGAATAAATTTATACCCTCCATTTGGGGTTATGTGTTTCGGTCTCATATGACCATAATTCGCAAACAATAAATTTATGTAGTTCTTTAGGGCTACTACTCGCCTTTAAAATGTAGTTCATACGGGCTCCTATGCACCAAAATATTAATGCAGATTTCCAGGCCATTGCGTACCTTATTATTATGCTCTTGTCCCACAAAGGGTATAGTAATGAATGCAACGTGACTCACTTCATGATATACATGAATTCATTTAAATAGGTCCTTAGCATGACATTAATATCTTAGAGGCGATTATAGAATTTGCAAACACTCCAATATAGTACTAAAACAACAATTTGAATATTGATAATTCAAACATCGATATATTAATATAATTTCAACCATTATTTTAAGGCACATGCACTTTCCAAATTTTATTTTTTCCTATTCTAGTGCCACTATACTATTAGCAAAAGAATAAGTATGAAATTAAGGAAACAAACTCACTTAGCTATAATGTGGAAAATTCACTAGTCGCAATAGTCCTCGAGATAGGGAACTTCTCCTTTCTTGTCACCTAAACAAAAGAAATACTCGAAATGAGTATTTTGTGGAAGTTCTACTTAAACTTGCTAATTTTATCTTAGAATTTTCATCAAAAATCGAATTATGTAAAATTCAAGCTTAAAATAGTCATAACTTGCTCATTTTAAGTTGAAATTTCGCATATTAGATGTCTTTTTTTGTCTACTTAAAAAAATCTATTTATTTCTAAGGTTATTTTTAATATTTAAAGCCATTTATGATCCAAAATAGGTTAGTACGGAATTGACACGAAACCCTAGCTCTTAAATTGAAAATTTTCTAAGCTTTACATCATCCAAAAATTCTATAACAAGCACATGGATATTTACAAAGTTGAAAAATCCTTTTCATATATATATAAACTCATATTATATGCATGATTCTAATGGTGTTGTCTCAATAAGGATTTTTCATAAAACAATTTATTTTAGGAGTTTGAAAGATGAGGTTTACAAAATCTCTTTTTAAGATGTTGGAAAGAAAATTAAAGGCTTGAATTTGTTATAAAGGAGTGCTTTCCCATTATATCTCTTATTTTTACATTTTCTTAACTTATAAAAATAAATTTACTTCTTAGAATTCGGTTTTTCAAGTTGTCTACTAATTTTATTTCTTAAGTGGATTTTTAACTAGTGAGTAGCTTTTAAACCTAATTTAGAAAAATTGTTTGGTTTTTAGTGTTTTCCAAAGTGTTGGTATAAATTCTATAATAAGTTATTGAGAAAATTTGCATAACAAAAAATAATCAACATTAAAAATTTATTTTAACAATTTGGAACTAATGTAATTGAACCATTATCCTACGTTTTAGTGAGAATTTCTCCTAAGTGTTAGAATCATGTTTCTAAAGAGTTTAGTTCTATGAAAGAGAATAACTCCTTTTATTTCTTTGAAACCTTTATTAAGACAACAACATTATGACCATGCATGAATATAAACTTATAGTTATGTAAAAAGAATAACTCATATAGAAAATAAAAGACATAGAAAAAAAAAGCATGCATACATACATACATATATATATATAATATATATATATATAAGAACAAAAATTTGGAAGTCTTAACATGCATCAAGGCTTCTTGAAACTTAGAATTAGACAAGTTCCATAAAAAGAAAAGCATAAAAAAGCTTAAGGAAAAGACAAAAAAGAAAATTATGGAAGCCTTGGGATTTTATTTAAGTCTTTCTAGAACTTAGAAATTGACAAGTCTCATAAAGAAAAGCAAGATAATAATAAGAAAAATCATGGGAGTCTTGGATTTGTATCAAGGTTCTCCGAGCTTAGATTATGGACAAGTTCTAAAGATATTTTGACTTGATTAAAACAAGTTTAAGACTAGAATGACTAGTCTTAATAATTTACATGAAATAAATAAATATGCAAGAAAATAAAAGTATAAATAAAAAGTTATATTAGTGAGCATTAGGCTCTAATAATATATATGTACATACTTATGCTTGATAATATATAGAAGTTAGGTTAAGAGCATTAATATAACGAGAACATAACAACATTTATAAAAGAATATGGTGTTGACCAAGACATAAACAAGTTGTTGTTTTTCATGATTTCTTCCCTAGTGTAATGCTCATGAGTTTTAAAAAACAAAACAAACAAGGTGTTCATGTTATGTTAACATGAAGAAAAGAGATGGTTTAGATATTTACTTAAGGTATATGATAGTGGATAATAGATGGATGAAAGAAAAATTTATGAAAATTGTTTGAGAATGGGAACGAAGGCTCACGGTTTTAACAAGAAGGAGAGAGGGAGTTTGAGAAGAAAATTTGTAAGAGTTTTATTATAGTTTGGAGAGCATGTGTAAGAAAATGAAGAGAGGGGGTATTTATAGAGTTTTGGAATGGAAATGAGTATGAATAAAATTAATTGAAAAAGAAAAAGAAATCGATAGAGAGAGATATGGGGGGCACCGGCCATAGGGGAATGGGAGAGAGAAATTGATTGATTTTGCATTTTTATAATGAAAAGTAAGTAATGTGTAAAATAAGTTATGTATAAAGTACTATTAGAAATAAAAAATGTAAAAAATAGATGTGTAAGGTTGTAAGAGTAGTAGTAATAAGAAAAAGTAGAGATAGTGAAATAGTAATGAATAGTAGTGAATAGTAACTTGAATAGTAAACAAGACAAATTAATACTGATAGTAAAAAAATAGCATAAAAAAGCCATGTCTAATATTTTTAGATGTCGAAAAATTTAGAAACTAATGTTTTATGAATCCTCATCTTATCACGATTCTAAAAATTTTGAAATTGATATAAGGAATTATTCATTTATGTCATTTTCTTCTCTAGGATCTCTAACCTTAACATGGTGTATATGAGGAAAAATTCATAAGGATTTTAGGATTTTATGAGTACTCCAATTTGATATATAGATGTGACATACAATATTATGAAAAAGATCACTCATTATTACATGCAAGTGGAATACAACCATGGACTAAAAGAAGAAGTGGAAAAGAAATCGAAACTAGAGGTTGAAACAAAACTGCACTTCCATCTACATCACTTTAACAATAAAGAACCTAAACCATCATCCTCAAAGGCTAGTAGTTGTTGGGAGGAGGAGTAAGAAATGAAAGGTTGAAGGGGATGTTAGGAAGGAGTAGGCACACTTGGAAAAGGGGGCGACGTGATTCTTGAGATTGGTAAGCTAGGGATGGGTAGCAAAAGTAATGAATGTAATGGTGGTATGGGTGGCAAAGGCAATGGTGGGATGGATGGCAAGGGTGTAAAGGCAAGGTGGGACGGGTGGTAAAGTCAATGGTGGGACGGGCGGTAAAAAGAATGATGGCAAAGGTGGGATGGGTGGCAAGGGCAATGAAGGCAACAATAGGATGGATGGAAATGGTGGCAATGCCAACATTTTAGAAAAGACGAGCTTGGTAAGATCGGCAAACAATATAGATGTTGTCACACAAATGCCTAGCTGCCTAGCTCATGCTAGTGCTTGAAAACATGATAACAAAGATAAATAGCATTACTAAACATTTGCATGTATCCGTTAACAATTTGTGTGATAGTATAATATAAGACTTGTGTAATGTTTGATAGTGCTATTTTGTTACTATAAATTATATATGGTGTTTAGACAAATGGAGTCTTAGGTTAAACTGTTATATAAATAAGAGATGCAATTGGAGCTTATATCTATTCTTGGTGGACTGCTACACTTAAGGTTGTGAGAATTGATGAGTTTCATAGTTCTTATGGAATTTTTCGAGAAAGAAACGATACACATTTTGGTCTTACCCATAAAAAATGAAACCTTATGCGTATTCCTTTCCTTTCTTTCTTTTTTTTTTCCTTTGAGTATCAATTGAAAGAAGATTTATTGGTATTAATACACCACATATTTCAAATGAATAGTTAGAAAGTACAAATAATATTTTGTAAATAAAAGTGATAATGGGTAGTTTTTTCTAAAAAGTAACTATATATCAAAATTCTATTAATACTTACTCTCTACTAATAGTATTTTAGTACTAAAAATTTTATTTGAAATTCTTTAGTGATTTAAATGTTCTGGGGGAATCAATAAAGTCAAACATGTAAATACAAAAGTGAAATGACAAAAAAGAAAAAAAAAACAATGAAAAAGATTTTAAAAAGAAAAATCATGCCACACTTGTTAATCAATTTAATCATGTGCTTTTATGTAATTGCATCTTCGCATGTGCAATTTCTAATATTGGGCTAGTGATGGATCAACTCGTCCATTTCAAACGATTTTAACTTTGCTTGTGGCTAGCATTTTTTTTTTTTTTTTTTTGGCCCAGGTTGTAACTAGCTATTTACTCAAAGATATGCTTTTAACAAAAACTTTGCCATGTCTGGTGGGTATTGGTAGGGGGGAATAATGCTGAAATAAAATAATAACTACTCCATTTCATTAGCAAAGTAGTCCTACGGAAAGAAGTCCGAATAATGAATAAAAGTACCAATTCTACCAATGAAACAAGCAAACCTACCATAACGAATAAGATTGGAAATGAGTTACGTCAAGTCGAGCTCATTTACTAAATTAATGAGTTTTAGTCAATTCGAGCTTTTAATAAACCTAAAAGATGTAAACTGTTAAGGTTTCATCAGTCCGAACTTAATTCATTAGACTCGTTTAGTTTAAATAATCTAAACAAGCTTTGAGTGCTACTGGTTTAGTTAAATATTATATATATATCTATATGATATTATATGAATATATCTATAAAAATAATTATATATAATAAAATAATATTTTAAAAAAATGACAGGCTCTCAATGAGCCTGGCTTTCACAAACTTAAAACAAATTTCAGGTTGTGCTGGTTATATGAATTTTAAACTCAGCATAACTTGTGAAATTCCTATCTTGTATTTTTTCCGGTCGTTATTATATGACAAAAACTTAAAATTTTTTTTAATAACGATGACATTTTGTACCATATTTATATATTATTTTACGTGCAGTGTTGCATTTCATAAGATATGAATAATATAATATAATAAATTTCTATATATTTACCACAACAACAAATATAATATTCTAAATAAATAAATTAATTGATATATGGATGAGCAAAATACAAGTGACACCATGAAAACCCAATTCCCAAAACCCTAAAGAACTTGATTTTAAAATTTAAAACCCTCGAGATCAAACCTTAACTGGAGTGATATACTCCATAGTGCCGCTCCTACTCCACAAAATTAAAATTAGGGCTCATTTTCCGATCCCTTCCTTCGAAGCATAACTACCACGGAGAAAGTCACCGGAGTAACGATTCGTCACCGGCATGGTAAAGAAATTTCTTAATCTCCTTCAATTGTTTGTTCACATCAGTTTCAATTATCAATTTCACTTTCTCCATACAGTCTTATCTCTTTTCGTAGTAAGGCTTTCTAAATTACGCCGATAAATAACAATATGCAGTCGGGAAGAAAAGAAACGGTATTGGACTTGGCAAAGTTTGTTGATAAGGGCGTTCAGGTCAAGCTTACTGGTGGAAGACAAGGTCTTACCCCTCTCTGCTTCCTTGTCCTTTTTTTCCCCCCTTTAAAGTTGATTTTGATTTTGATTATGTTGATTATATTTTACAGTTACCGGGACTCTAAAAGGTTATGATCAGCTACTTAACCTTGTCCTCGACGAAGCCGTCGAGTTTCTAAGAGGTATAATTCCTTCATTGACTGTGCCGCGGTTCTTATGATCGGTTTTACTACAGTTCTGCTCAATTCATCTAGTGAAATAAGACACGCTAGTAAGAAAGGGATGATTTTTAGACTCTAACAAATTGTGCTGTCTTGAAAATACTAGAAGTTACTTTGTGATTATTCTTCGATATCGAATCCATTTCAAATGATATTAGCAGAATGATCTGAATAAAGATTTGTTATAGCAGATTTAGACCTTTTAAGGCCATGTTTTTTATTGCCTTTGCATACATGAGGGTCCGATGGACAAACGAGTAGGAATTTTGTACATACACCACTGGCTCACACCAGCTTTTCAGCTTTAAACAACAGACAAGTCTACTTAATTTATAGGGCTACAACTATGTGAGATACGAAGGGAAATAATGTCTGTTTATCAGCATGGTACCCACTGACTTGATGGATCTAGAGTTGATGGTTGATGCAGATATCTAACTACAGCTATCAGTTGCCTTGTGTATAGTTCAACTAGTGACAGTGACAGTTATGATGTAGAGTGTTTCATGAAATTTGAGCAGATTCAACAAAGAGGTTTTCTTACAAATTCTCGAATGGTCTTAATTCATGTTCACAGAAATGCTCCAGTAGCTCTCCTATCCGCGTTGACCTATACTCTAAAACTATAATTTACGACCCCAAATAATGATCTAGCAGTAATGGGCTCGAGTGCTGTTTACCATATGTGGGTGTTTGGGCAGCCGATGGGACTTGATGCTAAGCTACACTTGTCTAAGGTCTAAGGTCTAAGGTTTAATTCCTAGAAAAAACCACTTCTTGGAGCTAACTTTATGGTGCAAACTAGATTAGTTACTGCATAGATCTTGTAGAGTGGTTCAAGTGTTCGATGGTCACTGGTTTGATAATGGTCAAGTCTTTCTTTCCTTCAACATTAATTATTTCCGATCAGTTTTTGTTCAAATATCACCAAGGGCACTTCTTTGGACTACTTACATAGTGCATGCCATACTCAACCAGCACATGGGTCCTGCAGGTGGTTCATTTGCTGTGAAATAGTAAATCTAATTGTGACCATGCCCCTTTACTATAAAAATAAAAAGATCATTCGAAATCACATTTATCGAAGTTTCTCTGCCAAGACTAGGGATCACAAGATTACTCACAATCGGAGATGTTGCTAAGATGGATCATAGGTGCAGCAGGTACAGTACTAAGTAAGATGGCTAGTGAAGGCTTCTAAACCTAAAAATATAAAAAGTGATTTACTATTACCCCCAAAAAAAAAAAAAAAAAGAAAAGAAAAGAAAATAAAAGAAAAGCAAAGGAAAAAAAGAAAAGAAAGGACTTGATGTAAATATTTTTCTTAACAATGACGCTTGTGGAAAGCAAATGGGATATCTTAGTTAGGTGATTTTGATTGAGTGTGAGACCACCTCTACCAGTTATTTCTTATGTATGCTTGCAGTTGCTCTAAGGGAAAATGTGAAATGGTGTTATACTTTGATTGGTGTTGTGTTTTGTTCAACCGGCCTTGTCTTCATCAGTATTTTATCCCCATTCATTTGAAACTCCTTGTAGAGGTACAATTGTCAATTTTGCTGTCAAAGACAATGGTTTCATTTTTTTTATGGAAATGAAATAGTTATTTCAAGATAGTTAATTTATTCTTGTGTAGATTTAAATTAAGGTTCATTGCTAATGCTCTCAAAGGTTGTTTGTTTGCCCGTGTCCATGATTTCTTTCCACTTGCAAAGCTTTTTCATCCTTTTTTCTTTTTTTCTTTCCTTAAGCTAGGATCTCAAAAGATGCTAATTTCATTACCAGGATAAATATAGCAAATTACTATTAGCAATTTTCATCAAAATTGCTGGAAAAGGGAAAAAAAAATTGTTATTGCATGCATAGAAGCCAGAGTTATTCGGGGTTCTAAAAATAATTCTCTTGTCTAAATCAAAGAGAAAAGCAAGAGATTATTATGACTGGAAGAGGAGTCTTTTAGCTCCGTCTTTACATCTATTACTCCATTATATGCAAATCTTGCCTCAATTTTTTTTGCATGCAGATGAATTAGTTCAATGATTTATCAGTTAGTATTAAGGGAGCTTACTCTAAATTTGTGTACTTCCCGAACAACTAATTTATTTGGTTCTTGTTACTTCACTGAGCCATTCTCACACTTCTGTTGTATTTCTATACCTTGAGCACGAGCCATGGCAACATGTGCTAAATAGCATGAAAATAGTTCTTTCAAGGAGAGCTCTAGGGCATTTCTTTGTTTCTTAATCTTTTTGTAAGGAACTCAAAAAAGTGTGTTTCACTGTAAGTTTTTGCATGAATCATGATTAAGGATCCATGCAAAATGGTTTGTAAGGACAAAAGGTACGAGCTGCGTTGTGTGATTTAAGGAACTTCACTCCAGATTTCAAACTATATAATAGTTATGTTCCCAAGTAGTTTTATAGATTGAATTTAGAGAAAATGTGCATTACAAAACTGAATTGGATAGACCAGTATATACCAATATGTACCTAGTCCAGAACCAATGGCTCTTAACTCTCTCAGAGAAGTGGTCCTAAATACTATCTAACTCCTATTTATACTTTTAAGCCTGTATTTGGCTTGCCACATGGTAAATCCTGCAGGACAGGACTCCTTGATTGACTATATAGGTACTGATACTAAGTATTTCAATTTTACAGCAAAATTGTTCTGCATATTGCTAAATGTTATGACCTCTTTAGGTTTCTGTCTTGTGCAAGTGCTCCAGGATTTTTTAAAAGTTGTCCTAAGGAAAAAATTTCATGTTGTTTTCACTTTTGCAGATCCTGATGATCCATTGAAGACCACTGATCAAACCAGGCGTCTTGGCTTAATTGTATGTTTTTCCTGCTATTTACTGTTGCTCATTAAATAACATTTCCTTCCGTCTTTATGTTTAGAACTATTGACCTTAATATAAGATTAGGAATTCTCACAAAGATGGAGATGGTTAAATGCTTTCGCACAAAGATGGAGATGGTTAAATGCTGTCTGGTATTCCTTTTAGCTTCTGAAAAGATGGAACCAGCTGAATTTGGAGTTCGCTGGAAACTAGACATCAATGTTGAATTTTTTGACTCAGCATTATTTGTCCTATCCTGGTATATATAAAAATCGCCTTTGCGAGAGGTTTCTGGTATTAATGGGGGACTAATTTTCATCAAATTTTTGATGATTCATTTGTGCTTGCAATCTTTTTCCCGCATCATGTGTTTGGAAATGATAATTAGTTGTGTTCACCTACTGCAGGTTTGTAGGGGAACTGCTGTAATGCTTGTGTCACCTACTGATGGCACGGATGAGATTGCCAACCCTTTTCTCCAGCCAGATGGTGCTTGAACTCCCCCCTGCCTTTGAAAGACAACTAACTTTTTGTAATCTCATTTATTTTGTCCATCCACCTTGAATTCTGTTGGGCATCTACTTTTGTGCTTCTTAATTTAGCTTTTGCTTCTAGCATGGTGTAGAATGTAGAGTAAACCTAGGTATTCACCTCCCAGTAACCTTTTATGGAAGAAGTGGGAGAGATTATCCTTTAGCTAAACATCTTTGGTAAGTTATGGGATTTTGAAATCTTTGATAATTCCTGTGTGCTATGATGCACAAATTTCACGTGTTTGACAAAAATATTACACTGAAAAGCATGTAATCGATCAAATGAAATTATGAGCTATGAAATGCAAAAATTTATCTCTATCAACCTGCCAAAATCGCTGGACATGACTTACGTTGTGGTTGTATTGAACATCATCTGTCATGTGTTTTGTAGGCATAATGTTGCATTATTATGGTCGCCTATTCATAACATTTGAGTTTTTTTATTTTTTTTTTTATTTTTATTTTATTTTTTTTTAAATAATTATAATACAGTTTGAGCTGTTATTTCTTTTTTGCTTTTTATAAGTTTTGGCTATGATGAGCATGGGCAACCATAGATGTCCTTCTGAACTTGGTCTTCAAATGCCCAGCTTGAAGAAGCTTCTGGCAATCCGAGTTTATTATGACTCCCGACAATGTTTGTCTTATAGTTATTATGCAACAGATTTACTGTCGTAGATGGGGCTGTGCTATGCTCTTATGTAATGCTTGTGAAACAGGGTGCATGGGACATCATGGTTTGTTTTGGCAGTGTGTGTCTTGACCATCTACCCGAGTCCGTGATGCCCTCGTTTGACTTAATATGAAGGTGCATGTCACAGATTATTGGCTGGTAATGCTGGGATTTGTTCATTTGTCAGAATGGTTGTGTAATAATTTGAATGAACTTATTGTAAAGATTTAAAGGTTTAAACAATCAAATTTAAAAATAAGGAGTTGAAGTATACAGGAGACAGATACAAGATGGGGCATTGGCAATCGATCTTTGATCTAAATTGGTTAGGCGTAGAAAAGGAAATCATCGCCTTGTCACCTGCTAGGTTATGTCCTTTTTAAAATTATTATTGGTTGCTAATGTTGGGTCCCGAAAGGTCTAAAAGCAGCTTTTCTAAAGATTTAAAGGTCTAAATAGATAGATTCAGAAACAATGGGTTGAACTGTACGTAAATCATATGTATAAAGGTGTATTTATAATCTACTCTACTTGATCTCTTTTATTTTTTCCCCCGTTTATAAGGGTAATGTGTGATCATCCTCTAGGTTATGTTCTTTATGAAGTTGGATGTAAGGGTATATTTATAAATATATATTTGAGCTATTATGGTTTTTATTTTATATTTTCAATATAGCATGCCTTTGACCCTTTTTCTTTTTCTTTTTTTTTTTTTTTGCTCCCTCTTCTCAATAAGGGAATTCGATTTTTCGTCTACTTATGCTTGGTGTATCTGTGCTATTTTCTTGGTTATATAAAAGCTAAGTATATGAAAAGAGGGGAGGAAAAAAGAACTTTAGTGAGTCTATTTTATAAGAATTTTTATGAACTCTTCAATAGCATGATAAGTCACCATCAAAATAAATATAATACAATATGTGATATGTTAAGTATTCCAGTGATGTATTTACAATTGAATATGAATTTGTGTCGTAAAATAAATAATTGATGAGATATTTTTATTTATTTTTTTATGCTAATCTATACTCGACGGTGTGTGATGTTTCCATAATGATGGAGTAAATGTCATGCAACAAAAGGAAGTAATAATGAAACAAGCAAGTAAAGCGAAAGATGTAAAAACTTGGTTATGTAATCATGAAAAAAAAGGTTTCTAAATCGGATGTGTAAAGTTGAAGAGAATTCAAAAACAGAAAAGTAAAATTTAGCTTACTAAAAAAATTAAAAAATCTTAATCGCACCCGGCTAATAGGGCACAAAAAAATGAAAAGTTGGAGGAGCAGGAACACGAAGGACGCAATGACTGGAGAGCACATTGATTGTGTATTTGGTGGTGTTGCTGTATGATTGAGCTACTTCGCATTTGGAATCTTTTTAAAGGGTCCACATTTCAATTCTCTGCATATAAAACGATGTATCATAATTTACATATCTATTGTTGAAAGAGTATCCTATAAAATAGCATAAAGCCTGTCCTGGCCCAAGAAAAAAAATAATAAATAAATAAAAAGCACTAACTTTTGTTCTAAGAAACTTTTCTTGAAAAGGATCTCATAGGGACTTCCCTTCATTCGGCCTCGCCACCAATCTCTAGCTACCACCTTTGTACACTAACCCTATGTCATTGCATTTATTACCACTATTAGTATGCTTCTTTCTTATCTCTCCTTTATCAACTGGTACCACTATTAATATTGTACTATTGCACTTGTAACCATTATTATCACCATCTTTAGTTACCACCACTATTACTCTACCATTACTATTACCATTGCACCTCCATCAAACATAGCTATACCAAGTCCTCGATGAATGATGATGATGTGGTGCTATTAGTATTAGGGATGAGGAGGTAGTATTGTTGTATTGCTAATAGATGGGATTGGGGTGGATGGTAATCAATAGTGATTGGTGGTAATCATAGCAATTATGGTGCCATTTTAGGGTGGGGGTGATAATAGGCAATCGTATGATAGTAGTGATGTACCTTTGGTGGCAATGGTGTACCTATCTATGTGTACATGTATGGAAGAAGTCATACCACTGAATAAAAGGGGGGAAAAAAAGAAGATCTATTGCTTGTAATTAGGTAAATACCGATATCATGACAACAAATGGTAGGGTTGAGGAAAAAAAAACCAACCGAACTAAACAATCCGTAATCAAACCAATCCAAACCGAAAATATGGTTTTTTTAATGGTTTGGTTTAAAATTTTTTCAATCCAAACCAATCCGTAAATTTATGGTTTGGTTTAGAAGGTAAACCAATCCAATTCATAAAACTAAACCAAACCGTTTTAAAAAAATATAATAATATTTTTATATATGTTTATATGATTTCATTTGATATTTATTATTTGATGAATATTGATTAAAATCAACTTATTCATTTTTTTTTTTTTTAAGCTCATGATATGTAATTTTTTGTTGATGATGAACTATTGTTTTTTTAATAGCTTTTAACTTTGTAAAGTATGACATCTATTTATTCAGTTATAAACTCTCATTATGTATTAATTATTTAATATATTTTATCAGCGGATCATTTTATTCGTTGATGGATTTTTTTGATAGATGATTTTTTGTTTTAGTCAAATTTATTGGTAGATAATTGACATGATGGTTCTATTAAAAATGATAAATTATGACTTACTATGTATTGGTTGGTGAATGAATTTTATTGGTAGATAATTGATTTTATAGAGAACTATAGATTAAAAGTATGATGAATTTATAAAGTATTTTATCATGGTTTATAATATAAACTTTGTAAAATGATATAAATATTTAAATATCTATACAAATGTAAAAAAATTAGAACTAAGAAAATTTTTAGTTAGAATTTTGATTTAATCCATAATCCAAACCGAACCAAACCGTTATTTGATGGTATAAAAAATTTCTAATCCGAACTAAACCGTTAGTTAATAGTTTGGTTTGGAATGAAAAAAAAAAAATCAAACCGTAAATTATGGTTTTTTTTTATTTTAGAAAAAACCGAACCAGACCGATCCGTACCCACTCCTAATAAATGGTACCAATAATGTAGAGGTTTTTTAGGAAAAAATATACTTATGTGTCAAAAATTTATCAATACTTATATGTCACTAATCAAAATGTATGTCACATCAATACCATTGAATCCTTTCTCAAAATGTAATAAAGATATTGGTTATTTAATAGATTTTTATCATCTCCAGTTATAGTCTTTCAATTTCTATCAATTTTACATCTAATGATCCATTGTTTTTATTCAAAAAGGAAAAAAAAAGTATTACACAAAAAGCGATTTACTTATCCAATTTCAAGCAAGTAAGAGAATTAGTGTTATTCCAAGATTAATTATTCTACAAACTACTAACTCTTGGAAAGCATCTTTTCATTTTTCCACTATGTAGACAAAAAGTTGTAATCTTCAAATTAATCACAATAATTTCAATAGGTTTAAAAATAATGGTGGCTTTTAACATTATTGTGATGTTGGAAAGTGAATGCAAGGGCCAACATTTATGGTAGCAGATGGTATCTACTGAACAAAATTACTGGACAATGAGGGAAACAGTTTCCTTTCTCTAAAAGTAAAATTCATTTTTTTTTTAAATACTTTTCTTATTTAACCATCCACCATCTACACAGACCACCTTGTCTGCCATCATCTATTGTGATAATATTTGATTGTTCTAAAATTATAATTACAAAACAAGTACTAAAAAAAAATAATTGAAAGATATTTTCTGAAAATTATACATATATCAACAGTTTTCCAGTTGTAGATATAGGTGTGGAGACCCCATTTGTACAAATGTGTTCTCATCTAACTTTCACGAGAACAAAGAGATGACAAAGTCCATTCGTCCATCTCCACAACCACAATGCCTCATATTTTCTGCTAAAAATAAAGCTTAATTTATAAAATATGGTCCTATATTTACGCCACATAAAATTGAGCATCTTTAAATTCTTAGATTTAATATATATGTGTTTGTGTGTTTGTAATTTAAATCCATATGCAACGAATATGCTCTTAAAAAGAAGGAAAGAAAAAAAAAAAAAAAAAGGTCAAATGCATCAACGAATAAACGATTTATACATATTTGTTATTTTCAATAGTGTGAACACTTACTAGACGGAGAAGATAAATAGCTAAACAATTAATAGACTTAATCATAAGCTTAAAAAAATCACTAGAGGAAAAACAGACTGTTATATATACATAACGAAAGCCTTTAGAAGAATGAGTAAGAAGACGTAAAACAGAATTAGGAGAAATAATAAACAATTTAAAATTACAATTTTTTTTGGACTTGAAAGTTTCAACACTTAGTTGTAAATGTAACATAGCTATATGTGTAAATATACGAAAATTTTATGGTCATATTGGCTTTTACGGGATTAACCTTTATGAGTTACTGGTTATCTCAAATTTAAGTCATGCTATTAAAATCTTCATTATATCAAATAAAATAATGAGACAAACTATCCCATTAAAGGATGTGTGTGTGTGTATATATATATATGGGGTGTCCTTTTTTAGTTTATCACTCCCTTGAAATTTTTTTATTTTATTGAAATATTCTTCTATTAAAACTAAATACAAGAATACTATTTGTAAAATCATAATTTTAGTTCATAATAAAGTCTATATAATGTTCCAAGTGCAAGTTTACTTTGCATATAAAATCAAATTCTATCCAAAATCACATTTTAAATATGCTATTTCTTTATGACAAAAAAAAAATACAATTTCTTTATTGATATAAATTGCATTTTAAACATAAAATTCAGTCCTAACACTTTGATAAATACTTCCCTTTTTTTCTTTCTTGCGCACAACAACAAATGCATACTAATCCATATATTCAACATATTTGATTTCACAATGGTAGTTTTGTAATTTATTTCATCAAAATCTTGGTTCATAAATTACTTTGCAAACCCATCGGATACCACATATAGTGCTTTCCGTTTCGTTTCTAAGAGCATTTTTATCTCTAGGTACTTGGTGAAAATTTCAATGGATATGAATGATGTTTGCTTGTGCAATAAAGTGGATTGCTTAGCAACTAAAAATTGCTTGGGTAACTAACTCTATCACTCCTCCTTCTATTAGTTTTTTCACACTTATTTAATGTTAACAAAAAGTATCCTATTACTCCTTATCTCATTTATTTAATTTTTATAAAAATCAACATTATTTTAAGGTAATAAAATAAAATGATACCCACAAAAATTAAAAAAAAAAAAAAGTAGATAAGTGACACTTTGAAGTAACCAGAGATAAAGTAGAGAATTGCTTAATAAGAAGAGTTGTTTTGAATGCTGACATACCACTTTAAGCAACTCCATAAGTAACCCAAGGATAAAGATGCTCTAATATGCCACGTCAACATATTAAATAACTCTCGTTAAGACTATCTTTATCAATAAATTAGTTAGAAAGTTACTTAACATGCCACGTTAGCATTTTAATAAACTTTTCTACTAAGAGCATTAGCATTCAAGATCCTTAACGCAAATTCCTAGGTAAAAGGACCTTACTTTTTTAGATTGATGTAGATGGTTTTTTTCAACTTTTTAGTATCTTAAAGTGAGTTCGTTTAGAATATTTTATTATTATTTTATAAATGTAAGGTATTGTGTAAAAATAATTAGGACCCACAAAAGTATAAAAAAAGTGAATAAAGTTATGTGAAGGACATCATGACTAGGGTTGAAAACAACCCAAGCAACTCGAATTCAAACTCAAACCCGTTTAGCTAAATGGATCAAGCCTCAGCTTGTCTTTAGGCTTGTGAGCTTGCTCTTAAACAAGCTCATTAAGGGCCCACGAGTCAGGCTCATGAACAAGCCCATTAAAAGCTCATTTAATATATATATATATATAATATTATATATAATTATTTATATTAATTTAATATTATAAATATAACTAAAAATATAAAGAGTCGAGCTTAGGCTCATTTAGCTAAATAATCTTGAGCCCAAGCTCAGTTCGTTAGGCTTTTTAGTTAAACAAGTCTACTTGGGCTTAACAATCCTTAATGGGCTCGAGCCCAAGCTTATATATTTCATACTCATTAAGAGCTCTGCTCTGCTCAAATCTGCTAAAAATTTAAAAGAGTTGAGCCGGAGTTGGCAAAAACCCAGCTTGACTCAATTCGGCTCGGCTTGTTTGCACTCCTACTTATAGATAAAGTGATGAGGTCATTTAAAAGAAGAGCTCTTTTAAATGCAGGATCTTGTGAAAGATCTCCACTTTATTATGGATTTTTTCGTAAGGTATTTTAACAATTTTTAAAATTTTTACGAATTTCATATTACATAGATTATGCCAAATTAACATCAAAATGAAAAAAAAAAAAAAAGGTTTTTTGGGATTCCTAGCAAATGAACATACTAAAACTAAGTAACCCTTTGATTAGATAAGTAATCATAAAGGAATTGTTTGGCTAGGTTTCTATGCCAAGCAAACAATTCAGATAAAGCTAATCTAAGTCATCTCCGGTCCAACTTGGCTACGTGATACATGGTCATATAATGTGAATTTATTATTTTTGGCTACTACTAATCTTTTTCTAATTTCTCAGCCTTTCCATACCGCAAAGGTCAGTGGTCGCGACTCCCAACAACTGATTAGGTCCCATCTCATTTCTTCACGCCTTCCACCCTTGCGTGTTTTTCAACCCCCTCGCTTTTTATTCCCCTTTCACCTCTTCCCACCTAATAATCAATTATAAACCATTTAATTCAATTAATTTGTTTTAAAAAATTAAATATACAGTATGGTAATTTAATGGCTTTTTCAATCCCTTTCTTTTGTTTCTAATCTTTTGCATTTTTTTTTATTTTTTCTTAAAATTTATTTAATAATATTTTTTATTAATGATGAGCCAAGTGGGGCAATATTTTAATGCAGCGCCTAATTGTGGCCGTCAAAACAAGACAGCATTTCTCGAGATACTCAAAAACTCCTTTAGTTTTTTTGTTATTTTAAAATTTTATTTATTCCCAGATATTCAACATTATTTTATTGACACCGCTGAACCAATCAATGGCCATACCACCCAATGTTAAATGTTGCCATCCAACACCGCCAGCTTTACTGCTTTCTCTATATTTTTTTATGCCGCCCACAATACGTGGCCGCACCCCATTGGCCAGGTACTTTGCACCTCAAGCACGGTATTGTATTAGGGACTATTACCAAAATCTCGACAAAGCACATGTCTATTCACCGCCGGGACCCACAAACTTTTACGCCTTCCACAACCAACAGCTCCAGCTGCACCGCAAGCCAAGCCGAGGCCCAGTCCATACCATCCTTCTTCAATTTGATTTTTTCTTTTTTGCCCTTTGCTTTTAAAATTTTCATGAAGCGGAGAGTAAATTCTAAAAAAAAAAATAAATAACGAAACAAAACAAACAAATTATCATCAGATGAATCACAAGAAAGAAATATCGCAAACCACAATAATAATCTATTAAATTTTCATTTCCAAGAAGGAAAATTAAAAATAAAAAGTGAACAAATCACAAAATAAAATAGATAAAAGGAAAAGATAATTAGAGATTGATCGAACACCAACAAGTACACAGAAATTCGTTCTTTTTTTGTTTTGATCTTCAATGTCTTCGGATGATTTTTTTTTCCTTTTTCTTTCTCCAGTTTTGATGTCTATCTAATAGCAAATTCATCCTAGAAGCAGCGATCCGGATGACAGAGATCTCAAAATAAATATATATATATTTGATTTCTGCAGATTTTACTTTCCGTCGAAGTTGATCTCGAAATTTCTTCAGACTCTGACGATTTTCGCAGCTTTAACCACCGGATTTTCTCTCGCTATTGCCTCCCGGCCGGCGGCTTTGTAGTCATAGCTGCAATCGTGACGATCGGAATATCGATGCTCTGCACAGAACAGCTCACCACAACGGCATCGGAAACCGGTCAAACCGACCTTTCTCCGGCATCCAGAGCACCGATTCACCTCTCGCCTGGTCGTCGACAACTCGATCGAAGGAGTTGTAGAAGTAGAGGAAGCGCTAGAGACAGATCCGTGCTTCCTACACGTGGAGGAATTATTAGATCGCTCAGGCGAGCGAGGAGGTGGAGATCTCGGTTTCTTCTCGGCTGTGAAGGTAAGGACAGAGGAAGCTGTAGGTGTAGGGACGGAGGAGGAAGAAGACGATGATGCTTGCGATTGTGAAGGTGATGAGGAGGAAGAAGAAGAGGAAGAGGCAGTCGTGGCGTTGAAGCATTTCTGGCACATGTTGTTGGTGGCTGGATTACCGGTGACGCCGCAGTTGTTGACACAAAGCGTGAGGGTTTCAGGGACTTTGAATTCTGTCTCTTCCTTCTCCGTTCTCTGAGCCATCTTTTCTTTTTGTGTTGCTAATAAAAAAATTTCGAAGCTCCGAGAGACAGAGAGAGAGAGAGAGGAGAAGGATTTCTCTTATTGATTGGTGGAGAAGGAGAAAGAGGAAGAGAGAGAGAGCGCGATGGAGAAAGAAATAAGGCTTTGTTTGGGAGCTGGAGGGGAAGGGAAAGAGATAATGGGGAATTTGAAGAGATGAAAGAGGTCGGTAATGGCGATGGAATATGGGCCTCATAGAGACGCGTTTCAATTCTAACTTTTTTTTTTGCCCTTTAATTTTTCTGTTGCATTTTGACGTAAATGCCCCTGATGACTTTTTTTATTCACTGCCACTCGGGGGAGTATTTTATCCTATTTTTGAATTCCCTTCTTTTCTTAGAACCATTGTTCTGAATCTGCGCCTGTTGATTTTTCTTTTTCTCCTTTTTTTTTTTTTTCATTTTTTGTTTTCTTAATAATTGAGCTAAGCACGGTCACGCATTGCATCGTACTCTTCATCAACTTGGAAGATTGAAGAAATCAAGTAACGTGCATGACATTTTTCCATAATTATATTAAGGGTATTTGGATATTTAGTAAAAATTCTAAAAGTTATAAATAATATGGTAATTATTTGTACAATAAATGGTTGCTTAGTAATAAAATTGCTATATCAAGTAACTCTCTCATTGTTCTTTTTATTGTTCATTTCATACTTGTTTAATCTTTATAAAATATATATAAACATTACTTTAATATAATAAAATAAAATAGGACTCACAAAATTTTTTTAAAAAAGTTAATATTGAATTTGATACTTAAACTTTGTTAGCAATGCAATTAGATATGTGGACTTTTAAAATTTTAATTTCAGTAATTAATTGAACTTTTTGATACTAGTTTTAGTACCTTCCTTAATACTGTTAAACTTTGTTGCTAACATGGGATATCCAACTAATCACGACATGACAAGTGTTTATAATATTAAAAAACCAATAAAAAAACCTAAATGTAATAGATCAACCACGGTAGGTCATGTGCTTTGTAGAGGATCATCTTCCTCCCATCTATCTTCTCTCTCTATCTGTGTTGTCCCTCTCTCTTTAAGCTAGCATCATCATCTTCCTCCCATCTCTTTGCCATCTTATCATCACCCAAATCATCATAAGTAATAATCAAAATCATATGAAATTAGTTGCAAAGGTTGTTAATTTGCATCTTATGATGGCCATTTAAATTCTCCAAAAATCTAAAAATATTTCTTTTTTTTTTCTAGTGAAATAGTAGAAAGGGGACACTAGAAAATGCAATGAACGTGGAATTATGATGAAATTCACAAATAACTTCAAAAATGATATCAACTATTGTTTGTATAGTAATTATTGCCAATAATACGTACGAAATTATTAGAATAATTAAACTAGCAAGCATGAAAAAAGTTTGAACGTACAAATTTAAATGATCTCAAAATTAGACCTTGATGTAGTGGTTGGTTGGTTGGTTTGTGCGAGCTTTACATTTTGAAAGCACAAACATGAAGTTGAAGTCTTCCAAAAAATTTATATAAACATTAATAAGTTATGTTCAACTTTGATTATAATCACTAGCATAGACAAGCACACCTATCAAAGCAGTATAGAAAGTATAATCACCAATAAACTCAGCACTCTATCATAGAAATAACTCCATACAATCCTACCATATCATGTGCTAAAGTTACTTCATTCAAAATCACTAGATTTATCTAAGTAGATCAGTTTTTACCCTCATTGTTTAAATCGGAATCTAAAGCAAAATTTATTCAAAAGGTCAAATAAAGCAAGAAAGACTCAATCAATTTTATCCCTTTATATTTGAATTATATAATCCCTTAGTCATCTCTCTAAGCATTACAGTTAAGAGTGAAAGCATAGATATTAGCTTATCCCTTAAATCATTTTCTTTATATGTGTTTTCATTTTATTTTCATTCATTATTTGTATACTTAAAACTACAGAAGGGAAGGTTTTTGTCTTCTTCTTTTCTCTTTTCCCTAGAGGGGTTCTTGCCCCTATCTTTTCATTTTTTTTTTTCCTTATTTAAATTTGATAGAGGGGTCATGTAGTAAGGATCGAATGCTCATCACCATTGCAGCATTAAATCACTCAAGTTTTAAACCCATCCTTATACTTTGTATCTTAGAACTTCACGTTAGAAGACTAGTGAGTTTGGATCGATTGGGGTTTAAAGATTGAAGAAGGAGATGGGTCTTGGCGTGCTTTAGTTTTGGAGAAGGTTTGTCGATTTTGAAGTAGCTAATGTGATTGTGGTTAGAATTATGGTGGTTCCACTCACACAATTTGGTTATGGGTTCCAGTGAAAGTAGTGATGCCATCGCGATGGTCAAAAATAGCTTGGTCAACAGTGAAGGTTTGTGTTGGCGATTGTGATTGCTCTCTGTAATGGGTTGTTCTGGTATTAGATAGATGGTGATACCGAACTCACAGAGTGAGAGGAACGATGGAGATGGAGAGAGACAAGAGTTGGGAGGAAGATGATCATGTGCAAAAACACATGACCTACCCAGTTGTTTTATTTGTTTTTTATGCTATATGACATGTATTGCATTGTGATTGGTTGGATAATCCACGTCAGCAATAGAGTTTCTATAGTGTTAAGTGAGGTGCCAAAAAAACCTTGAAAAGTTCCATTAGGTACTAAAATTGAACTTTTAAAAATTCAAGTACTTAATTGCATTTTTCGGTAAATTTTAGGTATCAAATTCGATATTAATCCTTTAAAAAAGATAAATAACTTTATTAAAGTAACCAGAGATAAAATAGATGGTTGTTTAATAGGGAGAGTTGCTTTAGATGTTGACATATTACTTTAAACAACTCCTTAAGCAACTAGGGACAAAGATACTCTTACAACTTAATCTTGCAAGCACAGAAAATAACTAGAGTCAAGCTTGATATTTACTTAAAATTCGATTAAAAAATAATTGAGTAAAGTTCAAGCTTAAACTACTCGAATAGCTTATCAAGTTGAGTTTGAACTCCATATGCTTATATTGATGCTTACTAGAATTTGGTTAGGCCCAAAAGCTAATTGAGCATGAATTAAGTATAAATAATAATCGAATTTAAATCAAGATTGAGTATTGATCTGTATTAATTAGAATTAAAATATATTTTTTAGTATATTAAGTCTAATCAAGCTTAATTGAGTCGAATTTGGTATAATGTTGAACTCGAGCTTGAACTTTAAAATTTCAATTCGACTCATTTGTAATCTAATAAGTGTCTGGTATTTTTAAGAAAAGAATTATTAAATTACATATTATAATAAAAAGTTACTCAAATCCATTTTCAAATTGCAAAGAGGAAAATGTGATTTTCAAAGATATTAAAAGCTGCACTTAAGGACAATGATTTCTCAAACCTAGAAAAATGTAATTTTCAATGGTATTAAAAAGTATGCCATTTTCAAAACTATTAAAATGTGGCATTTTGTAATTGCAATTTTCCAATGATATTTAAGAATCGCATATGCAATTTTTATTTTAAGGTTCATCAAATTTTATTTAAGTGATTAATTTCATTAAACTTGTTTTAATCGATGCCTTAGAAAACCCTTAAACAAAATCCTATTATTTTTAAATAAACGAATATATGGATTAGTTTTTCACATTCTTATTTCAGATTTGTTTTTTTATTATGCGTAAATTGTAATGTACTAATTTGATTTGTATTATGTTTGCTCGTCATTGAAGTTTTAATTATCTATGGAAAAAAAAATGATAATTAGTTTCTCATATAGTAATATTTATAGGTTAGGAAAAAAAAAATTAGTCCTGTTTGTTTCAAGATAAATACTTTTCGAAAAACAATTTTCTTTATTTTTCTTTATTTGTTATGCAGAAAATAACACTTTAAGTAGAAAACATTTTCCCTTGTAAGGGAAAATAACTTCCATTAAGAGTAAATCTTATTATTTTTAAGGAAAACAACTTACTCTTTTCAAAATCAAAAGTCATTTTCCGGATTAGCCTTTGTAAATATTCTAAATATAGAAATATGATATTTATTTGATTTTTATCGTAATTAACCAATCAATTATATTTCAAATATAAAAATTATTTATTGAAAAAAAGAAAAATGAAAAAATATTAAAAAAATTATAAATATCAAGTAATAGTTTGCAAATAAATGTTGTAAAATATACATTTTATACTTTTACCTTAAATAAATTTGCTTGGTGTAATGTATTTATATAGTAACTGGCTAATAATAAATTATTTACATATAACGATATGTTACGTAGTATTGGTAGTCAAACACAGGAAATTTTTTTCAACATAATTCTGTAAATGCAACCAAATACATGAAAACATATTATTTCCAGGAAAACATTTTTACTTAAAATTTTTCTAAATATAAAGACATTTTCCTTAAAATAAACGGAGCCTTAGTCTTTTTTTTTTCATGGACTTACCTTCTCTTCAAGCATTCTTGTGCTTACTTTTAATAGCTAAACTCAGATGCAAGTCACATGATAATTTGGTTTTTCTTTATTGCTTACAAAGTATAATTCATGGGCTAAGCTAAATATTGATGAATTATGTTTAAGGTCAATTTTTTGAATAATTTTATTGGAAAAAATTTCTTTGAATTAGTGGTAAGATCGAAAGAATTATAAGTTTTTTTTTTTAAATGATTGAAAGAGTTTTTGTAATGATGGATTTGAAATATGTTTTGTTAAAATTATCTTGCATATTTTTAACATTTTTCAATAGGTTTAGTGTCAACTAGGTTCTATTGTATATAATTAGGCTCCTATTTTTTGTTATTTAGCTCATTAGGTTAATAAACCCTAGTCAATCTTATCCATTAATAGCTTATAAGATCTAGTGGTGATTATTACTTACATCCGGTTACAAATAAATATGTATACTCCATTTTAAAAGAGGGAATTTTTAGGATACTTAACCACTCTATTCTTTCATATTTAATATGAAGTATGAACACTAAACTCAATGAGATTACCTATCCCTATATCTACACTCTTTGATTTTTGCAATAAAACTTTAGATTTTGGTATAATTTACTCTTTTTAATTGTTATAAAATTATTGACAAGTTTGGCAATTTTATAACCTATACTAAACTCATTCTGATTGCATCCATTCGTAATTTCATGTGCAAAGTCTGTTGTCAAGGCTCACAAAACTACCATTCAAACATAATTTGGTAAACAAAACTACCTTTGGAATATAGCCATAAGCAATGGTAACGATAAGAGTATTGTGCTCCAACAAGTCTTTTAAACTATTACACACATCATTCAATAAGGAATTTGAAAGACTAGAAAAGAAGTTTTCATTCTAAACAATCTAGTTGGAGCTATCTCACGTGCCAAGTCGATTAGATAACTAAACTCGACCATCTTTCTTTAGAATTAAATTCCCACAATTTGAAATCATATTAGGAACATATTTATTCTGAAAATTTAAACGATCGAATCTTGAAAATTGCACTTTCCTCTACCACTAATTCTTTTAATCTATATAATGATGGTCCTAAAACTCCATCATACTTTATAGCATCATGCTTGCTAAATGGAGCTTCATTAACTCAAGCTGGGATTTTTATTCGAATAGTATTAAATCGAGATGTGCTTAAATAGTCTATTAGACAATCACATTAACTTTTTCTTCCTAAGGTACAATAAGCTTAGACGAAGGGCATCATTAAAGAATTTTGCAAATGTTTTGAAGGGCTAAATGTATGTGCAAAGCTAAGATTCGTATCATTGAAACATATCAAACATAACACATTCTCTTTTCTTTTTTTCATTTTTATTAAATTGTACAAGACACATTCCACTTTCAACGGACCATCACGCTTAAGATTTATATAACAGTCAATGTAGAATAGAAAAGTTAATTAAAAGGAAAAAAGGAAAGGGTCGTGGTCAGGTCACACCGGCACAAATATTATAGTGAAGGGGGTGTTGGAGGGGTAAGGAGGAATAAAGAGGAAATTACAATTTTGGTGTCGAGGAGGAAATGGGAAAATCAAGAACACAAATTGCGGCCCACTTGGTAATGGTGACAACAGGGCCTTGTCATCTTCCTCATCAGGGCGGCCTTCTCTTTCTCTTTCTCTCTCTATCTCTTCCTCTTCCTTTCCTTTCCTTGGTTTACTTTCTTTCTCTTTTTCTCTCTCTCCTCCCGTCGTTATCGGACTTTAGCCGTGAGTCACACGTGTAACTCACAAGCCTTATGCTTTATGGACGGGGTTTTCTCAATTTACATGGTTCTATTCGATGGGTGTTTTGTATTTAATAACTCATATTAGTTGGTAAGACTAATTGTTCCTTTAAAAAAAAAAGTCTTTTTCTAAAATTTATAATATATAAAATAAGTACATAAAATAATTAAAACTTTATCCATTACAATCACCCAAACTATATTTTTTTTTTCCATTACAACAATAAAAGGAATTTAAATATGACACATCCTATTTAAATTGATCAATAGTAATGCCAAAAGGCTATTGTTGTTAATTCAAAGCCAACAGTGGGATGGTAATTGAATTTGATTATAAAGTTGTATGATAGGACCTGCAAAATTGAAAATACTATGAGGGATGCTTCTAGAAATTGCTTGGTATAGTCACTTAGACATTGGTGAGTGTTCATTAAGATGTAAGATAAATGATAATAAAGTATAAGGTTATTGATGTGACATATTGTCCTAAGTATGAATAAGATATTAATAAGAGATAGACTTACTGCGATTACAAGTGTTGTAAAAAACATGAAGTAATGGAGAGTTAAGAAAGATCTTTAGAAATGTGGAACTTGAACCATGAAGCCCATCCAATCGATTCTCCTATAAGCATGGTGGTAGATATGAGGCATGTGCTGGGTGACTTCCTCCTAAGAGCATAGTGGTAGATATGAGGTGGGTGACTTCGTTAGGCATCTCTAAGTGCTTAACTCAAAGTGACTGGCTTGCCAAGTTAATTAGAAGGCTGCTACTAGTTATGATGAGTAGAGGCGTTTCAACTTTAGTGGGTCACCTATAGCTCAAGTGGTAAGTGGATAGACTCAATAATTTTTAGTCATATTATCAAAAAAGAAAATGTTGATTCGTTGTAAATGTTATTTTTATAATAAAAAAAAGATGAAAAATAAGAAAAAAAAATGTTTTGTCCAATATGAAGATGTAATAAATTATGCAAATAATTTCTAACATTTACAATACATTTGGACCATTCAGTTAGTTGAAAGTAGAATGGAATTACCACTCTTTCACAAAGTTATTACTATTATTTGTTTATGGACTATTCTAATAAAATTCTATTACTGAAAAATAAAGAATTGATTTTTTTTTCTTTAAGATTAAAGTAAAAACTATTCTTTGGTCTTTACTTGTATATTATCCATGAGAATTTAGCAAACATTCAAAATCATGGCTTAAGATAAAAGTGTACTAGTATTTTATGTATATTTTTATTTTGCAATTAATATCACTAAAGGTAAAGTCGGATAAAGTAATACTAATATTTTTCTATTTCATTCCTTAATAATACAACAAATTTATTCCTGAACCCGGCTTTATTATATGCCCAGCAAACCTAAGGTGTCATTAGTCTTTTTCGTAACTAAAAAGTAAACATCTTTTATTTTCTTTTCTTTATCTCCACTTTTGTTTTTTCCTTTTTTTTTAACGATTAGATTCCTAATTTTTCAATATATGGTGCAATTAAATTAACTCTGTCGAGGGTTCGACCCTGTAATTTAAAATTCCACTTAGTTTAATCTAAAATGGTATGGAGGCATCACCCACTCTTATTTTATGATATTATCTTTTTCGTATTATATATGTGTATAGTGGTTCTACAGAGAATAACACGACAGGCTTATGCTAAAATATCATCGACTCAAAGCTACCAAAATTCAGAGAGAAAGGAGGAAAAAAATTGAAAAAAAAAAGAGAAAGAAATTATTGCCTGAATATTTAATGACGTAGAAGAAATTCAAATAGTTATATTGAAAGTTAATTAGATTATATGGTTAGTAGATCAAATAATTATGTTTCGACTAACTTCTAGGTAGCTTCAACCGTTCGAGTTAATTATCTAATAGTTAAAATAAATATAGTAATTAAAATATTAATATAGATATGTTGTGTGCTGTTAGATACTAATAAGATTATAAAATTTCCCTAACTCCTATTATAATTAATAAAAAAGAGGGAATGGAACCTTATTTGTGCCTTAAAAACTTATGTATTGAAAATACTAAACGACATAGGATTTGATTAATAAATTAAATAATCAGGGCCTTATCTCCATTTTGATTCAAGGGCAACTTGGACTTATGATGGGGGAACTTGATCATTAAAGACCAAATCATGATATTTTGTAGAAAAAAACAAATCAAACGCACCAAACGACGTATGCGTTTAGGCTTAGTTGGTGGGGGAAAAAAATAAATAAAAATCTTTAGAAAGTATGTGAATAGCATCTACAACAATAACAGCACACTAGTAATTATCACGAATTGACCTGCGAAGATGCTAGAAACTAATTCAGAAAAATAAGAGTATGTATCCTAATGTTTTATTTATGACACAATTATGTTACCCAAAAAAAAAAAAAATAAAACTATGTATACTAAAAATTTCTTCGCAGTGACAGCTCCAGTGATACCGCAAAGCCATACATCCACTTATTATTATTGTTGTTGTTGCTGCTGCTCCCCAGTGTTTTAAATTTTCTCTTTGAACTATCCACCCTTAGTCCACCGCTGTTGTTTTGTATATATAGGGTTTGTTTAGATAATTTATTTTTTATTTACATCTATATCTATATTTAATTTATACTTGATTCGTTTAATTTATTTATAAATAAAAATATTTATTATTTATTTTTTAATAAATAATCAGTTTGAAAATGTCTAGATACCATTTGCCCACCTACAAAAAAACAGGCACTAAGTGTACCTTCCGTTTAATTTTTCATTTTAAATGCTCCTTTTTTAAAGATCAATAAGTAAAAAAATGAAAAATTCCTTCTATCGTAATGATTCTTTTTTTTTTTAAATCTTAATAAAATTTTTAATTTTGACTTGTTTATACTTTGTGTAGCACTTAATAACATAATATAATTAGTCATTTTTTTACAAGAAATTTACTGTGATGGATATGACAGAAACACAGTTTTTTAGCTGTATCCAAAGAATAGATTACTCAAATTAATTAGAAAAACCGAAAATGAATGATCAAATTAAAAGAAAAATTGTAAATGCGGTAACTACAATTTGATATTTGAATTTTCAAGTGATCAATTTAATACCCAATCAAATTATTTCTGTCTTTTTTTGTTATCTTATTAATATTGTTTACTTTGTTTGTTAATGTGAAAAAATTAGTTTATTATTTAGTTTTTACTATTTCTAATAATATTGTTGAATACTAATAAGCTCCTTTTTTCATATTTGAAAATAAAGTAAATGGTGTTAGTAAGATAGTAAAAATAGTAAAAAAATATTTGATTGAGTATTAAATTGACCATTTAAAATTCGTGTATTAAATTAAATTTTTATATAAAGTTCATGTACTTTATTTAATTTTTTCTAAATAATAATAATAATAATAATGCGAAGAACTCCAGTATAAAAACAAATTTAAGCACATTTGAGTCAATAACGAACAACAATAACCATTCACAAATCAAAAGCCCACGTTGCTTTTTCTTTTCCCCTAATGCCCTGTCGTTTCATGGTAGCCATCTTCTGCTTTGAATTTCCTTTTTCATATAATATCACAGCATATAATAATATAATAATGATATCCTGACCCAACCCCCAAGTTGGTGACCCGTCAATTTGCGATATTAAATGAAGCGGGGCTTAATTTGCTGTCGTTTCCTATTGTTCCTTCTTGGTTATATCATCTACGGTCTTTAACCATAACAGGCTCCCAGTCCCGGCGGCGGTGCTATTAAACACCTTTCCCATTCATCAAATTGCATGTGGTTCTGGTCGTTTCTTTCAAGTGGAAGAGAAAAACTCCATTTTGCCAATCACCTAAAATATTCTTTTGATAGCTGGATTATCAATACCAGTCCTCCCCTTTAAAGATAATATATATTAATTTTAAACTTTCATTTTACGTGTATAAATGTGACTTTGATACCTAAATTTTATATATTTTTACAATTAACTATTTTAAGTTTGAAAGGGTCCATTTAATATACAAGTTTTGCCTATTTTTGTAATTAACTGCTTCAACTTTACTAATTTTTACAATCAGCTATGAGTTATCTAAACTTTGCTAATTTTTGTAACTATTTAGACATTTTTAAATTTTAGATAATTATAATTATATAAATGAATAAAATTTAGATACTAAATATAATATTTACCCATTTTGTGTTTGGTTAAATATAAGAGCAAATTGCAAAAACACGCCTATAAACTATAAATGTAGTGCAGATTGACTCTTTATACTTTGAAAGCATATTTTTTTGTCTTTCTTAATCTATAAATAATTAGTACCATCAAGGATATTTATACTTTTCTATCAAAAAAAGTATAACATTTGTACTATTTCTGATAATACTTATTGTACGACATTCCTATAGGAAAAGTACGGAGAACAATGAAAAAAGTACAAATATCCTTAACGATACTATTTGTTTATAGATTATATACTCAAAAAACACTTTTTCAAAAATATGGGAGATCAATCCATATTACCTTAAAGGTTTATGAGATGTTTTTACAATTTCCCCTAAATATAATAATTATTATTCCTCCTTGGTTATTTCCTCTCATAGCTGGAGCAAATATCTTGGAATTTACATGATATTGCATGATTGGACAAGTTCTAATGTGATTATAACAGGTCGAGTGTTCAAATTCTTAAAATATGCACCATATATTAATGTATAGAATATAATCATGGATCTAATTTTAAAGCCAATTTGGAATCTCTATTCTATATACTATTGGTTTCGATTTTGACAAAATGCATCGTAATTTCTTGATATATGAAGAATGTCAGGGATATGTCTGGCATGACATAACCAATAGCTCGTTTATCACCAGTTAATTGATAAAGTCTATATCAAATATTCAATTAAGTGATCATAATAATTATATCTTACACAACCCTATATCCACTTATTTATGCAGAAGGAAAGCCATCCAAATGAGTTATTTAAAATGCCAATTCCACTACATATAAACTTTTATATATTCTTCAGTACTTTTAAAACGGTACAAACAGATGTAAATTCTCTAGGAATTCAGAATCATACTAGATAAAATTATCAAATATACTACCTAATATTTCAGTACTTTTCAAAAATTTATACCTAATATTTGAAGTTATTAAGTATTGTACTTAATTAAACTTTTACTTGTCAAAGCTTACATTTAAAATTTGATATTAGCAAATATAATACTTAACTGAACTTTTATTTGTGAAATTTATTACCTCTATATTCTTAAATAAGATAACAAAATTAAATGCCGGTGGGACAAAAAATTAGATGTGATATAATAAATTTAACAACTTAAAACTCCACTAACTAAGTATAAACTTTATCAAGCTTAAACTTTTAGAATATATATATATATATATATATCTAAAGATTATATAGTGATTTTTAACGTTACGTGATAAGCACCACGACCATATGTAAATTCTCTAAGAATTGAGTAACAAACAGGGTAAAGACTTTTATGGCGGCTACGTGGCCCGCATAAGAGGAATTTATGTACCCTAGAAGGAAATTTGTCAACACACTAAGGTCTTGGTTGATTTTCGCTTTTAGAATTCAATTTTTTGGAACTTGATTAAGCGCCCATTGTTTAATATCTACGAAGAATACTATTATTTTTTGTTAAAACTTAAATATTAAAACTATAAGTAACAGGATTAGTGGATAATAATAATAATAATAGAATTAGAGGATTGCGATCGTTATACTTAATATACTAAACTCTCGCCAATGGTCTCATAGTCTAATAATATTTTCTCTTATATATATTGTTAGAAAAGAATTTCTAGTGAAACAAATTTCGAGAATAACAATGACTTAAATGCACGAATGATATCACTTTTCTTAGAGAATTTACGCCTCTAATACAAAGTTTGCTACGAGAGTTATTTTACGGAATTCACCCAGGATACAACTAAGTCTTGATACTTGAATAGCAAATTTTCAAGTACCAAACCACACTTAAATATATTTGAGATATATGTGTATAGTATTATTAACAAAAAGAGAAATAAAGAGAAGAATTCTAATCATTTAAACATTACCAATTGCAACACATTATATTTATAATGATTAGATATTCTAACAATTACAACTTTCTTTAAGAGTCATATTATTTGGACATAGGTTGCATTGTTTGGATTTAAAGTTAGTTAGTTATTAATTAACATGAACCATTATCAGGAATCAATACAACCTAAATACATAAAACTCTTTACGAAATTGATCAAAAGTTGCAAATATTAAAAAAATTAACAGTCGAAACAAAATCATCATTACGACAATAGAGATCACACCCGTGATTATGGTGAATACCGAAATTTTGTTTCCTTTTAATCTTCTTCCTTATTTTAAGTACAATATCCACATTATGGATTATATAATTGACAATCTACACACACACATATATATATATATATATATATATATACTAAACTCTCAAATTTTGTTATGGATGGATACTTATAACCAATATAATGATGTGCTTCTTTAATAGTCCGAATCTCCGAGAAAGATATGGTTCCATCATTTGCAAATATGTGCTGGGGTACCGTTCAAGGCATTCCTATATCATAAACTAGAAAATAACATAATATATTTAGTTATTAATCTAGATTCGAAATTCTAAAGAGCAAGCATACCGGGCGATGGCTGGGGGGAAGGTGTGTATACCGGCCGATGGTTACCTTCATGATAAATGATCTTCGAAAAAACAATTGTACTAAGGATAAAATCACAACGCATATTATAATAAGATAACAATATCTTTATAGAGTTTTCATTGCTAATGTTCTTATACCCTTGAGGTATTAATTGATCTCCGATCTTAAGGGCCAGATGGCCATTTTCATTGTAATAAAAAGAAAAAAAAGTATAAAAAAGAGAGTTTCATTTGTTTAGAAATGGTATCTATGCAATTCACAGGCTAGTGAGCGACAAAGCATCGTACACTGTTTAGCTATACGAATAATAATATTATCTTTACAGCCAATCCTTATTAGCAAAATTTTCATGGTCAATGAAATTATGATCTAATAGTATTTCTCATGGTTTCTCATGTACGAGGTGTCAGATTTCTATCCTCTTTCCTATTATAACTTACAAATATATATATAATATATATATAAAGAGCTATTAAGATCCTATCAACCAAACTGTTTAGTCAATAATTGTTAAAATAAATATGATAATTAATATATTAAATTTTTTTTATGATAATTAGATTAGATATGATCAGAGCCATCAAATAATTGAAACATGGATTTCATTAAAAAAAGAAGTGCAATTATAGAATTTTCGTAACCGACATATGGGGGGTAAGTTCTATCTCTTTACAATTCAACCAGTGGAGATAATAAGAATCATATAAATTATGGTACGGCAAATGCCACAACCAATAATGGCCTGTCCTTGATATGGCAAACGGAAGCAATACATTACCCTTTTGCTGGACAATTGAGATGGTGCCAAAAAAAGGAATACCTTGAACTAACTAATGATGATTATTCAATATTACAATAATTCAAATGCACCAATAATGACGAATGCTGACCATTTTATGAGCAAATAAATTCTTATTGTTGTCTTAAACAATTAATTATGGAGAAAGACAATATAATCTCTACTCCCTTTATCTAATTATTTAAACTTTATTTTACCTCCTACCTATACAGTTTACAACGGCCAATAAAAAACAATCAAACATATTTCATCCTCATAAAAGTAAAACATCCACACTCATTAGATTATAAGACCATAACAATATATCGATTATATGATGTCATCTAAGGCTAAATATATAGTAAATTATAGGATATGATAAATGTTAGTTTTTAATTTTCATTAGTTTATGTATGATAAAATAGACGGTGAGGTATGGTGTAAACTATTTGATAGTGATAACACCTGTCCCATCAAAATTAATGATGAGACTATAGAATTTTCTCAAAATAGAATTATACATTCGTGCCACTCCGAAAAAAATTCTTCTTTAGAAAAATAAATTATATTTGCAAAAAGAGATAGAGGGAGAGGCATGTAATAAAAATGGCACCAAGAGGCGCTTTTATTGCATTTCCATTCCAATCATTGACAACAAATCAAGAATCACATGAGACAACATAAATCCAAAGAAACCATAAGTGCTTAGCTCTTAAATCTTACTCTCTCTTTCTTTCACTCTCCTCCCAATTTATTTTCCTCCTCCTCCTCTTCTCCTTCCACTTTCTCTCATTTGATTGGCATAAAATTCAAATCTAGTGCAAGTAGTAGGCGATGAAGGACACAAGAGAAGCACCAACCAGAGATCCAACGACTGGCAAGCTGGCGGTGGCGTCGCTGGTGGGGGCTGGGGCAGGGGCCTCAGTGGCCATCACCGAGCTGACGGAGGCAGCGGCCAAAAGGACTGCGCAGGCGATCTTCTTCATCTCCATTTCTCTGTGTGTGTTCGACAAATACCTTTAAAAAAGCACGAAACAACGGTGTTTGCCAAACACACACTCGAAATATGCAGCCAGATGAAAGCTAAGCACACGTTGAAGTATTTATAGGGAAGCAAACTTACTAAAATAAGCGTGGGAAGAGGGATTAGTTGTGTTTTGTTGGTTGAAGAGGCGATCTAGGTCTTTATTTTTATCACGTTGAGCGAGTCTTATGCTAAAACGGGTTTAAGTTTAGCATCATTTTATTACAGCATGCCCCATGCGCAAAAGTTTCACCAGCAAAATACTCGTCTAAGGTTTTTTTTTTTATTTAATCTGATCGTTTTAAGCATGCTAACCATAAGTGGGTGGTAGGGATAAATGAACGGTTACAGGTTGATTAGACGTTGAATATTGCTATTAGATTCAAGAAATTTGCAATAAAATCTATATTGCAGTCTTTTATATATATAATGTGGAACTTGGTAGCTTTTATTTACTTAATTTTTTATATTTTAACCTTTTTCTCTAGTTATATATTATTAGCCATATTTATATATGATTATCAAATTTTATCTTTGATATTGATTTTAAAAGTAAATCGATATAATAAATTTTAATAATATTAATAGAAATACAAAATAACCATGCTGTTGATTTGAATAGATAGATTTGACAATCTAAACCAACGTTCCACATGACTAACATGGATGAAGGATATTATATTTTGTCAAATTCAGTTCTATACATTATCTTATTAGATTTGTTAAGTTTATTATACCTACATATATAAAGAGAACGGGTATACTAGGCATTAGAACTAGTAAATATCGGGTACATATTCCTAACAGGTTTCAATACGGATTTGAGATTTAATTAGATATGTTATCTTGTGATTTGTAGCCGGCAAATTCTAACATGGTATGATAACATGATCTTTGTTTTCTCTATTTAATTTTGTATAATTTTTGTATTAATGTAATGGGATGTTGTTGATAGGCAATTTTATCCATGGGCTCCCTAAGCCCATACCGATCTCTTTAAGCCATGAGTAGGCCTTGAACCAAGTTGTTGGATCATGATTTGGTGTTCGTGAGCCCATTATTGTCTTTATTCGGACTTTGTACAATTCTTGCAGGATTTGGCCTTGGTAGTAGCTCTATCATCTTCAACCAATTGCTTCTTTGTTTGTTAAGGTCGTTGTCTTATTCTAGGCAAGCAAGTTGACTTGCTAGCTGTCTCTAATTGACATGGTTGTTGCAAGAAGATTTCAAATTTGGAAGAAATGCCTATTGTATCTATCTTATATTTACTTTCCTAAACAATTGGAAAAGTAAGCTCGAGTCTGGCTCTAATCCAAGTGACATTACACAAACCCAGTTCGACTTAATTAAATTCTTTTCAGTTGAATTTATTAAAAAAATTATTTTTAATTTTAATTAAAATGATATTAATATTTAAACTTAACTCAAACTCGATTAATATATACACTTGACTCAAGTATATTGTCGCTACAAAAAACTGAGATTTAAGAAAACTCAAGTATTTATTCAATTCTATGTACCACCTATGTTATTGTGGAGATCTTATTTTTATTATTTTTAAATAAATATTTATTAAAAAATATATATATATTAATAATTTTTTCATAAATAGATAAATTATAGATACATATTCAATACATATAAGATAAAGATGAAATCACGCAATCCAAACAAATCCAAGACCCCTTAAAATTTTTTAGATACCTAAAAGTCGTGGGTTTAAATTAAAAGCTTCAAATAATAATTAACAAACCATTTTGTGCCCATAATCCTTAAACAACACACACGTTACAGAGGTTAAAAACTTAAAAACAACAACCAACCAAACGTTGTTGTTCTTGAAAAACTTATTTACGTACGTTCAGTATTTAATAGCCCAGTACAAATATATTTATAAATTAATCAAATTGAATTAATATTAAATTACTATTTATACAATAATAATAAATTATTGATATAAATTTGACACGAATAAAAACCCCGACTTGAGACCACGATTTTTCATGAGCGAGTGCCTTTTATACGACAGAGGGATTGTTAATATCTATCCTTTTCATTACAAACAAAGCGGTGTGTTTTAGCTTTTCACATGCATATTTTCAAAGTTGAAATGATTGACCCTGTGGCTCCAGCTATAAAATTATTTTTAATTTTAATTAAAATGATATTAATATTTAAACTTAACTCAAACTCGATTAATATATATACTTGACTCAAGTATATTGTTGCTACAAGAAACTGAGATTTAAGAATAAAATTTCTGCCTCTAAGTTTTTTTTTTTTAATCATAGAAATCATCGTTATTGATTTTATTTGCAGAGATATAAGTCATTTTATTAATTTTCCATTGTAAAACTTTTGTCCCAAAATTCATTTTTCTTATAGTATATAAAACTTAAGCTCGACTTAATAAATTACTCAACTTGAGCTCAAGTGAGTTCGAGCTTGATATTATACCCAGGTAAAAATCAAATCAAGCTTTATTCTCTTATCTAATATTGTGTATACCAAAAATAATAAATGAACACTACACTATCCATTATTCATTATATTTTATTGTCTAATTCTCTTAATCCTATATAGATTTTACATTCAAATACTACCATAGATTAAAAGTGTTCTAGCTTCTATCAATAAAATCGAAAGAAAGAGAAAATCTAGTTAATTATCTGACCATTAAAATAAATATTAATTGATATATTAAATATTTTAATGGTGCAACTATAGTGTTTATGAATCTATGCTGCCAAATAATCAACGAGACTATTCTCATTATAAGAGATGATGACACCACATGAGTTTCCTCATTGATCATATGAGATCGGTTTCATTAAAGGTAGTATGAGACTATGGAATTTTCTTTTTGCATAACATAGGATAACTAGATAATCTATTATAGTATTTTGAAAGCATTTTTGTTTTATATCTCTTTGTTATTACTTTTTTTCTTTTGTAAACTTCTACAGTTTCATCAATGGAATCGTTTAATCACCATCTTATTGTTAAAATAAATATAATAATTAATATACTGGCTATTTTAATAATACGATCATGGCTATATATGAATACGAGTCATTAAATAGTTAACAAGAACCATTTTATTAAACTCAATGATGGAACCATAGAATTTTTTCATATACTTTTTCAATATCACTCTACTTTTTCAATATCACTCTGTTGCATGGTTACTATTCATAAATTATTAACTTTTCATATTGATTCTTTTGCCGCTTTTTTGTATTATTTTCCTTCTTACCTTTTCGTATTAAACCTTTTAATATAACCTTTTTGCGTTATTATGTTTCATGAAATATTACATTTCATGGTATATTTTCAAATTACCTTTTTAATGTTGCTACATTTCATAAAAAATCACGTTATCTTCATTATGTCTTTCACTACTTCTAATTTATGAAACAAAACAAAATCGATGAGCAAATGCTCGATCTATATATTACATAATTATACGTGATTTATTATAATAATCTATTGTAATATATGATTAGTGAAGTTTTTTAGTATTATACCTTTACGATATTTACTTTTTATATCTTAATTTTATTTTATGAAAAGCCATCGCCAAGTTTTAAACAGTCATATAAATGAGAATATACATTATACATTTTTATTTTTTTGCATGATTTTTCTACTTGACAATAAAAACTAGGAAAAATTGCAAATTATATCATTGAACTTTGATTTAGGTATTGATTTATACATTGAATTTTCAAAGTGCACTTTTGGATCTTTCAAACTTTCAATAATTAATATGGTTGAGTGCACTTAACATGTTCTATTAAAAAAATAAAAAAATTACAAATTACCATCTCGAATTTTAAAATTTATCGCCTCAAACTTCCAAAGTACACTCTTTGTGGCAAAAAAATACTCTAAAAAAAATAAAGTGTCATGAACTGTACCAATTATTTAAAATTTGAAGGTCTAAAAATACACTTTAAAAATCCATGAGTAAATCGAAAAATATATAAGTAGTTAGAAGATAATTTCCAATTTTTTTTCAAAAACTACGTGTAATGCGTAAGTAAAAGTAAAAGTAACCACCTTTTTATTCATCACTTTCCACTAATTGAGAGCTTTATTCCCAACATATATATATAATATATATATATATATCCGAAATTCCGAATGCCTTTTTCATGTAAAATCGCATCTCATTTCTCCAAGGTCCATAGCCCTAGTGACAATATGAATTCTCTATCAGAATCAGACTTTACAGCAAAGATTCTGTGTCGTTATCAGCGACTGAATTTGCTGAGTCATTGGGGTAAGTTTTAACCAAGTATTTATTCAATTCTATTTTTAAATAGATGTTTATTAAAAAAAATATATATATATATATATTAATAATTTTTTAATAAATAGATAAATTATAGATACAAATTCGATACATATAAGATAAAGATGAAATCACACAATCCAAACAAATCCAAGACCCCTTAAAATTTTTTAGATACCTAAAAGTCGTGGGTTTAAATTAAAACTTCAAATAATAATTAAAAAAAGGATACATGATACCTAAAAACATGAATGCAACTGTACTAAGATTTCAAGTTATGAAAATTAGGACAAGGAAAAAAAATTGATAAAAAATTATGAAAATACTACCATATAAAAAATAATTCCAAAATTGGTGAACAACAATAAACTTGTTTCTTGAAAAAAAAAGTTTGCATATTAATCTCGTTTTTTGGAACTGACGAGTTTAAGAAAACCTTGATAAAGTTATCATTTAAAAAGATGGGTTATCCTTTAAAGAGATGTGTTAAACATAATTGAAACTTATTTTTTTGAAGACAAGAGTTCATGAGTTCAATTTACCTATTTTTTAGATTATTTTTTATTGGATGGTATTTTCGTAATTTTTATATTAAAATATATATTTTTTCCTTTACCCCTTATGAGTTGAAGATATAATAATAATAATAATAATAATAATAATAATAATAATAATAAAAATAATAAAGGAAATGAAATCTAAAATCATCACTTTAACAAACAATTTTAAATTAAAATTAAGTTCAAAAACACAAATATCGATAGAGGAAACTCAAGTGGAAACCTTTGAACCGCACAACGAAATGCATGCAAAGGTTATTGAAAAAGGAATAGGTAAATTACTTCAAAAGTATTAATGTTTGAGGATAATTTCATTTGAAGTTTCAATGTTTTAAAATGTTTATTTAAAGTTATAACATTTAGGAATAATTTCATTTAAGATATCAATATTTCAAAAGATCAAAAAGATGAATCAATATTTTGAAAAATGAGCCAAATAAAGTATTAAAATTGGTCATTGACAAAATTAAAAAAACTTAATTAAAAACTAATCAAAACATTGATACTTTAAACAAATTTTAAAAAACATTGATATTTCATTTAATTTCCTTTACGAAACATTGATACTTTTTTTAATTACTTATAACGTCCATACCTTAATCGAAGTTAGCTCCCATAAAACATTAATATCATCTAAAACACGAGTATTTCTTAAATTTTTCACACATTAACTTCTCCTCCAATCGCTGACAGTATCGGAATATTCACCAATTGTATGTTGAGGAATGATCCATGGTGACGGTACAAGTCCGGCAGATGCATCAAATTCTACAATGTCGCATGAAGATACACAAATTTGGAAATTTTCAATTTTGTTTTTTAACAATTCTGCGGCTTTGCTCCAATCTTTTGTCTCAAAAGTTAAAGGGGAGTTTAAGGGAGGGAGGGGGGGTGTGGGTGAAGAAGCTCAATGTATACTTTAACAATTCAATGTTTGTTTGGTTTGGTCCTTATTTGTTGCAACGCGCAATTACCCATCATTGTTCGACTACATTCCAAGGAGTAACGGTAGCTTTTAATGCTTTATTTGGTACAGATATATACTGAACTTTCAAACATTGTAAATCATATTCTAAAACTATAATAAATTGGCAAATAATTCGTAAAAGTTTAAAGCAACCCTCTTAAACTTTCATCATAAAGCGAAAACACCCAGCAAATTTATCAATATTTCTAAACTTTAATCTTAGTGTGTTTTTAGTAAATTAAAAAAAATCAAATATCCTTAATATTGCCAATTTTCTGAAATTTAAGAGATTATCTACAAAATTTGAAAATTTAATGGGTATATTTACACTGGTGTCATTTACAATTTCCTCATAAAATGGATCTCCTAAAATGGTAGTGAAGTCATATTAAGACATCACTTATGAGCCTCCAAAGTTCTATACATAGTGTCATTGATTTTATTCTAAGCCTATGCCTATAACTCATGGTCTTAAAAGAGTACTTTGAGCACATCAGTTTAAGACAAAATTCCAGGTAAGGTCTCCTTGGGATATACATATGCATACATACATATATATTCCCGCTTTCCCTAAATTTGCACACATGAAAAAGACCTCATAAATTTGCATACCGATTTATCTATCCCACTTACAATCAAATGAGAAAGGCATCTTTAATGTTACATGGGAGAAATACCTGGAGGAGAGGCTGTTCTGAGAACAAACCACCGTGTAATATGCTACAACAGTTTCTTTATCATTTTAATCTGTGAAACAATAAGTTTTATTGTATTGTACAACTCAGCAACAATCTTCAATAACCATCTTTGCCATCTCCACCAAGCAACTCTGCATAAGAAAGAATCAAGCAGTTGCGCTCTTATATTAATGGTGAAGGAATTTCACTCAAACCAATTTCCATTCAGGCCAGAATGTGTACAACACAAGACCATGCTAAAATGAACTAATAAATGATAACCAAACACCAGAAATCATATATTGCTAAGGGACTTGCTAAAGACCAAGTGCAAATTACCAAATCCTGGAAAAGGTGGTGGAAGACGGAAGAAAAAATGATTGCAGAGAAGGTAAGTTGCAGAATGTTCTCAATTAGAGCTAATGTTAAACCTACCAAGCAACTGAGAAAAGCTAAAGACTTGTAAATATTCGAGCAGTCAGAACTTTCTTTGGATAGAAACCTACTAGAGTAATATGTATTCATAGCTTTAATTCAATACATGTCTTTTGGTCTATTAGATGCAATCTAACCTCATAAGCTGCACGACACCAGGGGCATCACAATGACAACGGGGAAGGAGGATCATCGTGAAACCATTTTTATTCCATCGGAATACTTCCTGTTAACACAAGCATGCACAAAACAATTAAAATTTTAGCAGTCGCCAAACATGCAAACAGGCTAAGAGATCATTGAAAATGCCATGTTTGCTTAATTAGTTATTATAGCTGCAGATCTCCATTTTGAGCCCTTCTGCTCATGCTACATTCCACATTCCTTCCCTTTGATCATATTGAAAGATATTGCTTTAATATCTATTTGATTTCAGTTGTTCCAATCAATTGAAATCAGGCTTTATTCTTGAGAAGTTATAACCTGACAGAATTTAATTCAAGCAAAGATATAGAACTTGCTCAAATGATAGTTTCTGAACCAAACACAGTAAAATAGAATTGCTCCAATGAGATGATAGTAATAATTTATTTGTTTCTTTGAGAACTGCAGCAACAGGCAGGATTGAATCTAGCTGCCTATGAGTATGATCCTTTTAAATTTTTCTAAGAGACTACTAGGGAGGATGAGATATAGACCCTCCAAAATTACAGAAACACCTTGTTTTGGCCTAACAAACATCATTCACAATGACCGAAAACCAGAAGCACCATAACTTTCAATTAAAACTGTAAATGGCCGCTGAGTTGCTGAAAATGAATTATTAGGGATCAACAGAATGGCTATTCATGTCATATTGATCAGTAGAAGAAACAATCGAAGTGAAATGAGCAGAACAATTTTGGTTCTCTGATCACTCCAAGATGCAAAACGAATTATACGTTTGTATTACTTTTCTACTGAAGTTAAAACAGCATCTGAAGAACTGCCAGGCTGATCAGGAAACAGTGGTGTGTTATAACACACGTTGCAAGATCAGGGTACTTAAAACTTACATTTGCAACACTGACAAGATAATCTGCTCAACTAATGTGCATCCTGTCAAGGAAGTCTGACAACCTGAATATACAAAAGTTAATCCATGAGCAAAAATATTTTTTAAAAAATCCTGTAAGTACAAAAGATAGAGAGAAACTAGACGAAAACCGGATATTTTTAGCTATCACTGTCAGTCCATCATCAGCACTAAGATGGCGCAGGACTACCTCCTCTAGCCGGCCATCTCTGTATGCATGCTGCAAAGTAAAACCATACAGCCACATAGTCAAATGGAATCTGTTCAGAATTCAGGAGCAATGAACAAACTGAAAATTCTAACTTCCTAAATAGAAAAAATCAAGCAGTCGGTAAGACCATAACAGCAGTGACTATGGAAGTCAAGCCTCATAAAAAACGTTGATGCTTGCAAGCAATAGATCAATCAATAGGAGACTCCACCTAGTTCTCATCCAAATCTAACAATGGAATAGATGTGAGTATTCATTCCTCCATATAAGTAATTCATCAAAACCAACTATGCCAATAAAAAACTGTGAAAAGTTTTAGTTCTCTATGATGAGGTGGTCCACATTCAATGATTAAATATAAAATTTGATCACAGGTAATTGATAAAGTGCTCAGATGCAAACGATTAGGTCTCTGTTCTCGGCTTTAAATTAGGCCAAAAAACGAACCTCAATTAGCACCTTAAGAACACCACATTAGAGGCCTAGCACGGAAGTAAACATAATTCTGAAATAAATGCATTCTATTACCAACTGTTCCAAGAAAAGTTGAAAAGTCAGCACTGTACAAAAAGACCATCCATAGCAGTCAGTGGTCATGGTAAATAAAAAAAACCTCCATGCCAATCAAGCCAGTCACAGAAGAATTCCTCTACGTGGGTATAAGATAGTGATAACATATTATGGGAATACAAATACAACCAAACAGGGTAATAGATTACTCATACACATATGCACACTAATGCACACTAATAACACTAGAACCAGGATCTACCTATGCTCCCTTTTTTTTTTTGGCCAAACCTATGCACTCTTGTTTGCTCATACTACTGCTTGTTTTTTAAGATCACTTCTCTGTAATCCTACTAAATTAATGCAATGGGGGCTATAAATGCACAGTGCTAAAGAACTTCTAACACCTGCAGGTGATCAGATAACAGAAAATATCAACCGTTTCAAGCGAAGGTTGGAAAAATGATTCTGCACTTAATAATGTTTGCAATTACATCATCAATGTCCAATACATGCCAAAGAACATTCCATATATTAGGGTATTTCTGGCCATTTATTATGCAGACATTGGCCGCATAAGAATAAAAACTACAGACTTCATTACCTTGTAGAAACAACTAGTCCCAAATGGACAGTTGCCATTTCCAAAATTGAAGTGCTTACAATCTATTGACCTGCAAAATGGGTAAAGAAAACTCTTTAATATAAGTGACAAAATCTAAGTGTAGACAAAATGCCTATTGCAAGATTTCAAGTAGTCTAGTCAAAAGCACTCAAGAGGAAAAAGTAAATTACACTAAACCAGAGCAAACTTCTGTAAATAAAGACAGAGAACCAATCCTTTTATTGTATATTACCTGTTAAAGTGGTGCACGTTTTTGTATATTTATAAAGCTTCAGTGAAAACAAATTATTGAGGCTTAATAAGGGATATTTATACAAAGAAACTCATCAGCAAGGTTTGATTTTGTATGATTGGCTTATAGTGTAAATAAAAAAGGGAGAGGGTGTCTTCGCAATTAAGCAAGTTGTTAGATGACATCACTGTAATTTGTAACAACTTCGTTTTATTACCATGACTCCTATTTATTATATCAGTGGTTTTGAGGGAGCCAGTCTACCAAGTTCTAAAACCAGAGTATTACAAGAAAAGCAATGACCTCAAAATCTTGAAAAATGACAACAAAAATGAAGGAAATAACTCCATTCCCAGTTTAATATGGAGATCTTGAAGTCAGTTTACTTCATTTTCACCAGGTCAATTTCATGGAGTTATCTACATTAATGTTTCGACTTTACAACAATATGCTCAATCACCGAATATTTGAGATACATAACTGTTTTGCAGTATTCCCATTTTTATACTCTTACACTGTGTTGATCTAAAAATTAGATTAGCCAATTCATTAAAATACCACTAATGCATCCAGGGAAGACTGTTGAGTAAGCCAAATGCAATTAGGCTACCTTCTTAGACTTCAATTTATCCAACTATTTTCATATGTAGTAAGCCAATTTAAAGGATAAAAAGATGTCTAAGAAATGATTCATCATAAGTAAACTGTTCAAATAAAATCGCACAGGCTTACTTGAGTTTTGCTTTGTAATTTTCAATCAGTTCCTGCTTTTCTTCTTTCGTAGAATACCATATGACACTGGGGATCACAAAGTATGATAGCTTGCGGCATATGGGGCAGGCCCTTAATGCACCATTTACATCCGCTCCTGGAGTAGGTGTACTACTGCGCCAGTTTCGTATGCATGTTATGCAGAACGGATGATCACATTCTGATAGTATTCCAAACTTACGCTCAGCAGGAGTAGGCTTAGAGAGAACTATTTCCAGGCACACACTACATTCAATTTCTTGACTAAGCCTTAATGCTTCAAGCTGCTTTTGCTTTTTCTCGCACGACTTGACATGCTCTTCTCTCTCTTGGGTCTAAAGGGATGCAAACAATGTTTTCCACATGTGGGACATAAATCTCCATGAATATGCGGACAGTTTTCCCCTCGAGGGCAATTACCAACAGCAGCATATGAGCAGATCGAACGGTCTGCGGGATTATTACTCCTAGGCTCCAATGTTTCCACCTCTTCAAAATAACCATGGTTATCTATACTGAGATTCCAAGCAGTGTTACTAGGGACAGCTGAAATCCCGTGGGGTTCATCGAACTGGCCACTGGATTCACCCCACTTAATGCAGTTGTAGAAGATGATGCATCCGGCTCATAAAGGAAACCCAAGTGTTGCTGGGGACTTGCTGATGATGAAGACATTGCTTGAGGGTCATAGTCAAAGGGCACATCTTGGTGATGAATCGCTGATAAATATGGGGTACCTAACTCCAAACGAGAAGGCTTGACATGCTCATATCGACATCGACTTCCATATGAGCAGATCCCTTTTTGATAAAAGGTGCATATCTGTTAAAAGACAGGGAGTTAAAGAGTTCCAAAGACATCAGCAAACTGCATTTTTTTTAACTCCAAAAAACCTCAAGAAGTTTTACATTGTTTGCTGGAGCGCTCCAATCATGTGCAAACTCACAATGGTCTCCTTTAAAACAAGCTCCATGTGCAAAGTATTTGCAAAGAACTCTACAGGAACCAATGAAAATAAAGAAATTGATTAAAGATGACAAAGATGCTCGATTATGAGAAACAAAATGCAGCGAATTCAAACAGCATTCATTTGTGAGGATTTCCGTAGTTTTCATCTTTCTCCACAGCAAAATTTCTCAAATCCTTGTTTAAACCAAACATAAAAGAAAGAAAGGAAAATAAAAAATTTAATTCAAACATAAAGCAAGTAAATACATAAGTAAAGACGAGACTCCAGAAGCTTTGCTTTGTTCAACCTAACAATGAAATCAATAACAAAAACCTGCTATAACTCGATTTCAATCGAAAATTTCGAAAGACCATTCAAAAGCCAATTAACAAGACACTGATAGAATAATGAAAACCAATTAAACATAACTATGTTGCTCGCTCAATTGAAAGAAATCAAATATCGACAAGACAGGATACAAGGAAGTTTTAGAAACAACATCGTATTACCAACTCGAAACTGAAACACAAAAAATTCCAATCAAATCTTCATGGAATTACAATCTTGTAATTTGGGCATCCAGAATTAGAATTTCAAGAAGACCCGTAACTGAAATTTTCAATCTTGATTCGATGTTGTCAATACTAAAAACAGCAAACAGCATAACATCACATGGAAATTGCTGATACCAGATGGAACAATAATCATTAATTCATGTATCATCAATCAGCAAGTGGATTAATAAAGAAATGGATTGAAAAAAGAGTACCTCTTACTTGAAGACATGGTCAGAGATAATTATGAAAAGGAATGCGAAACACCCTTTATATTCTTTATTGTGAAAATCTTATTTCTTAATATGTCCGTGTGTGTGTAACTATATATGCACTTGCTCCACAGATTGAGCAAGAAGGGAATACAGGCCAAAAAAAGAACAAGAGGCAGGGTGCGGACAGATGGGATCACGCTTAACCGGTTCATTATAAATAATTAACATTTTTAATGGTTTAATTTTTTAATAAATTTTATTTTTTAATTTTTATCATAAAAATTTTTAAAATTATTATATACATTATAAGAGCTAAAAAAATAAAATTAAGAAAAAAAAAGAAAAACAAAATGTATCATTGCTAATAAAATCAAGTCAAATCAATTACTATATTGACTCTCATCAAACATAAGAATAATATTAATTTAATTAAAATCTAATGAACATCAACATATGTAAATTATATATATATAAATTACATGTGTATATATATATTTAAAAAATAATATATATAAATTATATGTCGTATATTTGTTTATATATATTGAAAACGATTAATTATCAACCTTAGGCTTTTTTGTTACAAATCGAAACTGAAAACTAGAAAAAATAAAAACCGTAATTTTAAATTGAAATCAACGGATCAATTAACTAAATTTTGAGGATTGATTTTCGGTTTTGATTTGATTTTTTTGTTTCATTAGTTTTTTTCACACTCCTACAAGACGGACATAATTTTTTTTTTAAATTGAGAAGTGTTCGTTCATGCTTGCAAATTAAAATTTTTTTTTTACTCGATTTTTAAAGCTTATGTAGATTTCATAAATTAACTATATTAAAAATATATATCCAAAAGAAATGTAAATAAAATATTTCTAAAAGTAAGCAAAATTACAATCATGCAGATAAAGCTCGATTTTTAATTCAATATATACATTAAATTTATTTAATGTATTATCATAAATAATATATTATTAATAAGTAAATATATCATTCTAAATATGCTATGGTTATTATAATTTTATTTAAGTTATTGCTTTTTGTATGACTATTGGTAATTAAGATTACAAACTGATGTGATGACCAATCGTATCAAATTCTAAAATTTATAAACCTGTTGAAATCTACGATCTGAGTTAGGCAAGCGTACCGATTTAATATAGCATAGATTTTAGGGAAATTTGAAGAACAAGAACTAGTATTACCAGTTCTCTACTATTTAGCCTAAGTTTTGAAGAGAAATCTACAATTAACTACTAAACAAAAGATAAAGCAGGCCCTAAGATCAAATAAGTTTTGCTTTCAAAAGGTGAAATCAATCTCAAGACATACTCTCCACCTTGATCCACCTTAAACATAAAATTCTTATGATAATAAATTGGTTAATAAATCATACGTTGCACTGCTGGATCTTAACAAGTAAATCAATTACTCCCTCGAGTTAATCAATTCTAACCTTACATGAGATAGGGAGACCTCTCCTCACTAATCATCACATAAGATTGCATGAAAGTTTATGATCCTTAAGCAAGAATTGAATTTTTGTAGCAAAAAATCATAATTTCCGTACCTCTGGGTGAAATAAGCAATTTCTCTATTCATGAAAATCTATCTAACTGAATGAAACCTCTTTCAATCCAATAAGAATCAAACATGCAATTAATTTACGCACAAATCAATCACAAAACTATTAAATCACATGAATAGATACAAAGGCATGAATATTTCATTAATCAAAAGGCATTTCAATTCATATGGCTTAGGGTTTCATAAGATGAAGAGTATAAAAATCTACTCCTCCATGAGATTTAAAATAAGAACAAAAATCTAGAGGAAATAGAAAGAATCATGATAGAAAAAACAAACCCTAATTGATGTCTTGAGATCTTCAATTGATGCTCTAGCAAGTTCTTCGTAATCTCTCTCTTAGGGCCTAGAAAAATAATATAAAAACTTGTAAAATAAGAAAACAGAGCTATTTATAGTTTTAGGATAAACCCAGGTTAGTAAGGGCTGCAGCATGGCCGGGATTAGAGTAGGGATAAACATAAAACAACCAATTTTCGGCTATAAAGCATTATGATCTCTTCCCTTACTGTCTTCCATAGCAAGGAAGAAGGTGGGGCTAAACACTTTTCTTCTCTAATGCTTATTGACCGCATCCTTGATGCCCTTCCCTACTAATGCTGAAGGTGGGGATGAAAACATAAAGTTTTCCTTTTTGTATAAAATTGATCCAAACTTGTTTAATTTTCCTTAATTTCTCTTGGATCATCATAAAAACTTCCAAATATGCTCCTTAAGCCCTAAAATGAATTTTTTATAAAATAAATGTCCATTTCTTCAACAAATCTCAAAAATTACATAATAAATATGTTCAAATAGCATCAAGATTAAGAGTCTATTGACACTTATTAAACTTCCCCACACTTAATCGTTTTTTTTGTCCTCAAGCAAACAAAATAAGAACAAAAGAATCTATCATCAATTATACTCATAAGAAAATTTCACATCAGTCATAACATTCTTTAATTTCATCAAACCAAAAGTGACTCATTAGTGCCTATTGCTCAAACCTACCATATTTGTACTTGCACCTAGCTCACTACAATCAAATTTTTAAAGCTAATCCAAGTATGTCAAACTATTAATCTCACCATTTAATAACCAATTCTAAAGTTATAAAAGAGATATAAATTCAAACAAAGCAAAAGTGCCATGGTAACATCTCATCACTTACTAGTAAGCATATAGATTGTTCAATCACCTTTCTAAACACAATAACCTAAAGTGAAAGTATACAACATCCATCATTCCTCTAGATTTTTTTCCTCTTTTTTGTTTAAATCTCTTTAATTTTTTTTTTATTATTAGCCTTCAGAGGGAGATGTTTTTGCCTTCATTTTTTCTTTTCCTCTGGATGGGTTTTAGCCCGCTTCTTTTCGGCTTAACTTTTTAGATGCTTGCATAATCAACAGCGGGGTCGGAACTTCGCTCTCCTAAGGGACCAAAGCCCACCTATATTGACTTAGCTTGCACTTTTTTTTATTATTCAAAAAGAATCACCAAGTAATAGATTTCATATGCCCCTTTCATAAAAAGTTAGAAGAGCTCTCAAAGTAATGGAAAATCAAATATACTACTAACAAGCTTAGAAACACAACAATTAAACTTTAAACTAAGGATTTTGACCTCTTTTACAACTTTATATTCAATCATTAAATGGCAAGTAAATTTACTCCACTTAAATTTTATCTTAAAACTTTGACTAAGTAAACTAAGCTCAAAATAGATAAGTACGGCACACAAAGCCAGAATTCTTCATTTTTTTAAATGCTATTTTGCTAAACAAAAAAAATGAGTATAATTTCAAGATTCTAACATATTAAAACATATCAACATTAAAAACTTATTAACAAACTCATAAATGGGAGATTTTTTATTAATAAGTGTATATGCAATATGAAACTCAAATTAAGACCCAAATAATTTCTTTCTTCTAAAATACCCCTTCCCCACACTTAAAACAAGACATTGACCCAAATGTTGTCTTAGCTAAGCATAAGTAAGGAAAAAAGATAAGAAAGAAATTCAAAGAAAAGGACACTAATAACTTCCCTGATTTGGTGTAGGTGTCATCATAAAGTTGCATAACCAGGATAAGAAGGAAAAAATTATGAAAGCAATTGATAAATAGCATCACCATAATCCTTGGGAACTAGATCAAGTTAGAAGCGCATGCCTGCAAACAAAAACAGAAACAGAGCAAAATAGCAGAACAAGCAAGAAAAGCCTAAACTAAATCCAAAGAAAAAAAAAGTCCACTTGGTACCAATGAAAATAAGAGTCTTCCCATAAAGCGAGAGCTCAAAAGTACATACCAAAAACAAAACAAAATAAAGAACAGAAAGGGCAAAAATAAAGCATTGCCATCATCATCTACAGCATCAGTATCATCTCTAGCTACGGCTTCAACAGATTCCTCATCTTCATCTTGATCATCACTATCATCATCATCTCTTGTATCATTAATAATGCAAATAGAATCTGGATCAGCTTCAAGAGATGTCTCAGAGCCATATTCGGGAGAAGACTCATAAGTGGGTATATTCTGCGGTGGTGGTGAACAATAGCCAGCCAATGATTGTAAAAACCCCTAAACAGCTTGTTGAAAGCATTTAGCCTTCTTGCGTTCATCATGAAATTCTCTCCTTAACCAACGAAACTCATAATCTCATAATGAGAAAAAGTAAAAGAGCTAGAAGGACCAAAAGAGGGAGGAGATTTACTAGCAACTTTATGCAGCCCATACCTATAAAATGGACCATCAGTGATCCACTTAGATTGCATGCATGGAGTACCAACTAGTGGTTCCCAAAACAAATTCTTGCCTTTAAGCAACTTGGTAATATACCCTCCACAATAAAGCCCTTTCACTCGAAGATTATGGCCTGATGTTTAAGGAACAAGGCGACTTCCACACCGGCATTAATAGGGTATTCCTTACATATACTATACAAATGGAACAACTCAAAGGAATTATCCACCCCATGACTACTGTTGCGTCTGCCAATTGTATGAGTTAACAAAAGATGGACCACTTTCAAAGTAAGTTTAGTGATGGAAGAAGCTTTGGATTTGGATGGAAGATATTTAACAGTCTTATCAAAGCATAAAAACCGCCAAAATTCATTCATACTCTATTCGGGAGGCCAATCATTAGGCATAGAGAGATATTCATGGGTTTCAATCTCAGCAGCTGAATATAGTCCTAAAAAGAGTCCAAATTTAGACAAATGGAAGCTATAAGACTTGCCATATACCTGAAATGTGATTGTGCGACCTTGTGGGTGCGAGAATGTTGTTCAATCTCCATAGTAGATAAAAACTCAATGGTAATATTAGAATATGCAGGCTCGTTAATCTAAAAAAATTGAGCCCAAGGACTGATAGCAATTTTCTCACGAACACGTGCTTCCAAACCATATTCTCAGAGTAGCCGCCAATCCAAATATCTATTATTATGAAACATCAACTTTTCCAATCTTGCCTTTCTTGCCTGACTCCATTGATGTTTTGAAACTGGATCACTACCATAAGAAAAACATTCCACACCAGCTGGTAATGGTGGTAAAGGAACTTTAATTCGTTGGCGGGAGCTAGATGGTTGAGATGCTGGAGATCCAATAGGACGTTTACCTTTCTTAATGCATGCTCGCTTTTGGCCCATGCCTATCAAAGAAAGTTTAACACATATGAGAGTAAGGACAAGTCAAAAGCAACCAACAAAACTATTCATGTTGAAAATGATGCTTATATCCATCCATTGGATAAAATAAAAGACATAGATGAGTAAAAAGGAATCATCAATTAGCATCAATTCAAGTTGGGAAAGATAAAAATTTCTGCACAACATAAGCATCATGGTAGTGTAGATGGTTGGGATAAAGTAAAAAAAGTTGGGATTTCAAATTTGTGCACTAGTGCGGGAAATAAGTCATGCTGAAGATCGAGAACAAATTTCTAGCAACAAAGTGAATTACAAACATTGAGTAGAACACCACAATGTGGCCAAAATCAACAGGATGAGAAAATCCCAAAATAAGGCATAAATGAACTGTAAATCCATGATTTGTATAATATAGCCACAATTTTCCCAAACAAATCACATCTTAAAGCATGAGAAGCATATAATTGCATGAATCAAGTAAAAGCCCTAATTTTATGATAATCGAAATTTTGACATGAACTCTAGAAATAAGGATTGAACGCAAGAATGAGATTTTGAGAGCATACATCAACGAAAAAGAAAGCCCAAAACATGTTATATGCTAAAATGTGTTCATGGAAACTTAAATTGTAAAGCAAATCAAGCATGCAAGAACAAGGATTCGAGTAAATGTAATAAAACTGTATAGTGCGCAAGAAGGAAAAAAAAAAAAAAAACAAAGAACACTAAAGCCAAGAGGAAGGATAGAGAAACATACTTGTTGTTGACAATAGCAGCAAGATTGGTGAGATTCCAAGTCTAAATGTATGGTTTTGATATAAAGATGAGAGAGCAAATGAGAGAAAACATTGTGAAAGTAGAATGATATGCAGAAAAATGAAGAGCGTGTAATTTTAAAATGAAATGTGTTTGATTGTTTTCATGTTTTATTAATTTTTTTTAAATGAAATGGCTGACCAAAGTTAACAGGAGCAGGACGTACGCATTAACCAGATTTGGAGCAGGATGCGCGCGTGGAGAAGCATAGGAGCACTCATTTGAATAGAATCAGGACGTGCGTAGAGAAGTGGTCGCTGAGCGCTTTGTTTTTTTTTTTTTTTATTATTAATTAGGCTGACCAAAGTCAGCCTTCAAAACAGAATGCGCATGTGGACAGGAGTGCAAGAAATGGAACGCGCGTGGATAGGAGCGAAGCAAGATGCACACAATGATCAGCATAGGAGCATGCATTCAGGAATGTCTTCCTTGTCCCGATCCTGCCTCTACTGAAGGGGAGGAAGAGATCAGTAGCTGCTTCCAAGTGAGCCCTGCTAGCTGCATGGGTGAGGAAGGAGGTAGGGATGAGATCAGTGGCTACTCCAGATATGCCCTGACTTCAGCATGGGTAAGGATGAAAGGTAGGGGAGCAATCAGTAGCTACATTTTAGCATGCCTTGTCTTCTTCCTAGCCATGCTCGAGGCCAGGATGACTCCCAATCCAACATTTTTTTCCCCTTTGGCAAACTTAAAAAGAAAAACAAAAGAATACATTGTCTTAAACAATTTGGGCATGAAAGCTAGCATTGTAAATAGTAAGTTTCGAGCTAAACATGAACTCTTTTAAGCACAAATGATTAAATGTGTTCAAATCTACCTAATTTGTGATAGAAAAATTGTAAGTTTTCATCATAAATCCAAAATGTAGTTTGAACAAAATTCTTAGAACTTGGATGAAAACTTACCTCACTTGAAATTCTTATACCAATTTATCTTTTCCCCACACTTAAAATTTACTCTCATCTTCTCTTGAAATTGTACACATCTAAGACCTGCAATTTCGACAAAAAATTGGAATTAGAATAGTGAAAAACAAAGAAAAAGAAACAAAACTCAACTCACCAAAGTTAGACATGGGTTGCCTCCCCTGAAATGCACTTGTTTAATGTCGTTGGCTCGATGTTTTCTTAGAAATTGCTGCTTAAACATGTAGTGATTGGAGTCTTAAATCCTTTCGGTTTTCATATTCATTTCCACCTCCTAGACAAAGATTTAATCTTTGTCCATTGACCTTAAAATCATCATGCTTTAGATGTGTAACCTCAACTGCTCTATGTGGAAAAACTCGTTTAACAACAAAAGGCCCGGACCATCGAGATCTCAATTTTCTAGGAAAAAGCCTTAATCTAGAGTTGAATAGCAACACTTTATCACCTTCACTGAACTTCTTAGGATGATGGATATGAGAATCATGATATTTTTTCATTCTTTCTTTGTAAATTTTCATATTTTTATAAGCCAACATAATCCCTTTGTCAAGTTCATTGAGTTGTAACTTTCTTTTGATCCTTGAGTTTTCCAAATCAAAATTCATTTGTCTTATCGCCCAATATGCCTTATGCTTGATTTCTACTAGAAGATGGCATGCTTTTCCATAAATCAAACAATAAGGAGTAGTCCCAAGGGGTGTTTTAAAAGTAGCTCGATAAGCCCACAAGGCATCATCCAATTTATTAGCCCAATTCTTACGATGATGATCAATTATCTTTTCAAGTATGCACTTTAATTCTCGGTTTGACACTTCAACTTGACTGTTGGTTTGAGGGTGATAAGGAGTTGCAACTCTATGTGTTACCCCATACCTCCTCAAAATCTTTTCTAACTAAGCATTACAAAAATGTGTTCCCTTGTCACTAATAATAGCTTTTGGAGCTCCAAACTGGGAAAAAAAGCTTCTTTAGGAACCTACATACTACTTTGGCATCATTGGTAGGCAAAGCTTGTGCCTCAACCCATTTAGATACATAATCAACTACCACTAATATGTATTTGTTCCCATAAGAATTAGGGAATGGCCCAACAAAATCAATAACCCATAAGTCAAAATTTCACACTCTAAAATGTAATTTTAGGCCATTTCATCCCTCCTTGAAATGTTACCTGTTCGTTGACAGTTGTCAGATGAAGCTACAAAGCATTAAGCATCCTTGAATATGGTAGGCCGATAAAAACCATCCTCCAACACCTTATGAGAAGTGTGGTTAGAATTGAAATGACCACCTGTTGGGCCTGAATGACAATCCTTCAAAATTCTCTAACCCTCACTGTGTGAAACACACCTCCTTATCATCTTATCTGCACAAATGCGAAAGAGAAAAGGATCTTCCCAATAATAATGCTTGAGTTCATTAAAAAACCTTTTCTTAGCATGAAAAGTTAAGTCATTCAGATAGATCCTTGAAGCAAGAAAATTTGCAAAATCAGCAAACCAAGGAATTTCAACATTAAAAACTCACAAACTGCAAATAACTATTCTTTAAAAAAACATCATCAATCTCTTCCTCTTTGATCTCCTCCAAGAATGGATTTTCCAACCGAGATAAGTGATCGGCTGCTAAATTTTTAGCTTCTTTTTTGTCACGAATTTTCAGATCAAATTCTTGCGAAAGCAAGATCCATCGAATAAGTCTTATGAAATACCCCAAACCTTCACATATATTAGAAATTAGGTTTAGATAGATTTGAATGAATTAAATGAATTATAGGATTTAATTAGACAAGTTGATATAATTTAATTAGCTATTAATTGAGATTTGAGTTTCAAATTCCCTAAACATGTCATCAAAGTGTTTAAAGAATTCCTAAATCATTGATTCATAGCCTAAACACTAATTCCTAAATCTCAGTAAAATTTGAGTTCATTTGCTTGAATAAAAATATCAGTTCTTAAACCCGAACTCAAATTAAATATCTTTTATCTAAAATAAATTCTCAAATTAAGTTCTTATTACAAGTTCTTAATTTCTAACATATTGGTTTCGAAACAAACTTTTAAATACTTCTAGAACTATAGATATTGATCTGATAGTTCTAAAACTATATCCTATTTCTATTTTATATAAAGTTAGTTTTATCCTTCCCTTTTCTTTTATTGACTTTTGCTGCCTTTGCCTTTCCCCTTTCATTTCTTTACGTTTCCCTTTTCTTCTTCTTCTTCTTCTTCTTCTTCTTCTTTCTTCCTTTCTTTCTCCAAATCCAACACATAAATCTCAAACTCAATAAGAGGAAAGGAGGAATCAAGTAGAATTAGCTTCCCTAAGAAGAAGGAGAAGCAATTGCATGAGTAGACTCAAAAAAAGCTAAGTTTTCGTTTTCTATTTCTCTTTGTTTTTACTTGTTATTTACATTTCTAATTGATGAATTGATGTTGAAATGGGTTGAGAGTGCTGTTTATATATGTATTTGTTGCTTTCATGGTTGATGGAAGTTGGGTTGTGAAGGAGGAAGAAGATGATGAATAGTAGTTATGGAAGTTGATGAAGTTTGAGATGTTTGATGTGGTGAATGTGAAGTTATGCATGTTTGAGGATGTTAGAATAGATGTAGGGTGTAGTATGATGGTTGTAAAGTGTTTTGGAGAAGGTTTGAAGTGTAAAAATTTTGTAAAATTAGTGTTTGAAACAAGGAATTTCGTAAATATGTCACTACACCTGTCAAAACACCCCTGTTGCCAAGGGTGTAGTGCTATCGGATCAAAAATTTCATTTCCCCTGAGTTGAAACGGCCTCCAAAACACCCTGTTGCCAAGGGTGTAGTGTCCAAAACACCCCTGTTGCCAAGGGTGTAGTGCTCTCGGATCAAAAAATTTCATTTCCCCTGAGTCAAAACGGCCTTCAAAACACCCCGTTGCCAAGGGTGTAGCGCTCGCGGATTTCTTCCCTGACGCGACACTGTTTTGTAAATTGGTCATAACTTTTTCATACGACCTCCGATTAAGGTGATTCAAGTTGCGTTGGAAAGCTTAAAAAGAGATCTACAATTTTTATGTTTTGAGTTTTTACAAATTCGGAACTTATCGATGCTTAAATTTTAGTTCTTTCCAGCCTTTGTATTTTTCAAACAAAGTCAAAAACTTGTTTTGTTTGTTAAATGTGTTTTTGCTTAGGAAATGGATCTTTTTGAGCTAAAATGAGATAGATACGTGATATTTGATGTGTAATGATGATTGAGGGATATAATTAAGCATGATTTAGATAGATTTATAAATTCAACAAATAATTGAATTTCCATGAGTATTAAACCAAAAGTAGTTATGTTGTATATATGATTTCCATTGCTTGATTTATGATGTTGTGATGACTTAATGAAACTAAATGATCTTGGTAAGTATATAAATGATGATTTATGTATCTATATGAATTTTATTTGAATTTCCTTCATGCTAAGTTTAAGATTTGTTTATTATTTGTTCTTATGATTAGCTTGATCTTAAATGAACTTAGTTAATAAGCCTAGGTTCAACTTGACTAAATGAACTTGAAAGGACTAAAATGGATTAGATTGTTTAACTTTGATGAATTTGGCTAGGTTTAAGCTAACTTGGGATTAAGTGACTAGATCTTAGATGTATAATGAATTAGTAATTAATCTAAGTCCAATTTGACTTAATGAACTTTACTAAGCTAAAATGAATTAGATTGTCTATGTTTAATCAACTTGACTTAGTAAATGAATCAAATGACTAATTTTAATCAAATTGACTAAGGTTAAGCTAAAATGGGTTAGTAACAAATAATTGGATTAAATGAATGAATTAGGATGATCTTTGATTAATATGGGGAATATGTTGTTTCAAATGCGTGTTTACTTGGAAAATGAATATTTTTGGTATATGAATTCTTTGTTAATGCTTTTGTAATAAAACACTATAAATAAAGAGAAAAGAAATTCTTTGACAGACAAAGGAGAACTGTCCATATTTTGGCGGGGCGATCTTCGCAGCCATAGTGGGGTTCCACATTAGTGTCTGATCAAATAGGATTTAATAAAATGAGTTAGAGATTAGTGAATAATTGATATAAGTTCTTGTATGAGTTTGTTGAAGTGGATATTGGTTTAGGTTCTTATAAGAGTTGTTTCTTGAACCAGTGGTAGATATGAGATATATCTTCTGAGATAGCTTCTACTCTACCTTCTGAGACTCTGTTTGGATTTCATATTCAAGGTACGCAGTAACTTGCGTGATGATTGATAGGATAGACATCTAATATGGATTAAAAACTTAAACTCGGCTTAATAATTGATGAGTGTTGCTTGTGCTTTACGTCGTTGAATCCGGATCCGGGGAGCGACAACCTTGTCATGATGCAATGGCACGGTAGTTAGGCACTTAGTCCAATCCTTTGTCATGATGCAATGACTCAAATCCATGATGCAATGGTTCACCATGATGCAATGGTGGTTTCTTTTATTGGCTAAGTGGGTAGCTAATAGGGTTAACTGTATCGGTATATTCTTTACTTAGGCTCGGGAGGAAATAATATGTTTTAGTTCACGGGTATGGGACCGTTGAACTAATTGATATTATAGACCGGGATAAGTGGATTGTATAAAGGAGTGTGAACCCTAGATGATGCTATTAATATTCTTTATCGGTTAGATATAGGAGATATAGATATCCGGTCTATCTATATCAACCCCCTGAGCAGCTGCTGTTACTCAGGACCCCCAGATTCCTATTGGCTTGTTCCGGAGTGTGAGTGCTCCATTGTTGATTTGTTTATTTTAAAGAAAAGATAATGACTTGTGGATTGATGCATTACTTTTAGTTAAGCTCGTGTGCCACTCCGTGTGTGATTGTATTACTGTGTACTGGGCTTCGGCTCATTCTTGTTGTTGTTATTCTTTCTACAGGTTTTGTTGTTGATAAGATGATGTTGATGAAGTTGATGGATGATGAGATGATGATATGATGATGTTGTTGCTATTGATGACGCCTGACTCGGGTTTTGGGTGCTTGTAATGATTCGGAGAGAATTTATGTATGAGTGAAGTGAGTAGGAGCGTGGATGTAGTTAATTATTTTATTTCTTTTTGTTTTGTATTATTGAGAGCTGGATTTATGATTTAAACTTGTTATATTCTTTAAAGGGCATAGTAGAGCCCATGTTTTATAATTTAACTTTTGCAAAGCTTTGTTTAATATAGTAATTCTCCACTTGAGAAGAGTGGAAGTTTTGAAATGTTTTTATTTCTAAATTGTTTTATAAAATTTATTTCCGCTGCTAAATCCAGTTGTTGCCAGAATCTAACTAAACGATTTCATAATCTAAAATTGAATAGCAATGTTCAACATAAACACCTTCTTTAAAGACAACCTTACGTATAATTCGTAAGGGTTATACGTGGTTGGGGACTTGGTGTGCTTAATTTGAGAATTGAGCATGTCGGGTCTTTACATCTTAGCTTGGCATCAGTTTTGGACAACAAGAACTTGCGAGCTAAATGATTTGTAAAACTAACAACTTTAGACAAAATAAGATAAGATCTAAATTTTTCAAAAGCAAAAACTATTGCCAATAATTCTTTCTCTGTTGTTGTATAATTTTCTTAAGTACTATTGAGTGTTTTGATGGCACAGTATATTGGATGAAAATGTTTCTCTCTTCTCTATCCAAGAACCTCTTTTACTGCAAAATTGCTTGCATCGCACATAAGTTCAAATGGGAGACTCCAATCTGGAGTAATCATGATAAGAACATTTGTTAATTTTTCTTTCAAAAGCTCAAAAGCTTGTAAACAATCTTGATTAAAAACAAAAAGCTCATCTTTCTCTAATAGCCTTGTCACTGGTCGGGTAATTTTAGAAAAATCTTTTATGAAAAGCCTGTAGAAACCGACGTATCCTAAGAAACTTCTAATGGCTTTGACAGAGGTTGGAGGTGGAAGCCTTGCAATTACATCTATCTTGGCCTTATCTACTTTAATGCCCTTGTGAGAGGCCTTGTGTCCTAACACAATACCCTCCTTGCACATAAAGTGACATTTTTCCAAGTTGAGTACCAGGTTTGTTTTTTCACAACGAATCAAAACTTGCTCTAAATTAGCCAAATAATCATTGAATGAATTACCTAAAACTGAGAAGTCATCCATGAAGACTTCCATTATATTTTCAACTAAATCATCAAAAATTGCAAGCATACACCTTTGAAATGTAGCAGATGCATTGCAAAGCCCAAATGGCATCCTCCTATAAGCATAAGTGGCATAGGGACATGTGAAGGTTGTTTTCTCTTGAGCTTTCGGGGCTATAGGTATTTGAAAGTAACCGGACATTCCATCTAGATAACAATAAAACATATGTCCAGCAAGTCTTTCAAGCATTTGGTCAACAAATGGCAGGGGAAAATGATCCTTTCTAGTTGCATCATTTAGTCTCCTATAATCAATACACACTCGCCATCCCATAATAGTCCTCATGGGAATCAACTCGTTCTTATCATTGCGAACCACAGTTATCCCCCTTTTCTTTAGGACTACTTGAGTTGAGCTAACCCAAGAACTATTCGAAATTGGATAAATTAGCCCCGCATCTAAAAGTTTGATCACCTCTTTCTTAACAACCTCCTTCATATTTGGATTTAACTGTCTATGAGGTTGTACAACAGATTTGAAACCTTCTTCAAGCAAAATCTTGTGTGTACAAAAAGATGGATTTATACCTTTTATATCATAAATTTTCCAAGCAATGGCTTGCTTATGTGCCTTAAAGACCTTCAAAAGCTATTGTTTTTGTTCACAAGATAAATCCAAGGCAATGATGACCGGTAATTTGGAATTTTTTGCTAGAAAAGCATACTCCAAATAATCTGGAAGTTGTTTTAATTCCAAAACTAGTGGCTTTTCAATGGAAGTTTTAAGTCTTGCCTTACTCTCTTTTTTCAATTCTTTAAATCCACTTTGAGGTGTAATTTCTTTTGTTGAATTAAGTTGTGATAGCAGTGAATTAACCTATGGATTTATCACATCTTCTCCTTTTTCATGCACTAAGCTCAATTGTAATTCATCCCTACACAATATCTCCTCAAAATGCTTATCTACTGAAAGATCAAATGCATCAATAGCATAGCATATATCATCCATACTCCTTGGATGCTTTAAAGCTGGAGCAATCTTTACCACCAATTCTTCATCTCCTACCTTCAAAGTAAGCTATCCTTCCTCCAGATCAATTAATGCCCTAGTTGTTGCAAGAAAATGTCTTCCTAAAATCAAAGGAACATCCCTATCCTCATTCATATCAAGGATCACAAAGTCAACCGGATAGATAAAGTTTCCAACTTTTACCAAAACATCCTTAATGATACCTTTAGGAATTTTTATAGATCGGTCAGCAAGTTGTAAACTCATCCTAGTAGGCTTTGGTTCTGCAAGTCTCAGCTTCTTAAAGAAGGAAAAGGGCATCAAATTGATACTAGCTCCTAAGTCCGCTAAAGCTTTATCAACAATGATATCACTAACTACACAAGGAATTATGAAACTCCCCAGATCCTTAAGCTTTGATGGAAGTTTGTTTTGAATAATAGATGAACAACTAGCTTCAACTTCCATAGTAGCAATATCCTCCAATCTCCTCTTGTTGGACAAGAGTTCTTTAAAAAATTTAGCATCCTTTAGTATTTGTGAAAGAGCTTCAACAAAAGGAATATTAATATGCAATTGCTTGAAAAGCTCAAGAAATTTATCAAATTGTTCCTTGTATTTTGTTTGATTGAGGCAGGAAGGATAGGAATCGGTGTTGTATACTCCTTCATAGCTAAAGATGGTGATTTCTTTGTAGGATGCACTTCTCCTTGCTCTAATTCTTTTTGGACTAGTTTAGCCCTAAGACCTTCCTCCTTTTCTTCCTCCTTTGATTTTTTAGATTGCAACTCCTTTCCACTTCTTAATGTAATGGCTTTTGCTTGTTCTCTTGGATTAGGCTCGGGGTTACTAGGAAGAGAACCCAGTTGTCTTTCAAACAACATCTTAGCCGATTGACCAATTTGTTTCTTAAGATTGTGGATGGAAGCTTCTTGGTTCCTATGCCTTGTCTATGAATTTTAAATGAATTGAGTCATCAATTCTTCCAGATTTGATTTCTTTTCTGGTTGAGGTGGAGTTGGAAGTTGAGGTGGAGATAAATTTGATCTTTGAAATCCCGAAGGAGGATAATTGGCCTTTTGAGTATGTGCATTATCGTAACTGAAACTGGGGTGATTACGCCAACCCAAATTGTATGTTGCTAAAAGGATTATTTTGTTGTCTATTTTGGTTTCCCAAATAATCAACATGCTCTTGATGATAAAAAAAAACCGCCATGATCTTCAGATGATTCTCCAAATTGGATCATTGGATTTGATGTATTCTTGATGCTAGCAACTTGCTTACTCAAAGCATCCATTTTAGCAACAATAGTGGTCATGAGATCCATCTCATACAATCCAGCTGCTCTTTGTTTGCCTTGGTTATTTCCTCATCAGTAATTATTTCTGGCCATATCTTCAAAAAGCTTTAAGGACTCCTTCGATGTCTTAGAGTTCAATGTACCTCCAGCTGAGGCATCAACTAGTTGCCTAGTAGTTGTGTCAAGACCATTATAAAAGGTTTGCACTTGTATCCATGATGGTAATTGGTGATGTGGACATTGCTTCAACAATTCTTTCCACCTTTGCCATGCATCATACAAAGTTTCTACATCATTTTGAACAAAAGAAGAGATATCATTCCTTAGCTTGGCTGTTTTACATGAAGGAAAGTAATTATCCAAAAATTATTTGACAATATCCTCCCAACTAGTAATAGCTCCAGCTCCTAAGGAAGTCAACCAATTCTTAGCTTTCCCTCTCAATGAAAAAGGGAATAGTCTAAGACGTACGACATCATTGGCAACTCCATTGTTCTTAAAAGTTTCACATATTTCCAAGAAACTTTAGATATGTGCATGTGGATCCTCATCCGGAAGTCCATCAAATTGACAATATTGCTGCAAGAGTTGGATGACAATACCTTTAATTTCAAAGTTGTTAGCCCTAATAGGAGCCTTCACAATGGTTGGACCGGTACCATCAAGAGTAGGCCTTGCATATTCCAAATTGGTTTTAGGACATTCTTTAGCCATAACTTGTTTTTCCTCTTGATTATGCTGGGATAATTGTGATCTATAATCAAAAAATTCCTCAAACACTGTATCTTTTGCTTTCGTCTTAGCTTGCAACTCGAATGGCTGTTCTTTAGTTGTTGAGTGCTCAAAAAATTCAACCATCGTATTCTTGCGAATTCTACGGACTATCCTCTAGATTTCAAGATCTAAATTGAGAATATTTGATGGAAGGCTCCTTGTCATACACCTGAAATAGCAAGTAAAACAGATCAAAATTATTCAACAATGGGGAAGAAAGAAGAGAATAAAAGAAAATGACTAAAGTAGTGGGTAATAAGGCTTTTCCTAATATTGTTAAACAAATTCCCCGGCAACAGCTCTAGGAAACTTGATGCGCATTTGCCGACCGTATCAAATTCTAAAACTTATAAACCTATTAAAATCTACGATCTTAGTTAGGCAAGTGTACCTATTCAATGTAGCATAGATTTTAAGGTATTGTCCTCAGGGAATTTGAAGAACAAGTACTAGTATTACTAGTTCTCTACAATTTAGCCTAAGTTTTGAAGAGAAATCTACGATTAACTACTAAACAAAAGATAAAGCATGCCCTAAGATCAAATAAGTTTGCTTTCAAAAGATGAAATCAATCTCAAGACATACTCTCCACCTTGATCCACCCTAAACATAAAATTCTTATGATAATAAATTGATTAATGAATCATTCATGCTTTGCACTGCTGGATCTTAACAAGTAAATCAATTACTCCATCGAGTTAATCAATTTCTAACCTTACATGAGATAGTGGAGTACTCTCCCTCATTAATCATCACATAAGATTGCATGAAAGTTTATGATTCTTAAGCAAGAATTGAATTCTTATAGTAGAAAATTGTAATTTTCGTACCTCTGGGTGAAATAAGCAATTTCTCTATTCATGAAAATCTATCTAATTGAATGAAACCTCTTTCAATCCAATAAGAATCAAACATGCAATTAATTTGTGCACAAATCAATCACAAGACTATTAAATCACATGAATAGATACAAAGGCATGGATATTTCATTAATCTAAAGGCATTTCAATTCATATGGTTTAGGGTTTCACAAGATGAAGAGTATAAGAATCTACTCCTCCATGAGATTTAAAATGAGAACAAAAGATCTAGAGGAAATAGAAAGAATAGTGATAGAAAGAATTAACCCTAATTGATGTCTTGAGATCTTCAATTGATGCTCCAGCAAGTTTTTCATAATTTTGTTTGCAGTCTCTCTCTTAAGGCCTAGAAAAATGATCTAAAAACTTATGAAATAAGAAAACAGAACGCTATTTATAGTTTTGGGATAAACCTAGATCAGCAAGGGCTGCAACATGGCCGAGATCGGAGCAGGGATGAACATAAAACAACCAATTTTCGGCTATAGAGCATTCTGATCTCTTCTCTTGCTGTCTTTCCTGGCAAGATGAAGGTGGAGCTGAAAATTTTCTTCTCTAATGCTTACTGATTGCATTCCTGGCGTCCTTCCCTACCAATGCTGAAGATGGGGATGAAAACATAAAATTTTCCTTCTTGTATAAAATTGATCTAAACTTGTTTAATTTGCCTTAATTTCTCTTGGATCATCATAAAACTTCCAAATATGCTTTTTAAGCCCTAAAATGAATTTTTCACAAAATAAATGACATTTTCTTCAACAAATCTAAAAAATTACATAATAAATATGTTCAAATAGCATTAAGATTAAGGGTCTATTGACACTTATCATAAACAAATCAAATAGATGATATAATATTTGTATGGAGAGGTTGTTATAACTGATCAATCACGTGTGATAAGCAAACCTGGTTTCTCAAGTGTGCAAGTGTGAAGAAGATCAAATCAAATTGATTCAATCATTCTTGACTTGTTCTTCGCAAAGTAATTACTTTATTGTAGTAGAATTTCCATATTGCTATCAATCTTAGCAATATGTAGAATGATCTCCCATAAGAAGAGGAGCATTTTATTTATAGATTTTAAAGGCTAATGTAAGTCATTGAAATTGTGGCTATCACTATTAATTCATTCCATAATTATTGGATGAATGCTATTAAAGCCTCTTTTTCTTAGAAATGGGCTTAAAGTGGGCCTAGGTGTTTTTACTATATTAAAGAATCCATTGTTCTTATAAAATAGTCTATTTTTAATAGAAAACGATTTAAGGCCTATTTTAGTTCATATAAGCCTTATTTTAGTTAAACAAAGCTCAAATTATCTCAAGAAGATATTTTTGGAGTTTACTTTTTGCTCATGAGTAAATCAAATTAGGCTAAGAATAGAATAAATCAGTCTGGTGATCTCTGTTTCAAGCCTACCAAGCTAAATCTCCCTATAGTATCCTTTACTGGACTTGGTCTCCTAAGCTATGTCAACAGCTTAGAACACCAACTTGTGACATTCAATTGAGATAATAGCCCAATTACCGAAATAACCCTCTACCATATTAAACTCAAACTTGAGATTATAAAGTTCGGGCCTGAGCTAGTTAAAACTTTGATCAAAATTAAAATTTTGAACTCACGTTTGATTCGAAGTAGTGCTACAAAAACTTGAGTTACACTTAATTAAATCCATATAGATTTGATTAATTAAAACTTATTTCTAATTTAAATTAAAATAATATTAAAATTGTCAATATAGAAATTTGATAAAACCCAAGTTGACCCGTTTGAGACTTGGGCTAACACAATCTGATGTGGATCCACTTTCTAAGGCCCAAAGTCAAGTACTTAAATAAGTAAAATGATAGGAATTAGCTTGAGGGGCAGGTCACCTAAGCACAAGCTAAAAGCTTGTAGAACCTTGCACTTTGAGTATTTATGTATAACTTGGAGCTTGAAGAAAAGAAAGTTATTTCAGTATTTAAATTACATGATGATCATGATTATATTGAATATAATTTGTTATATTGGTCGAGTTACGTGAAGGAGGAAAAGCCAAGGTGAATGTAAACCCCTTAATTTTGCATAACTTGAATATGTTAATTACTATGAATATAACATATAATTTTGAAGAACTCTGAGAAAAAGTCACAAAGTTCATTCTCGATTTTTCCCTATTAAGAATATCAGAGTGTAAACAATTTGATTATAGTTGGGAGATTAGAATTTTTATCAATAAAATTATGAGACACAAAATATAACTTCTATAACTTCGGATAATCAATGAGCAATAACAAATTGATTATTTCAGATTCAAAAAACTTAAAAGAAATATACAACACCATCCTTACTCGAAAAGAATTTTAAGGACTATAAGCAAGAAGTCACCAGAGTATAGGAAATTCATTTAGGATAAAATCTTTCCATCTAAGAGTAAATGATTTTAATCCCTTAAGTATAGAATACAAATAGACAAAGTTAATGATTGGATAGGAATTGGAGAATAACAATTATCACACTTGTGATTATAAAGAGAAAGTAGATGTCATGTATGAGTTTATTTTTTATTGAAATATTGCAATATAATGGTTTGATTTGGAAGAAAATATCAAGTTAGTATTGTAATCCCCATGGTTTTTCTACCTAAAACTCAGTAATTAGAAAATAAATTCTATATATATTAGACAATGATACAATGTTTGTCGAGATGTTTTTAGTATTTTGAACCCTAAAGTAGCACCAGAAAATTTACTATAACCAATACTCAGTATAAGTAATTCTTGGGCAGTAAAAGATAAGATTTTGTAACACGTGTACGTAACTCAATAAACATTAACATTAGTGTAGAATGAAACTCACACAAACTCCTCTCTAACATCATTGAAACACAAAACTCCTTCTCAACCATTAAAACACACTTAATACTATAATTTCATTTTCTTCACATCCACTACTTCAACATGAATCCACTCTTCAATACAACTCAACAATACCAATTTCTCATCATACTACAACTCAACACCATCATTATACTTCCATAAACAAATCTTAAGTTATCTCAACATCACAATATAACAATACACATATATGTCCAGCATACATTATATTTGATAGAAATTTCATGGATTAAAAGAGAAAGAAAGCATCTTAAACATCATATGAACTTACCTTAATATATATATAATGGCTGGGGATGGACTCTTGGTGTGTTGCAAGAAACGTTGGTTTAGGTGTTGGAAAATATTACCTTCCAAGAGTTACAAATTTTCTCTTTTTAGGTCTGTTTTGGATGTCCAAAATGTAAGAAATAAAGTTTGACATTTATCCAATAATAATTGACTTTTGGGGCAGATTTTCTAAGGGGCTTTGAGCTTAATTTGGGTTTAATAAGGCCAAAAAAAAATCTGCTAGGTTTATGGACTATACTCTTAGTTTAAAACAAATTTAATTCATCATATATTATTCACTACAATAACAATTCGCATTAACATAATAATTTCTAACATGAATAAGCTATCAACCTAGATATATTTACCACAGATTATTATTTAGTTATTATTTCATAACACATACAATTATTTCAAACACCACAATTCACACTAACGCATACACACATATAACAATCAAATTTAACATGCATTAGGTATGAATTTAAAGTTTGGTTATTTCATTAAGTTAGTTCTTCCTAAGAATTAAACTCATCTATTCCTATTCTCTATACTAGGGTTTCGGTTGTCATTATAGAAGTGGAAAATTAACTTCAATTCTCATTAAATTAAGATAATCTATACTCTACTCTATGTCAAAATCATGTTCAAGAATACATAAAAAAGAAACTTAAGTTAATCTTTTGTTTAATGCATCATAGATTTCGGTCTGATAGGAAATCCATGTATACCACGATTTTTTCTTTTTATTATGAAACTTAGATTATCTCAAGTAGCATTATCCTAAAGCTTAATTCATGGAATTGAAATAATCACTTAATTACAACATGAACACTTATGCTCTACATTAAAGATTTGACCATAAATTAGAATGAGCTTGTACTATAAATGGTATGTATTCATGCATAAAAATGATTTTGAAATGAAAAAACAAGCTAGAAAACCTTAAGAAGCAAACTTTAAAGCTCTCGACCCTATAGGAGATTCTTAGAGAAATTCATGATTGAATGAACAATTGAATCATACTTAGTTCAATAAAGGTTTAAGGAAGTTGATCATATGATCAAACCTAAGAATGCGACCATGTTCAAGCATATGTGTCACAACTTACATGAGAAAATTAGGAATTCTTAAACAATCTTGTCCAAACTCAATGACATATAGAGTGACTTAATGATTTTGCTTAGAATCAAGTGATTAAACCTAAGTACCATTCCTATAAGATAAGTGTAGATCACGACAAGCATAGGAAATTAAAGTTATTATGCATACTTAAGTAAGTCAAAGATGAATACTTAATTTAAGATCAAGAGAAACACAATGAAAAAATCTCAAGTATATAATTCGGCCAACTTGGTATCAATGAGCTAAAGATAAGTTTGATCATTAATTTATACTGACAATAACATTAGACAAGGATATAAACTTGAAACGGAGGACAAAAACCCAAAACAAGGAGTTTTGGTGCACTAAGGTACCTTTTGGTCCATTTGAATTAAATTGGGTAAAATTCACAAAGTGAATGATTTAAGTTGATTATTAGACAGTACACGAAATAAGTTTTCCAATGCCTATTCATATGTGAAAATCTAAGTTAAAATAAGCACAATAAACCTAGTTTAAGATTACACTATAAAATTGGAATTCGAAATCATTTAAGGTACTTTTTTCAAGAAAAACTCATTTGAACAAACCCTATAGTATAACTAGGAAGTGATAGGCTTTACAAACTTTAAAATGGCTATTCATATGATAAAAGCTAATTAGAAATGAAGAAATAGTACAAAAAGGAGTAAAAAATCAAGTTTAGGACACTTAAGCACCAATAAAGCATCTCATATAGTTATATGTATAGTAATGGGTACTTTTATTTTCCCTAATAGGAGAAACATACTCATTTTTAGACTTTCCTGCAAATTACTACGATTAGGCCAAGATGAGCAAGTAAGTAAGTTTGATCTTATCACATTGTTTGTACCTATAGTGTAGTTGCATATGTAATAATATATTAAAACCGTTATTCATATGGGGTCAGGTATATCGTGTACTACTTGGTGTATGTTTGGTTGCCAAAGTATAATATTAAAAGTGATAATTGCTTGACATGATAATTAATGTGTGGAACATTTATAAGCTTGTCTACAAACTGTATGATCACTTACGAAAATGACTTGATGATATTTGGTTATGTAAATTAACCTATCATGCATTGTACGATTTGCATTTCTTGCATTCAGGTGTGATAGTCCTACTACGTGTTACCATTTTGGTTCTCTATTCGTTAGGTTCTTCTAGATGAAAAGTTCCTAGTTCTGCACTAGGTTACCTTTGTTCTATTTGGTTCAATGAAAACTAAGGAAGCATCAGGAAATAACATCACCCATGGTATTGACATGAAATGGCTAAACACTTAATGGAGTTTCTAAGCTCCAAGGTTAAAATGAAATTATTTAAAAATGATTTATGAGTGAGTGTGGTACCCATTTTCCTTAGTTCTTAGTCTCTCCTGGGTGTGGTAGGTCATTGTTATAGGTTTCTTTAATCCTGATGAGATGACGTAAATCTCCATCATATTTGGATTTCAATCATCCAAACTTGTACTTGTGCAAATAGTTGATTGTCGCATTGCATATGCTTGCTTGTTATTGCTTGATGTGTAATCTAATCTAGTTATTTCACTGAGCCGTGGTTTTGCTTACACTCCTACAACTTTATACAAGATTAGTATATACTGGGACTGAGCTAGGAATATGTGGAGATTGCATCTTCGATGGACATCTTGAAAATAGAAAGGTTATATGATGAACTTAGATTATGTAATAGACAAATTATATAATGATTTGATACTTTTTGATATGTAAGTTTAAAACCAATTTTACTATTTGATAGGAAATACCGATTCTTTGTGATTATAATGATTTGTGGGAAATCATATTCCTTAATTTGGTTAAAGTAAAATATTATATGATTAAATCATGTGAAGTAAATAAGTAAGTAGAGTTTTGTAATCTTTGATTTATAAGACGGTTTTCATCTTACGGATCTAAATGTGGTATGATCACTTCAAGATGTACAAAGAAAAGACATACTGGCTCGCCAGTAGCTTTTTATATCAGCTTGTCGGTATACTAATTTAGCTGCAAAAAAATTAAGTTCACGTATAGCTCATCTACCAGCTTGTCGGTACAAATTAAATTCACGTACTAGCTCAACTACGAAATCATTGGTGTGACAATTTGAACCGACGGACGACTTTTATTTATTTTTGAATTTCACTTTATTTTATTTATTTTAATTAGTTTATGGAACTTATATAAATTGTCCTTTGTGTTGTAAAAGACAAGTACTTTTGCTTTCTTCACTTTTATCAGTCAAATAATCTTTGATTATAGCAAAAGTACACAAAATTTATTGTAAGTCATATGATTAAGCCTTTATGTGTTGGAATTATTTATTGGAGCGTAATATCCAATAAGTTGGTTCTATCTGTCCAATTATACATAAAACCCTAACTTTTGTTTCTTTTTTTTTTTTTTCCTTAAGATTTAAGGCTTGCTCATATAGTGTGGTTTTGATACCTTAGTGATTGTCCTCATAGGCATATCACAAAACCGCTTTGCATGCAAATCAACTTTGACTTCCTCAATTTGCTCGTTGTCCTAGTTATTTGGCTAACTATTATCTAACCAAAGTGTTTATCATGTAAGTTAAAGTAAGTTGTTTTCCATTAACCCAGTCTTTTAACTAATAAGCATCTATTGAATCTAATAGGAAGTCAAGAACTGAGAGGATTTAAAACTAATTTTCTTTTTTTTTTTTCATTTTTTTTATAAGTTGAAATGGCGCTTAATTACTTATGAATATTGGCCATTGATAAAGGCAGGTTTAGGTCTGTAAGAAGAGTAAGGTTTTATTCTTGTTTTCAATGTTAGGACTTTATTGGTAGGTCATTATGCTCCACCTAGAAAAGGGTATGGCGTGCCGAGCTGAGTGCCCCACAAAATCAAGGGGTATGGTGCTCTACTTCCTGAGGTAGTGACTAAAGTTGAAGACACTCAAAACTTCATTTTTCTTTATCCAGAAAAAAAAAAAAGAAAGTTACACAAAAAAAAAGTTATGACTATTGTATACTTTTTCAAGAGATACATATATAATTTTGTATATAGAGAAAAACCCATGATATGATATGTGGTAGTTCTTGTTCTACCAAAATTTAGGGGAGCAAAGTTTATAGTTTAACTGTTCATCTCTAAAATCACTTGCTATTTGACTACCAAACCTATTGTACAACCATTGTAATAAGGAGTCGTCAGGACTTAGATTTAAAAGTCAGCAGCTAAAATGTTGGATCTTTTTACCTCAATTAAGGTTGATTTGGTATTTTATTTTTTGAATAAGGTTCAATTTGATTGTTTTCTTACTCCTATATATTTTGTAATTATGGGAGAATTTAACTTTCTACATTAAAGTCACCCTATATAAGTATTTGTTTATGGATTATACACACACACACATATATATATTTGCTAATTTAGGTTGCATTATTTGATTCACCATTTTTATTGATTACTTTTGTTATTACTACAATATATGCTTAACTGAATGTGCTCTAATAAATAAATTCATGTTGTCTTGAAAAAAGAAATTTTCTTTTTAATTTTTTCCCTCACAAATTCCTAAAGCTACTATACACAATCAGTATGCATGAAATTGCTCACAAGATTATAAGGCAAATGTAGTGGGGTGGATCCGATCGTAATGGTTACGTGCATGCAACATATGTCTCATGCTACACATGACCTTAGAGGAGTGATGTTGAAGCACACATAAGAAATGATTAAGAGTGATATGATAGGGAGATGAAGAAGCCGACAGTCTCAAAGAGCTTGAATGCATTAGTAATAGGTAGAGAAGATATATAGCACCAACCCTAATGTTCTAGAGAAGAGGTTTTATGTTCTTCACTTTAATCTCTATTTGATCTTGTTAGAGTATTCAGGTAGCATGGTGGCATATTTGTCAATTTTTTTTAATCTTAACTCTTAATGATGTCTATCAAACTGTATTAGCCATTGACAAGTAAGATGAGTCCTCCTCATGATGGATTTCTTTATAGGTTCTCTAGCCACGGAAGGGCTCTTTGAATGCATGAACTCCTAGAGAAAGGTTGAGAGTAGACATGTTAATCTAGTCCAATGATCCCTACTTCAAACTTACCATGTTAAATCTCTCTTAGTCATCCTAATTTCATGGACTTGACTATCTGGGCCCTGATACTCAATCCAAAGAGTCAAGCTAAAGTCATTGTCGAGCTTTAAGACCCAAAATTCAGATTTAGCCCTTTTCAATAAATAACTTTAAAGCCTATAACCTCACCATTGAACTTCTTAAACACTAACATAAAATACTAAACAATCAAATCATATAAAGGAAATGTTTTGTCGTTAAATACTAGATAACATAATGCAGGAAGTATTGGATAGTACAATTCTCTTATACCATATTTAATATGCACGGTATTAGACAATACTGAACAAAATTCTTATTGCATTTTTCTCCCATTGTAATATTTTTCTACCATGAAATATAAGGAATAAAAACTTTAAGATTTGTCCAGTCTAATAGAGAAAGTTTTGTCTAATTTTAAATAAATTTTATAAATCAAACATGGTATAGTGACTTTGTCCAATCAAACAATTGTGCAACCAAACTCTACCAATAATCAAATGATAAACTGAACAATTGCATCGACATGATTGTAGAAGAACTTGGAAATTAATCCAAATTTACTGTCATTAAAAAACCTAAAAAAAATGATTATAATGTTTTTTTTTATGATTTTGTATTTTATTAAAGGAATCAAATTTATATACAGCCATAATCAAACCATTGAAATGTCACTTGTATTAAAATTCTATAATCTATAAATGGTTGGATAATGGTTTATCAATCCACAAGACCATAGAATATCTTATAAACCCAAAGCATTTTTTACTTTATTCCTACCTCTCTCCTATCTTATTTGTACACCTCTTTTAATCTTTATCATACAAAGAAGATTGTAACTGCCTATCCACATTGTTATTGAATGAATAAGACTATAATTTGTTATTACTAAAGAATAAAATTTGTTAATTTTTTATTTAAATAAAGGCATTATGGGGAAAAAGAAATCAATTTTAGTACTAAATTGTCATTCATAGATTAAATAATAAATAAGTATTTAATGTTTTTTCTTTAATAGCGATTTTGCATGGAATCAGTATTATTATTAACTAAATGTTGTAACGTTGCATTTGGTTATAATAGAATTAGTATTTTTATTTTATTACTATGAAACAGTCATTCCCTTGTTTTGCTTGTAAAAATTTCATGTAATATAGAATAATAAGAAATCCTTATGCCTTCTTTTCACCAAAGAAATTGCTATTCTTTATTGAAAAGATTTTTTTTTTTCTAAAAATACCCCTTACTAGAAAAATAAAAGAATTGCTTCCTTTTTAGTCTTATTCTATTTCAATGAAACAAATGTGATATAATAGTTCTTTATAAGTAATAAAGTTGTATTAGAATTGATATTACATGTTAGTGAAATAGAAGTAGTAAATGAAGTAGATTTTTGAATGAATGGAATGTTATATGATTCATCCTAACTCCTATTATAGAAAAGGATTGATGATATTTGAAAATATTGCATTTTTCAATATTATTTAATATGTAGAGCTATATAATTACATGATTTGTTATACTAGATTAATTATAATAATGCATAGTAGATAATTTTAATGTTGACTAATATTCTTATGTAGTTGATATGTTCAAAATAGAAACTCTATTTAGTGAACTTTCTACAAAACTTAGATTGTTAGACACATTTTGAGGCATTTGTATGGGAATACTTTTTTTTTTTAAATAAATATAGTATGGCACAAAAAGAATATTTAGAATATAAGTGTCAAAGGACGGGTGGTACTTACACCTTTGACTAAATCAAAGAGGGCACAGGTACCAAGTGTGCCCTTTTCGTAATATAAAGTGGGTATAAGTGGCACGTGTGCCCCATTTGAATTGTAAAGAGGGTATGTGTGCTATATGCGCCCTCTACATATTTCTTAATAAAACAAAATCTGGTCAAGCCTCACTTTCATCATTCATACTAACTGCATAAACACACATTTCTCTCTCAGTTACTACTTTAGAGGCATGGCTTTCTCACTCCATTCAATTTTCAGCTTTAGATCTTTGTTTTTGAAGGTAAACTTCTCTTTTCCATCTCCTATTTTACTTATTTTACTTCACATTTGCCTCATTATGTTCAAAACTCTAATTAAAACCCTAAGTTTTTTCTTCAAACTAGATTAGTCAAATTTTGGGACGTTTGTTGGTAGTCTTCCACACTAATGTGTTAGATAGTACTAATTGCAGTAGTGTGCTCGGATGCATGTGAAGATTCAATGGTTGAAGTAGTCCTTTTGTTCATACATATCAAGTGTTCGATAAAATGCTAAATAGAAAGTGATGGAAATGGTATTGTCTAGGAAAGACTAAGAAGCCGTAGAAAAGTTTAAGTAAAAATGAAAATAGTATATCATATTCAATCTTAATTTTCAATTCTTACTGTTATTTAATCACAAACATTGACTCCATAGGGTTGCAATGGCAAATTTTGTTTGCTTTATGGTGATGCCCATGGAAACATTGTGACTGGATCACATAGGCTAGAGTATGATAGACCTCCATTGAGGGAAGTTTAGATGAGGATGGAGTCAGATTTCGTCAGTTCATTAGCATGATATGTGCAAATGTTGTTGTGGATCAAAGCATTGGAGACATTGAAATAATACACAAGCACCCCGACTACATGCTAAGTAGACTTATGTATGTGCTTGTACCAATTATTAATGATGAGAGTGTGGAAGATCTATTGGCGCAAGCAAAGGAGTTAGGTGCTAAGCTTAATACAAGAGTTATTCGAGCAGATATCTGGTTAGTCAAGTGGTCCCCAACACCACTGTGCACTGCAAGTGAATCTATCTTCACAGACTAGTTTGTACTCGCAAGTGCACCCATCAACCAATATACCGGCGGGGTTGATGTAAGCATCTAAGCTTATGAAGAGCCACCTATTGGGTCTGTCTAGTCGGCTCATGTAAGTTCAAGTCCATATGGGCCTCTACCAATCACCTACTCACCTATGCCCATTGAGTAATATGGGTCAATGGTAGTGAATGAGTCATTCGCACAACTGGAAAATAGGATAAAGGAAGACGTGATGCTTGTACTTAACCTTAGATTTGATGATGAAAATTGGGATGGTACTTAATGTAATGATTAGGATGTGGATCCCATTGAAGATGAGCAGAGTGACGGTGATGATGATGATGTGGCTAAAGAGGGTAGTCAATCAAATAAAATACCTCCACTGAATTGCCAACAGAACAACTAGCTGGTTCCATGGGAACACAAGGTGTTGATGGTCTACCTAAATGGCTACTGTTGGGGATGAAATTCCATATTTCAATGTTAATGGTAATGGTGGATACATTACTTTCATCGTAAATATCAAGATAATGTGCAATAACATTCCAAGGAGTGATGGCTTCGTGAAAGGTACAATGTTTAACACAAAGGCCGACCTAATTCACCATGTGAAATCTTTTCGTGTGAAAAACCATTGTAATTTCTGAATGCTTGAATTTGCTAAGAACTTATGGCTAACCTATTGTTTGAAGCAAGATATAGTTATCCATAGAGGCTTTATACTTATAAGAAAAAGCTGGAAGGTCTTTTTGTGATCACTAAGTTGGAAGGCCCTCACTCACGTGTTAATGCCATGGTAGGTCAAGATCATTAACAAATCGATTTAAATGTTCTGACAAAGGAGTTTCTAAACTTTATGAAGAATGAGCTAGACGTGAAAACTAAGACACTAAAGTCCCATACAGAGATGGTGTTCGGGTATAAGATATCATGTAAAGAGTTTGGGAGAGTAAGAGGAAGATTATTGCAATAGTCTATGGTGATTGGGAGAAGTCATACAATGATTTTCCCAAGTTATTCACTCTATGAAAGCAGCAAATCCATAAAATAAGGTTAAGTGGGGTTAAACGGGATCATCTATACCTGGAAAGTCAATCATCAAATGGGTTTTCTAGACATTCGATCCATGCGTGAAAGCTTTCAAGCACTATAGGCTTGTTGTGTGAGTACATAGGACGTTTCTTTATAGAAAATATAAAGGAGTCCTATCTGTAGCTTGCAGCATTGATGGAGCCAATAAAATCATCCCGTTAGCTTTTACTTGATACGAAAAGAATCAAAGGAATCTTAGAACTCATTTTTAAGAAAATTGAAGCGTTGTGTAATCGGCCTCATGGAGAAAGAGACGATAGTCTAATATCGGATAAAGGGAAATGAATTATTCAAGCATACAAGGATCCCACAAATGGTTGCTTACCACCTTTTATAGTCCATTGCCATTTCATTCGCTATGTAATAAGTAACTTCAAAAAAGTATACAAGAACCATCAAATGAAGAATATAGTGACTTATATCGTGTTCGAGGCCAAGCCTTGTAAGTCTGAGAATTTTATGCAACTCTTAGTAAACATAAACGAAAAGGCAATCCAGTGGTTCAATCGGATAAAATAGGATGCCTCTTATTTGCTTCTAGATTATCGAGTGGCACCTCCCAGAATGAGTGCTATGATAATTTGGTGGTCATCAAGCCATCCCATCCAAAGTTAACACCGATGTCCAGCTTCATTCCATTGACCTGTGTGGTGAATTTGACACAAATTGGTAGAAGTTGCATAGAGGGGATATGCAAATATGGAATGATTGAAGGAATTATGTAGTACCAATTGACCTAGGAGGGGGGTACATCCAGATTACCTGGCCTGGTATTGGCGTATTGCACATCGACACATAGGTCGGTTAGGAGCTTTATTCGGTAGGATGGTGAGTACAAGTGTTCTTGAGTTTGATTGTTTCAACTTATGTCAATTTAAATGTAATTGATATGACTATTTTTTTTTTTCAATAGATGGATGACTTGAAGAAGATAACATTGGTTAGTAGTGCATCTTGCATGGTTCGCATTGTTGAAAGAGTTATGAGATATCAAGGCTAGCATGGTGCACCTTGGCTATTTCCCCATATAGGAAGAGGAGGTGATAGATTATATTTATTTGAAAGTTGATATTGTATAAAGATGGAAACATTTTCAAAGTTACTATTTTTCATTATATGTTAAATTTGTTTGTGATTAGCTATTGTTCTACTAGGTAATTGTTGCTGGAGTAAGAATTTGTCAGTAGGACAATGTCTTGACTTGGTATATAGCTATAGTTTTACTGCAAAAATTGTCAATTTTAATAAATTTACATATTATTATTTATTTAGGAGGATTGTAAATTGTGAAAGGAAGCGCATGCTACATGTGCCCTCTTTATATTACGAAGAGGTCACACTTGACACCCACTCCCTCCTATTAGAAAAAATAGCAAGCATGCATAGTTTGGTCAAAAGTGCATGTACCAACTATATCTTTGACACTTATATTTCGAATATTTTTTTTATAGTATTTCCATATTTATTAAAAAAATATATTTCCATACATAAGCATGTGTTTTTAGGAAGCATAAATCATAATACATAAGAGCATCTACAACTCGTAGGATCTTTAAAAAGTCCTTAAAATGCCACATCAGAATTCTAAAGACTTTATTTTTTAAAAAATCCCATCACCTTATTCTTAAGATTCTTCATATAGAGTTTTTTACAAATTTTTATAATTTTATAGTCCCACGTAATAATAAAAAATGCATATAACATCATAAAAAAAAAAAAAAATGAATTTAGTTGAAAGAACTGATCCTTTTTTGAGGACTGATTCTTCATTTAAGCATCCCCTCCATCCGTTAAGGACCATAACCGAGTTCCTTCCCCCTTTGGAATTGCTGCAAATGAACTCTGTTGGGATGCTCTAATAATCTCTTCCACAATAGCTCTTTTATTTATATTTTTTCTGCTTCGTCAGTGACATGAAAATTCATGACAATAAAATCATATCGAAGATCTTGGACATCCATTTGGCAGTTTTATTGGTCCGAATGGACACATCCAGATTTAATAATCGGATAAATTTTTAGGGGGGAAAAATAGGAAAAAAAAAAGCAAAATAGAAAAATCTTTAGTGATGGGTGAGGAGGAAAATAAACGTACACAAAAAAACAAAACAAAAGAAAATAGCACACCGACCCATATCCACATACAAGCGATGGCAACCTTGTTCTCACCATCAGCCCTTCTCTCTTCTTCCACCACCACCACCACTGCTGCCACCACCATCACCACTCCAAAACCACCTCAAATCCCACCCTCTACCAAGCTTCAACCAAACAGGCCCTGTTTAGCAGCTGCTCTAACTGCCACAGCTCTTGCTACTGCTGCCATAATCACCACAGCAACACCCTCCATAGCTGAGTCTTCCTACTCCATCTACTATGGCACCGCCGCTAGCGCTGCTAACTACGGTGGCTACGGTGGTAATGCTAGCAAGAAAGACTCCGCTGAGTATATTTATGATGTCCCTGATGGATGGAAGGAGCGCTTAGTCTCCAAAGTCGAAAAGGGTATGGCTTCCAACATATTAAATTATAGATATAGTTACTTTTGCTAGCTTAAAATTTTTATACACGTACGATATTAAATTTAACATTGGTATCAGAGTCAGATTTAGAGTTCGGATTCCTGTTTTTATCGATCACATTTCCTTGTCTGAAAAGCCTCACATGCCTATGTTTATGTCTTTGTATTGTTTTGAATAGGTACTAATGGAACAGACAGCGAGTTCTATAATCCTAAGAAGAAGACGGAACGCGAGTACCTGACTTTCCTGGCTGGTTTCAGGGAATTGGCACCAAGGGATGTGATTTTGAACAACCTAGCACTTTCCGATGTAGTCTTGCAGGATCTGATTGCTAGCGCGGATAACATAAGATCCGAGGAGAAAATGGATGAGAAAGGGCAGGTTTATTATATTTATGAGATTGATGGTGCCAGTGCTCATAGTTTGATCTCTGTTACATGTGCTAAGAACAAGCTTTATGCTCATTTTGTGAATGCGCCGACACCCGAGTGGAATAGGGACCAGGAAACTTTGAGGCACCTCCATGAATCTTTCAAGACGGTTGGCTCTTCTTGATAAGTCTTGGATCCTTCTCCCTTTTCTGATTTTGCAGCTATGAGTTGTTTGTGTCGTTGTTGATAGAGAGCTTGGAATCAATTATGTTCAGAAATGAGATGACTTCAGGGTTTATCTGCTGTGCTATATGACCAATAACCACAATCGCTACATTATGGTAAAACCACTTGATCTCGTACAAATTCGAGATCGTTGTTTTTGTTAATACATACATCTGCGGTGCATTTGTTTTTTGCTATTTCTTTTCAGCCTTATTTTGTGTCCATCGGATTTACCTCTACAATTTACTGATTTGTAAGTTTAATTCCTTATATAGGTATAAACCTTAATATATTAAGGTTAACACTAAAATCATATAATCTAAAAGTTTAAGTTTATAAATTAGATATTGATTAGTTGATAATTTTAGAACCTAAAACTCTGATATCATAATAGGGTATCCAAGTTCAGTTCTCTACCTAGCCACTTTACCATTAATCATTAAAGTCATCTATATGATGGGTTTCCGTTAAAACTCTAGTTTATAAGTGAAGTAGAATGTCAAACAATAAATATTAGATCATATATTATATTTTTAAGTTTGAGCTTTTAAATTAAATACTCATTTTGGTGTTAACCTGAACAAATTGAAGCCTATAAAATACACGGCTTAATTAAACAGGGTAAAGCATTTGTTCTCTTGATCTCTTGACTTGATGTCATGTCAAATTAGGCTCTGCAGCCAATGTACATTTAGATTTATCACTTAACAATGATGATTGATTGCAAATGTATTGAATCCCATCTGTCCTTCATTTCTTTGTCATGCATTTGCCAAAATTCCATTGTAATTAGAAAGAGTAATGTTACCATTAAATAGAATCATGCAATAAACACTAGACAATACCTTTTAAAACAAGCACTCATCAACCAAAACACAAACCTGAATCTTTCAATGATTCTCTTTTTTACCAATACCTCTTATAGATATAACTATTTTTATCATCGAGCTCATTCTCCGCACTTGTTTTTACGTCATATTATATTTTCTAGAGGTGCTAAAGAGAGATGCCTATAGGCAGTGACACAAATAAACGAGGATTTTCTAGTATCCGCATATGAATACATGCTTTGCATTGAGGGTTGAGGGTAGAGTGCCGCTTGTGTGTTCCTTTTACAACTTGACAATTCCATTAGCATAAATATACAAAGATGTTTCTCAGTGATTGCTTCTTCACTAGTCTTCATAATAAACTCTGCTAACTCAAAAGTGCAGTTATTTATTCGGAAATTCTTTGCTGGCTATCAGCTTTAATGGAGTACTAAATCATCTGGATATGTGGTTATAAATCCATATGGGCCAACCTTGATGAGAAAGCATAATCAAGTTAATCATAATGCCATACGAGTGCTTCAATAATATCATCTCCTTGTTTGTGTTCATAATAATGTAAACAACTTGAACAATATGCTTTTGTTGTAACGAGGAAGAATTAAATCTTGGATATTATTGAAGATTCATGTCTAGTTTGTGTGAATTTCATGTGATTGTTTAGTGTATCCGGGATGGGTGCTTAGTGTGAAGTTTTTAAATCTCCATTGTCAATTGAATAAGCAATTACTAAATTGCAGAATTTGAGAGGATAGAATTTAGCAAAGAAGATGAGTAACAGTAGAGCAAAAGTAATTCATTATGATTGCGTCGTATAACATAGTATTTACACAGAGTGCAACTCATCCTAACAAATTAAATATAAAGACCTCAAAACTGTACACACGGCCAAAAAAATAAAAAAAAATAAAAAAAGACAGATAAATAAATAAACCCCATATCTTCATGGTCCTCCTCAGGATGGATCTTTTCGAGGACCCAACTAGAGTAAAACGATTGAGGCGGATCAACTGTGGGCGATTTTGTGAGCAAATCCCCACTTAGAGACATAGATTATGTGCAATCAACAAAGTAGACCTGTTTTCACTATGTAAAGGTACAGGAAATGAAACAGGTACACGAAAGTCGCGTAAAGTGCATGAGGTGCTCAAAAGCTCCTTTGTTGTAGAAGCCATGCTTCTTTACTTAACTTCAGTTATGAAGTAATGGCCTGTGTGTTACATTTTAGGTTTCCAAGAAACCAACCTTTGCCTAAGAATGATGTAATAGCCGGACAAAGATTTCTGATCAAAAGAGGAAGAGCCATAATTAGCATCTAAATAAGCATGCAACTCCAAAGTAGAGTAAGAGGAATAAAATAAACCATGACCAGATGTTCTTTTTAGATGGTGAAGCAAGCGTATAACTACTTGATAATGATCATGATGGGGATAAGAAAGTTGAGGAAAGCAAAACAAATATCTAGCCTTGTAAATTACAGTAATCGCCCGACAATTCATTTATAAATTCGAGGATCATTAAGTGTTAAACCTGATTCGTTTATCAACAACAAACCAGTAGGTAAGACAATGTTATTGGTTTACGGCCTATCATGCTCATATTTGGAAGGACATTAAAAAAAGAACTTCCTTTGGTTTAAGATAGTTCCTTCTTTAATTTAACAAATTCTAGCCCAAGAAAGAATCCAGCTAAATCCCAAATTTTTCATAATAAAAGTAGTATACAAGCTATCTTTTGAAGTTGCAATGGACTCTTCATTATTACCTATGTTTAACACGTCATCAACACATAGAAGGACTACAAGGAAATTACCGTATTGATAACATGGAAAGAGTAAATTGTCACTAGCCAGAAGACAAATTACAGCCACACTTACTAAAAAAATTAGGAAATCTCAAGATTACGTTGCTTGAAAACTTACTTTACACCATAAAGAGATTGTTCCAGAAGACAAACTCGATTAAAACTTACCTTAGTGTAGCCTTTAGGAGGAGACTGCATATAAATATCTTCATTCAAAAAGCCATATAAGAAGATATTACTAATATCAATTTGATAAAAAGGTAATCGATAAATGAGGTGATAGTAAATAGTAATGAGTATGAACGGTACCTAATTTGGCCATGAGAGAAAAAGTATTATGATAATCAACCCCTTCAACTTGTGTGTAAACCTTAGCCGTAGTCTAGTTCATACCTTTCAACACTATTATTCAGTTTGTACTTAATCTAATAACCCATTTAGAACCAACTGCCTTCTTACCATGAGGAAGATTAGTCAACTACTATGTATCATTCAATTCTAAAGCCTTGAGCTCCCTATTCATGGAATTTGCCCATTCCTTGTGCTTAGATGCTTGAGAATAAAAATAAGGTTTTTAAATGTTTGGTATTGAGAAAACAACTAAATGTATGGTATTGAGAAAAAGGATAAGTATGAGAAGAAGTGACGTGTGAGGTAATAAAATCACGTTGCCTTGTATGTATGTAGTCTTTTAACCAAGAGGGAAGATTTCATGTTCCAATTGATTTTTGCAAAACATGAGAAAGAGATACAATAGATTCAATGGATTGAGAAGAAGAAGAAGAAGGAACAACGAGGGCTAGAGAGAAATGAAAAGAATTAGTAGAAGCATGAACAACTTCACTATCAAAAGAAGGCACTGGACGAATATGGAGCAAACAAAGAATAGGACATGACTTAGCAACAAAAACATCATCAATTGAAGAGTGTTGATTAGGAAAATTTTGTTCACAAAAATTCGCATCTTTAGTAACTAAAATCTTCTTGGAATGCATGCCATATAATTTATACCCCTTTTTACCATGAACGTATCTAAAAAATATGCACTCGATTCCTCTTGAATCAAATTTATCTTTGTTTGGGTTGTTACATAATAAATATAATAATCCATACAATATTTATAAATTTAAGCTTTTATATTTTTGATTAGATGGTTACAATGCTAATCTGATCATGGTATTAGAGTAAGTGGTCATAAGTTCTGTTATTCTCCATAAAGTAAGTTTTTACGATAACTAATTAAATTATTAAATGTGTAGGATTATTTTGAGTTTTTAAAATATAAATAATGATGGATAATATAAAAGGAAGTACAACAGCTTATTTACTTTGATAGAAATCTGAAGATTTCTATAGAATCTCAGTTGAACATAAGATAAGTGACGATTCAAAAAATATAGAACAATCTTGAGTACTTTAAACTGAGAAAGACATCCAAAAGGAATTTTCGTTTAGAACAGAACTTTCAGTAGATAACCATAAGGTTGATGTCATGATTCAAAGCGCAACCACAACCACGCCCATAGTTCACTCACGATCCAAGACTGCAATCAATTCAGAAATCTATCTAGAAGATTTACTGCATTTTTTTTAACAGAGGAATAGTTTATGTACATATTCTTTACTGATCAATCCAGTTGTGATTGGTTTGTTTCCAAACTAGTTCGAATAGTATATTGAAGTCCTAGCTCCAAGAAAATGAGTATATTTGGGTAATATGCTCATGTCCTCCACTAAAGTTGGTTCATATTTAAGGGATTTTAAGGTTTATCAAGACATGTTTTTAAAGATAAACTTCAGTTTTACAAGGACCACATTCAAGGAATGTCTATAATAAGAGTAACATGAGTTTTTCCTTGAAGATAAGATATTATCAGGTTCTATAATGTTCAAAGAAGTCACGCATATAACTTTCCTAATTTTATGGGATTCTATCAAGTTTAAATTTAATAAACGTGATCTATACTAACTACTTTTGATATGATAGAACATATAAGAAAGTTTCAAGACTTATCTGTTTTTCAAGTCTCAAGCTAAGGAAAATATCTCCATGATATCAAGAAGACACTTATCAAGTAAACGACACAAGATATCTGTCATCTTTTGGCAATTATGCAACAGCATTTAAACAAGGGAGGATTCAATTTTCGAGATACAAGTAACGTGAAAATTACAAGAAAAATAAGCACGCTCTTTTGAAAAAGAAGCTCTCGAATTTTATTCCAATCTAGAATTGAATTTAGCTTATATTATCATAAAGCTTTTCTTTGAATCCGTATTTATTTCTTGCTGATAAAAGGAACGTGCTGTTACCTTTTAGCTTGTTTAGTTTATAAGATTAGGCTCCGTAGTATCGATTTTAGCTTGAGAAAAGTTGCGATGATCGAGCAGAATAATTTATACTATCTTGTAGATTGTTTTCATTGGATATAGTGGAACATACCCATGTAGATTACAGGGTCTCTAGTTCGAGTTGGAAGAGAAGATTGACGCACAAGGCAAAACCTCATATATCGCTAACTTAGCTTTTCTTCCATATGCTTTTTATTTTTTGTAAGTTTTATTAAAATTTAAATTTTGATTATAAAAGAGGGACCAATGAGTTCAAATCCTTATGGACTCATTACATCCCTATTTAATTGAATCGTATACTTGATAGGTCTCGGTCTAAGTCTTGGCCCATAAGTGAGGAGAAAACATAATAGATATAATACTCCATATTATATCTATAGGTTTAAGCTTTTAGATCAAATGGTGTGGTGCTAACCCTATCATGAATTAATCTCGGGAACAAAGCATAAGCAACCCATAGTCCTTAAGGGTTTGCAAGGAGGCTTCTCCTTATACAACAGCTCATGGGGTTTTCTTCATCTTAATTTAGACATTATCATGAGATTGACAAGGTAGGTGGCTATTAATACACATTATCCGTAAAAGTGTTTTGGTAAGTTGACATGAATTTTCAAGGATTTAGCTGTGTCTAGGAGATGTTTACGCATGTGCTACACTATCCCATTTTGTTGTGGAGTACAATCATTGATATATTTTTATGGATAATCTCTAACCTATGAAAGAGGTCTTGACAAGAATATGGCAAAAATTCAACTTCATTATTCAATCTAACGATCCTTGGTATAGTTGATAATCAATTGACAACCATCACAATTAGTTAAAAAAAATAACAGGCTCCATAAATGGAAGATATAGAAAAGGAGCTAAAACATCAATACATGACAAGTAAAAAGGAACTGTATAACAATTGTCACTATGTTTAAAAGACATTCTATGAAACTTAGCTTCAAAACAAGTATCACAATCAAATTCATTCATGTTTAATTGTTTACAATCATTTAAATGTTGCAACTTAGACAAAGAAATGTGACACCATATATTATGAAACAAATGGAGTAATAAAGAAAGTTTACATGAAGATTCAAAATTTGAAGAAGAAAAAGAAACTAAATCTTTTAGAGAATTAATATTCCTAACCATGTCTAAAAGCAAGAGATATTATCTATTGTAAGCTCTTGCACGTGTGATTGGTTAACTAGTTTGCTAGTCTTGAAAAAAAAAAAAAAAGGGTGGAATCAATATTGGCTATAATTTGTTATCTATTAATAATAAACTGTGTTGAAAATCAAGAACATAAAAACATCATGAAGATGTAAATTTTTATTAATAGAAATTGAACCAACAAGTTGAACTAATCTAGTTTGTCTAACACATAAACATGTGCATGTTGATGGTAAAGCGTACTAGTGAAAGCTTCAAAGAAGCTTTAGGAAGATATAACAATCTTCATGCTTACCTTTAATTTGGCTCGACAACTCAAGCTCTTGTGGGATGATAGATCAACTTGCTCACCAGTTTTAGCACACCTTAAAGATTTTGGAATGTGCATTAATGGGGAATTATTACCCCCTAAATTCTTACGAATGGTACTAGTAGAGTTGAAGACAAAGACCCATAATAACTACTTATTCTCTCTTCTATATATAGCACTTAGGGGGTTTTAGTAATCATCATCATAATTCTTCTAGTTATTAGTGTCAAACCTCTTATTAACTTAAGTATCAAAGTGACTATACTAATAATAACCCAACCTGGTGTACTTAATCCATCTCATTTCTAATATTCTACAACAAAGTCCTAGGATGAATGCATAACTATTATATTTTATATTTTGATATCTTAAATTGTATTAAATCTACACATTTACTGTAGATTGATCATGTGCTTAAGATTGACATGACTAGGGTAGGTCCCTCAGAAGAGCAATTTCTTGACCGCTCTATCAATTTTAAATAAGCTATGAAAAAAGAAAAACATTATTTTCCTATCAAATGTTGGTGTCGATGCTAAAGTGCCTAAACGCTATATTTGTTTCCTTAGGAAAAGATAAAAAGAAGAAGAAATTTCACTTACCATTCCGTACTACCTTGTTAATCGTCTTCAAGAATTTTCAAAGAATTGTTAGAAGAGAGGGAGAATGTCTGTAATATACGTATGTTTGTAATGTACATAAGAGGAAGAGGAAGGAGAAAAGGTAGTCAAAAAGAAAATATGTATATGTATATATATATATATATTTATCTTCCCAACTGTCATTTCTTTTAAAAAATTCTCAGTTGGACAGATAAATCTATGTTTTAAAAATTGTAATTACTCTTTTGCCCTTTCATTAATTTTTTTTTAATTTAGGTTATTTCATATTATTTAATCTAAGTTAAGCTTTAGGATCGTTATTTTTTTAATATGTGTGTCGTGTGTGTGGGTCCTATTTTGTTTTGTCAACTGGGGCTTCTAGAAGCATTAAACAGCTGTCGTCGAGTATGTGCTTGGTGTTGCCTTGTGTGTTATCGTGGAGAAGACAAAGTAAGCTACTGATTCAATAGCTTGCTCATGCATGGAGGTGTTAATGTTAGTTGGTTGGGTAAACAAAATAGGGCAGGCATGTGGCTATTGGTGTTGCGAGCTTTGTCTTGCCCATGTGGTCGGTGGAGCAAGAGAAAAAGAAAGCAGGGTTGAGTTGTTCTGTTGTGGTGTTGTCAGTGCAAGCTAAAAGAAAGAAAAAAGGAAAAAGAAAAACTAAAAGTATACATATAAAAGGAATAAGTACTCATCAGCGGTACATAAATTACATGGACTTGACAATATATATAGAGAGATATGGCAGCGAGTGTATTGCTATGTTGTGGTGCTTGTGTGAGTGATAGTATGTTGTTTTTGTGTGTGTTGATGTTGTAAAGGGGCTTAAAATATAAATATTATTATTTATTTATTTGGGCTTGACTCATAGGCTGAATGACAGAGCCTAATGAGTCCAGTTCAACGATTAGGATGGCTTAGGGAGATTTGACTTGATGGGCTTGGAATAGAGATCATTAGACCAGTCCATCGCATCCAACCTTTCTCAGGCAGGCTCATGCACACACAAGATATGACTACAGGCCTTGGCCCATGAGGAGCTCATTCATGATAAGCATGAATTGATCTTACTCCATCTCATCCATCAATCACTGAGGTGATCTGACGGTTGTCATTCATGCCAAGTGCCTATACATACTCGTCACTCTTTCTCTTTTTTCAACTTTTAGAGAGAGAAGACGAACAACAATTTATAGAGGAGACTATATTCAGAACGATTAAACAAGGTAATTCAAGTGATTTCCACCTCAACTGCTCAAGAACTTTAAGGTTGACGCGCGAAGTCTACTCGAGCTCTCTTACTTGTCACTTATGCATTCGAGACACTGAGATTGCCTGTTCCTCCTCCCCTGTCATTCTCTCCAAGCCATCCCATCATCAAGTGTCATCTCTTCAGTAGTAATCTGAAGTCACATGCCAGGGGCGGGATCCACGTGACACGCGCGTGGCCACTATCAACAAGAACCCTACGTCTACATTTTGGTGACTCTACTAGGGACTGAGGATTTTGACACAGTAGTGATGACACTTAATGTCGATGACAATGCAAGTCAGTATGCTGGCAACATTAACCTTGATGTAGTTGAACAAGACATGCCGGCACTAGAAGATGTTAATCCCAACGCTAATGCCAACTTTGCAGCTAATGCGCAAGACATCATTCTTGACAATACATAGATCATGCATGCTATACAAGAGAGCAATGCGAAGACCACACAAATTATACAAGAAAACACTCGGGCCTTGAACTAGTTCTTAGCTGCACTTAGTCATCTCATACCAGCAATGGCTACCAATGCTATCGCACTCCAAGGTGTAGCCTTACTAGGCATTGCCCTTATTGCACAGCAAAGCGCACCCTCTTTGTCTTAACCAGCTGTTACTCCCACCATTCAAGCAAATATGTCACAGGGGTTGAATATACAAGGCCCACCACCATAGGTTATAGCTAAACAACAGCCAGTACCCCAAGTAGGTAATGTAGCTGCCCAGCTTGGTGGGTCTTCTTCCTCACATACACACTCTTATACCAACCTGAGTGAAACTACTCCCCCACTCAATCCTATTCTTGCTCAAGCACCAACTCTGCCTACTGCATCAGTTGCTCCAAATGTACCAATTGTACCATCGGCAGCGACATAAAAGGAACCCTTCATAACAAAGGATGATTTGGATATTTATATGAAGGAAATCTAAGCTAAGTCCTCTATTCGAAAGTTAGACTTAAACCTTTCATACCACCATCGTATAGCTGTGAAGCCTTATCTTAAGGACTATGTTAGTCTTAAATTCATGTTATTTGATGGTAAGAAGGGTAGTGCTAAGGAACACTTGCTGAAATTCATAGAGACGTCAGAAGTGTATGGATTTGACAATGATTTGAAATTGAAGGAATTCTCTAAGTCTCTAGCAGAAAAAGCACACACCTAGTATGTCAATCTTCCCCCAGGGTTAGTTGATCTATGGGGGACCATGTTTAAACTTTTCTTAATTTTTCTCCACCTAAGAGCGAGCCAACATCACTGACATGGGGAGAACTAGACAAAAGCCAAAGGAAGATCTGATGGAGTACATAGAGTGCTTCAGGGAATGCTCGTTGGACATCCAAGACATTTGTGATGAGAAGAAATTAGTAAAGATATGCATTCAAGGCATGTTCACTGAGTATGCCGTTCACATGAAGAACTTAAACTTGTGCTCTTTTGCTGCTCTTGTTGAGAATGTGTGAAGTACCAACAATTCAGTAACAAGACAGCGTAGGGAAGGAGGAAGGTTTGGGAAACGAGCAATTGTCGTCAGCTCAATACAAGGGAAGAACTCTTGAGATAACAAAAAGCCAAGGAATGACAAACCAAGAAGCTCTGCTTCAAGACTTTCATTTCCTTGCCCAGTGGGGAAAGTCCATGCTGTACTCGACCAATGGTAGAAGGATAGAAACATCAAGCTTCCAAGAGTTGAGCACCTTCTTAGCGCATATGAAAAGAATGACCCTAAATTTTGCAGATATCACAGAATTGTGGGTCACCCCACCAAAAAGTGTTGGACTCTCAAAAAAATATTTAATGAGCAAGTGTGCAATGGAGAACTCGTCATCAATGGAAGCGACATCCGTAATAATCTACTCCCCATGCATAACATCTAGCGAGGAACAGCAAGTGTTGTTAATCATGATATGAGAAGTGAAGAAGACGAAATGCCACAAAGTGAGGTACAACATGGGAAGGAAATGACTATTGAAAGTAACCAAATTATAGGCTCAACAGCAACTACTGCTCTAATGAAAACCGCCAACTTTAGGAAGTACTTTGACTTGTTGGGTTTGATGAAGATGCATGGTTTGCAACAGCAGTTGCACTCATTCAGATATCTAAAAAACAATATGGTGAGTGTAGTGCAGTGCAACCGGTACGGAAAATGGCACATGCACATGAGAACGAGATATTATTTATTGAAGCAAACATGTGCATGACTAATCCCAACCATGGTCGGCCACTATACGTCAAGAGCATACTCAATGGACATCATATCAAGAGGACATTCATTGAGAATGGCACCTCTATAAATATCATGCCAGTGTCTACATTTAGGGCTACAAATATAGACATAAGATAACTTGTGAAGCAACCCATTTAACTACACATATATTGGGATATGTTAATGTTGACTTCAAAGTTGGACCAATCCAGGGCTCCATACGGCTCCATGTGATCGATGCACTTGTATCCTACCATTTGCTCATCGGAAGGAGGTGGCTGCATGATCATAACCTTATACCCTCGACACTACATCAATGTATGAAGGGTCACTGAAGAGGAAAGGATATATTCATTCCAGCTACAAAGAATCCCTTTGAGCACAACGAATCATATCTTGTTGAAGCTAGCTTCTTCGATGAGTATGCCGAAGAAGGAGAGATAACCATTGCAAAACCCTCTGGAATATCGCTACCCACTTGGGAAGAGACCCAAACAAGCCAACAAAAGAAGAGAAAACGTGGATCCTATAGAGGCAAGAAGAAGTAAAGACAAACTAATGAGGTTGAAATTTTTGTTAGACCCGATGGGCGGAGGGTATATTATTTATGACGGTCTGCGGGATCTGAAGAAGCCTTCATGTCATGTTCAGATCCCATACCAATACAAGGGACCTAAGTTGCCCCACCACAAATGCAAGATCAACTGAAACCCCAAACAGAAGAAATTGAGGAATTAAACTTAGCGGGACCGGAGGAGTCTTCACGACCTATCTTCATTAGTAAGAATCTTTTACTGAAGATCAAGATTCACTTAGTTGATTTACTGAAGGTCTACAAGGATGTGTTTGCCTGGACATACAATGAAATGCCAAGCTTAGACCCCACTTTGGTGGTCCATTAATTGAATATCACACTTGGGGTCAAGATAATCAAGCAAGCACAACATATCTTTCGTCTGGAAGTTGAAATTCAAATAAAAGAAGAGATAGAGAAGTTACTCCAAGCTGGCTTCATCAGACCAATTGAGCACCCTACTTGGTTAGCTAATGTAATACCAGTGAGAAAGAAGAACGGATAGATACGTGTTTGGGTAGACTTTCGTGATCTTAACAAGGCATGCCTAAAGGATGATTTCCCACTTCCTAACATTGATACTATGACAGATGCCACGGTGGGCCACGAGCTATTTTCTTTTATGGATGGTTTTGACAGGTACAACCAGATCAAAATGGCTAATGGAGATGCTGAATGCACCGCTTTTATAACACCAGTGGGAAACTTCTACTATATGGTCATGCCTTTCGGGCTTAAGAATGCAGACGCCACTTACCAAAGGTCAATGACCATGCTTTTTCATGACATAAGGCATGACTTCATGGACGACTATGTTGATGATATAGTCATCAAGTCCAGGCAGGTACCTGATCACTTAACTCATCTATAGAAAGTGTTTGAAAGATGCAAACTTTACAACTTGCGCATGAACCCATTAAAATGCATGTTTGGAGTATCCTCTGGAAAATTCCTTGGGTTCGTCGTTCATAGATAAGGAATTGATGTCGATCCAGCTAAGGTGTAGGCCATATAGTCTATGCCCTCACCTACTAATCCAAAGGAATTGAAGATGTTCTTGGGGAAGGTTTCATATGTTAGACAATTTATACTTGCGTTAGTAGAAATCTCATATCCCTTGCAACATCTTATGAAGAACGAAACGCCATTTTAGTGGGGATAAGAACAAGAGGAATCCTTACAAAAGATTAAATGGCTACTCATTTCCCTACAAACAATGACTATGCCGATCAAAGGCTTACCAATGATCCTATATCTGACATCAACTGACAAATCTATTGGTGCCTTACTAGCTCAGGAAACTGATGGCATAGAGCAACCGACCTACTACTTGAGTTGCTCCCATCAAAGAAGCGAAATCAACTATACAACATGTGAAAGCATTGTCTTGCACTCATATTTACTACACAGAAGCTTCGCCATTACTTCTTAGTGCATAAGGTCAACCTTCTCATTAGCTCTGATCCGATAAAATATTTGCTATCACGGTTAGCCTTATCTAGAAGAATCATGAAATGGCTACTCCTATTGTTGGAATTTGACATCACAATTGTGCCCCCTAAGGCTATCAAGTCTCAAGCATTAGATGATCTCTTGGCACAATTTCCTTATATAAATGGATTTCATGCCATGATTTAAATCCCGATAGAATTCCATGAAGACTCCATGATGGCAGAACTAGATGGAGAGTGGCAAATACAATTTGATGGTTCTTCTAGTCGTATAGGACAAGGGGCCAGAGTAGTATTGATATCTCCAAAAGGCCAGAAGATACCCTTCGCATTCAAGCTGGACTTCCATTACACCAATAATGAGGCTGAGTATGAAGCATTTCTACAAAGAATGTCGGAGCATCTCACATATGTAATCGCGGTGATTCTAATTTGATAATCAAACAGGCTAATCATGAATTTGGTCTTAAAGAGTCTACACTTGCACCTTACAAGGCTGCAATGCAAGCTCTAGTCGAAAAATTCATTTTAGTTAGATATGAACATACTAGGCGATCAGCTAACCGTTATGCAGATGCATTAGTAACACTAGCTTCCAAGGTCCCCATGCAAACCATAAAGGACACTTTAAATGTCCAAGTGATTAAGAAATCTATCCCTTGTATAGCTTTACAACTAGTGGAAGAAGAGGAGGAAACGCAAGATGATTAGCATACACCTATCAAGGCACAGTTAGTGCAGCCAAATGCAGCTTCTATGTCAACTTTGAAAAATTTCACTTGCATCAATGGTACACTTTACTTCAAAGGTTCAGACGGCATCTTAGCACGATGTATTTGTGCAAGACAGGCTCATCTCAAGTTAGAGAAATACCACAAAATTTGGTGTGGAGAGGAAGGTACACCCTTGTATCGCCGCATTCAGCGCACGGGGTATTATTGGCCATCAATGTCTAAAGACACCTCACAATTGCAAACGAGTTGTCCCAAATGTTTTGAACTACCAGATCAGGGTGAATGCAACTTTGTGGCAAGCGCCGGTGATTGGCGACGACCATATCGATTATTTAAAGAATAACACCTACCCACAAATAACACTGATGCTCGAATGGTCAAGTACAAAGCAAAGAAATACATCATGCATGACGACCAATTATATAAAGTATCATTCATGGGAAAACCCTTTAGGTGCATTAGCCAAACTGAAGTAGAGACTATACTGGCTGAAGCCCATTCTGGAGATGGTGGTGAACACTAGGGAAGAAGGAAGCTATATTATCATTTATCAGACTTGGGATATTACTGGCCTACTAAAGAGAATGATGCCTTCAACTTTGCAAAGAAATGTGTTGCTTGCCAGAAACATGGTCATGCAATTGCTGCTCTAACTATTGCATTACACAACTTAACTACTCCATGGCCATTCCATACTTGGGCATTTGATTTAATTGGTCCAATCCATACACTATCAAGGGGATGCATTTGGATTTTAGTGGGTACAGAGTGCTTTACTAAGTGGGTAGAAGCAATCTCATTAAAGAAAGCTACTGGTATCAAAGAGCATATTATCTGCCGCTTTGGAATCCCAAAGCGTATTCTCTCAGATAATGGAACGCCTTTTGTCAACTCACATGTTTAACAATTGCTGACCTCCTACAATGTTGATCACATGAAGTCCACACCTTATTATCCTAAAGGAAATGGACAAGCAGAAGCCACCAAGAAAACTCTATTGAAGGTGCTTAGTCGCATGGTGCATAACAATCACAAAGAATGGCATGATAGGCTCCTGCTTGCATTATAGGCCTACAGGACATCCAAGCAAAGCCCTAGAAGCAACTCCTTTCTCCCTTGTATATGGGTCTGAAGCAATGATGCCCATAGAGATCTTGGTTCCTTCTGTACGTTTAGCTATTAATGCAAACCTAGAACCGGATACTCTACGTATGTTAGATTTAGACGCACTAGAGGAAAGGCGAGACATTGCCAAATGCAACCTTGCTAACTATCAGCAGTGACTCAGTACAGCTTATGATCGTCTGGTTAGAAAGCAAACATTACAACAAGGCGACATTGTACTTTGTGCGGCAAAGCATGTGTGACGAGGTATTCCGACACCCAAGTTCACGCCAAAGTGGAAGGGACCCTTCATCATTCACGAAGTTCATGATAGTGGCTACTACAAACTTTTGAATCCAACAAATGACAAAGTTACAGCACCAATCAATTTCCAATACATCAAAAAATTTCATCTATAATTGAGAATGATGTACTCTCATTGTGTTAAGAATGAAATTGTGGCTTACACTATCAAAGCCTTTTCAACACATTTTTTTTTCTTCATCACTCTTTTATTACCTTGTTAATTTCTTTTGTTGCTGCAAAGTTAGAGATTCGTCTCCTTAGCACACAAAGGTAGTTAATATGGTAAATAAACAAATGCTTATATCCATTGCTGCTATTTAGTAAGAGCATAAAATTTTAGGTGCGCAATGGTCAAATTATAACATGCCAACTAGTGGAAGCACAGACTCCCAAGTGCATGGAAGCACCATCTTACCTTTAACATGATGTAAATTATTGGAAATCACGCGATGAATGGTTAAGTATTGGGAATACCCTCTTAACTAACCTAATTGTGATTACTAAGGTGTCAAGTATATAAAGCATATAATACTATCGTTGCTTGAAGCACGATCGATCAATTGTTCTAAGTATTAACGGCATTATCGCTAGCCAGTGAGAGCATTGCTTCGATACGCAACACGATAGACATGGTAATTGCTAATAATTCTTGAATCATTGGTGTTAAGTGAAGGCATTGCTTACATAGTGCAAGCGCATATTATTAATTGACCAAGTTTGACATTCATTGATATGAACAAACGAGTGAACGAAAATAGTAAAAGGTCATTGTTCCAACAAGCTTGTTCAAAATATAGACTAAAAAAAAATCATCAGCAAATCTAAGCTAAGGCTAGGAAGCTAGCCATATAGTGGACTCCAAGTCCTCATCACCCATTGCAACCGTCATCTCAGTCTTCACGGTTTCAATCTCCTGCTCAATCTCCTACAGCTTTATTGTGAGCATATCATGACGGCTTTTGGCAGCATGGTATTCTAATAGCTTCATTGCTTTGGTAGCGACAAGCCATAAACTCACAACTCTAAATTGTAATAGATGCACCCCTTCAATACACTTGACAAGCTACTCTAACTCAGGTTTGGACAAAGACTGCCAAGATCTACCCATTAGTAACATCACTTCACCAAGCATCTTCATCATGACATTCGCTACCTTTGTCCCCAACATAGGGCAATTGACCCAGAATTCCACATCCATGGTAGCGAGACTCTCCAAAAGGTGTCATTAGATTAGATGGAATAGCAAAACCATGAAAAAATGTCATCTCCTCCAATGTCGTGCGATCCTTTGAAGTTGCCAACATGTCCTCACATGACATGCTAACAACTGGGGGAGGATAGGATTTAGCAACTGCATGCAAATTAAGAGTACTCTCACTATCTTTATGAGATGTATTTTTAGTGCTTCTCTTACTACCTTTATCAAGAATATTCTCATCATCCCCATCTTGAAGCTCTTAAGTATAGCTAGCATCATCTTCATTATCTTTATAAGAGTTTGGAGGCGACCCATAGTCTACTTTGTCTTGGCCATAATCCTCATCATCCACAGCCATCAACGGTGCAACAGATGCACTTGTGCGATGTGAACTCACAAGAGAATCCGTCTCAGCCTGAAAAAAACAAACAAAAGATAATTACATAATGAAGAGAGGTAACAACACTAAATTATAATGAAAGACCTTGTTACCATTTCAATAAGTGTACGCTTGATTGGTCGGGAATCCACCATGGAGGAGGTAGATGATTACTACCCTCTGAACCCTCTACATCACTAGAAGGCCCAGGTTTCCTAGTTGCAGGCTTTCTAGTTCCTTGGACATCATTGATCAATTTCTTGTACCTATTCTTTGGTAACCTGAGGTAAAACTCATGTCGATATATTAAAGGTGCTGATAGTGTGTCACCTACTGATGCAAAGGCATACTCCCTTAAGACAGCTAGGCAATTTGACCAATGCGTCAACCAGCTAACAGAAGCCACTCCACGATGCTCCACAGAAGGAAAGAATAGTTGTCGTGCAGTAGGATGGATAGTCTTGAAATCACTTGGAGAAATTGACTGACAACAAGAATTGAAGCTACGTGTGATGCTAAGAAGGCATGGCACACTCTGATCAAAGCTAAATTGGCGTGCCACTCATGTGGGGAATAAACCATTATTCTTTGCTCTAGGAAGCGCCCATTTAAATCTCCATTATCAAGCAATGATGGCAAGTTCCCTAGTATGCACCAAAGTAGAAACCTCACCTAGGATTCATCCAATCTCTCTCGATTGTCAACTAGGATGACTTCACCTTCGGATCCATGTGGATAAACTCCTTCAACGCCTTCATATCCCTCAAACTCTTTTACGTAAGGGCAAAATGTAAATTCATCTTCAACATCCATAAGTTGAAGAAGCGATCGTTTAACCTCTACTTTGATCCAAGCCCATGCTCTTGGAAGTAAAAAGATTTGGATCCTCATTAATACTAGGGGGTCTAAGGTGATTTTGAAACCGCTCGCAGAAAAATAACTGTAAGAACAACAACTCCACATGAGATACCACTATGTAGCGACCTTTGGAACGCATAGAGGCTTGATAGTACAAGTCAAGGCGTCGGTACAATGACCCTAAGTAGAAAGAGGCTAATGCAAAGCATTAACCCTGCTATGCGTATTGCCAAAGGGAAAAGTTATGGACTCACATAATCTTCAGACCCACCTAGAAACACAAATAGTGACAACCAAAATGCAATGAAAGCAGCATGTTCATGCCTACAATAAACATAAAGGATTCACATGCGTGTGTAAGTTAAAAAAAATGAAAAGCGCATGACCATATAAGAAGAGACTTACTCTTTCCCACGAGCTAGTCCGATAACTCGAGGCATGTCTTTTCTCTGCTCTTCAAAGAAATGGGTGATCCGAGAAGAGAAATATTGTTTCTTTTTATCTTCATGAACAACCTTTAGATCAACCACCAATGATTCTTCAAGATTGCGCTCTTTGTGTGAAGTCACAGCCGCAACAACATTGGTCAATCCAAAACAGTTTAAGTATAGTAGCATAAACATGTCTTCTAGAGTAAGTGTTATCTCCCCCATGCAATGATGAATGTATGTGTCTGCATACTCCATCGAGAGAGGATAGCACACCATACTTCCATCTTATTTGTACTTACGTGCCACAGGTGGGCTGAAGTGATGATGGCACTATAAACTTTGGCTTGTTTTAGGAGTTGCACATACTCCAGGTTATTGGTGATGTGATCTACCCAGTTGTTCCATCCAGATGGAGGCTCCTTAAGGAATGCAAAATGTGTGCTAGAAAGAAGTAGCTCCCTTCGCTCATTTCTGAAGTATAGCATTAAATCCCTCCTGATGATGCCCCTGGAATCTGCACGCAGCTCGAGTACGATTAATCGGAGGTCACCATCAATAGGAGGTTTTGCATATAGCTTGGGGCGAGAAGCTTTATCCTCAAAAGTGTCTTCAAAAATGATGTCATCCACCCATTGGTCTCGAGAGAGTTGAATGTGTGGCTGGTCTTCGTTTTGACATACCAGCAAGTCTTTCTGTTTGATGACATTAGCATGTTAAGATTGGTTGTTCTTTGTCTCTTTTGTCATCAATGTATGTTGCTCCTTTGATCCTTCAATGAATAGCTAGGATTGACTAGGATTTGTTCTCAATGGCCAATGTGAGATAACGCCTACAAGACAAAGAGGATGAGATCAATAACACTGAGTACATGTTGAAATCATCATATGCACGAGCCATCAAAAGATTTATTTAAAAAAAAGTGAGAAAAGGGAAAAGGAATATGCATGACACGTAATCAATAAGCGAAAGCAAAGCAAATGGGTTCGACTTAAGGAGATAGCGAGTTTACTTGCCTTATCATCAATTACTGCCCAAAGAATTAAATAGGCCGAAGCCATACCCAGGAAGGTCAACAAATGCCATTATGTGCCAAAGTTTCTAATACAAATAAAAATAATAATAAAGGGAGGAATAGCCTAAGCATGCGGCCATATCAAATGCAAGAGACATCATCTATCGTTGAACATGAATTAAAGAACATGTGAAAAGCATATATGTATGCACACGTATCAAAGAATAATTTCAATCACAGCAAGAATTATGAAAGTTCATGAATGGCGGATGCAAGAGTCAAGGAGCCAAGTTATGTCATTCACATGCTAGTATGTCGCCTCAATTATGATTATTTATTGAAGATATGAGGCAACATTGGTGCCACTTTCATCAACTGTACAAACAAAAAAGCGGGATCGAGTATCAGACATTTTTTGGGGTTGTGGTTGTCCTGTCAAAATTCACCACGTTTGTTTGATACTTGCCATTTGACGATGGAGAAATATTAAATTAAAAAAATGATGATGAATAGAGAAGGAATGATGATAAATAGAGAAGGAAAGGTAGACACTACAAGAAAATTGGTTTTTAGAAATAGAAATTTTTACGACAGAAAATGGTAAAACAAGTTATATTTATAAACACAATCAGCGACGATGGTTTTTGTAATGAAAATTTACATTTAGAGATAAAATTTTTGTCTCAAAAACCCAATGTTCTTGTAGTGAGAATTAGTATATCCAACATTCACAGATATTTTGTCCTTTTGCCATGCATCGACGTCCCTGCTACGATTCCTCACCGCAACTTCGACTGTTACTCAAGTCTATGGTAGTGCATGATCAGAGAAAGCAAAGACAAGAGTTATGTGTATATATAAATACACATATATCTAAAGAACGAACTAAGTAAATGAATAAATTAAAAAAAAAAAAGAGAAAAGAAGTAAGACAAGAAGAATGAAGCTACTGATCAATCGCTCATGGGCAGACACAAAGTTATGGGTGCGAGTCAACTCCGGTATGAAAGGTTCATCGAAGATGGAAGTCCAAGAATTCACATGCAGGTAGTGATGAAACCGGATCGGGTTTTGGGCGGGTCATGTGAACCCAAATCCGAACCCGCTACACTATAAGGCATATCAAACCCGATCCTATAACCCTATAGGATTTTTCTTCTATATCCAAACCTGCCCTACAGGGTTTACTCTAAAACCCGCCACCCGCCTGTTTACCTGCCAGACTATTAACCCGACTACCCACCCGGCCATCTATCCAATTATCAACCCAAACCCGCCTTTCTTATTGTGTTTTTTTTTTTCAATAGATTCAACAGACTTAACCTAATAAAATAATAGTCTAATAATATAGCAATTCATCTTCTTTTTATCAATTTACTTTTAAATTTAACATATTACTACGTTTTCATTTAGTAAATGTATTCATATTATAATTTTTTTTTTTTACTTGGACTAACGGGTCGGATGGGTATCCATCGGATTTTAGTAGTATCCAAATCCGACCCTAATGTCCTACAGGATTTTTGACCTATGTCTAAGCCCAATCCTATTACCCTATAGGGTTCGATCCTATAGGGTTTTTATCGGGTTGGATGGGTTGGAAACCTGTTAATGGTCGATCCGGTTGCATCTCTACACGTAGGTTATTAAGCCGCTTGATACCACCGAAAGTCGGAATTGCTCGCTATAAATGATGGAGTCAATCCACTGAAGCAATTAAGGACATTATCTTGCAGTCAACTCAAGAATATATATGGAGCATGATTTATTTGAGTCACGAGTTCGATTTGAAAGCACCAAAGTTCCAAAGATTATAGCAGTGAAATAAAGGAGTGCATATATATATATATAATATATATATATATTCTTATAGCGTAATAAAGATATATCACCTCAAGGAATTTACGACGTTGTATGCTCCAAAGTGGTGTTGGTGTTGTCATCGAGAGATGGCGACCGTGATGCAATAGAGAATTGACATCAGGTATTGGCGGCTCGGTATATGGTGAAGTCACTGAGATGGGTCTTGTGAGTTTATTATATTGCTTTGTGATAGGTGTGACCTATTGTGTCAAGTTGGATAATAGACCGCGGAGACGGAGGTCATGCAATTGTTGATTCAATACTCGCAATAGGTGGGGTGGAGTTCGTAGTCGGCGATGTGTAGTTTTCTATGAAGGACAAATTTTATAAAGAAAAACCTTCAAACAAGCCGTATCCTCATCGCTGTTAAAAAAAAAAAAAAAGATCAAGATCAAGATTGTAAATTGAATCTGAGACTATGTTCTCAAGATAGATATGTTCCCCAGATGAACAAGAAAAAGAGAAACTTACGGTACCAAGGCCAACCAGCCTTCTTTTGTTTGGATGGAGAAAGTAATCTTGCACTTTTCCAAAGATATGGTTTATGAAGATTTTAAATACCTGTCTTGTGACTGTTTGGAGGGAATTCGTATTGGTTTGGGTCTTAATGTAGACGAAGCTGAGGAGTGCTATGAAGACATTTCATATACAAAGGAAGGTTTTGGGATTTCATCTACATGGTAATGCATGTATAATTTAATGTCGTTACTTAGGGAAGCAATAACTCATCTCAGGCATAATGGAATTTATAGAGAGAGAGAGAGAGAGAGAAGAGAGAGAGAGAGAGAGAGAGAGAGAGAGAGAGAGAGAGATCGTTTTCAATGGATACCGGGTCCATGACATTCAATTGGTATAAAAAAAATTATTTAACAGGGTACTTGTCTACTTTTTGGCTATTTTACCACTACAATGAAGGCCAATGAACCTGTGAGAAGTTATATGTATCATATACGAATATCGGATGATTGCATGGCTTAACCTCATTCATATAAACATGAGGTAGCTCGCACAACTGGAGTAGTGTTGCAAGTTCGCACACTATAGTACAACAATATGTAATGAAGTGGGTTGCGGTGCTGGCATTTGGTTTTTACTCAATGATATATCTACAACAAATGAAGTGTTCAACTCTATAAGAATACTTGGCAGCAGTATGTACCAAGCATTGATCAAGTTATGCATCAATGCAACTACTACCCAACATACTTGAACTCCGTCCAAAGAATTTTAGTTAGGGGGCAAAATGTAAAGGGGCTTAAAATATAAATATTATTATTTATTTATTTAGGCTTGACTCATGGGCTGAGTGATAGGGCCTAATGAGTCCAGTTCAACTATTGGGATGGCTTGGGAAGATTTGGCTTGGTGGGCTTGGAACAAGGATTATTAGACCAGTCCGCCGTATCCAATCTTTCTCAGGCAGACTCATGCACACACTGGAGAAGACTACAAACCTTGGCCCATGAGGAGCTCTTCATGATAAACATGAATTGATCTTGCTTCATCTCATCCATCAATCACTGAGGTGATTTGACGGTTGTCATTCATGCCAAGTGCCTATAATACTCAGTCACTCCTCCTCATTTTTCAACTTTTGGATTGAGAAGATGAACAAAAATCTATAGAAGAGACTCTATTCATAAGGATTAAACAAGATAATTTAAGTGATTTCCCCCTCAATTGCTCAAGAATTGTAAGGTTGACGTGCAAGGTCTACTCAAGCTCATTTACCTGTCACTTGTGCATTCGTGATACTGAGATTGCTTGTTCCTTCTCACCCTGTCATTCTCTCTAAGTCATCCCATCATCAAGTGTCATCTCCTCAGTAATACTCTGAAGTCACATGCTAGGCATAGGATCCACGTGACACACGTGTGACAACTATCAACGAGAACTCTACATCTACAGATGTTTGAGCGCTGAGTGCTATGTGTGCTCTGTTCATGTGTTAGTGCGTGTGCAAGATAGCAATGGTGTTCATGTGTGAGTGAGCACTACCGTGAGCACTCAATGCTGGTGTTGTGTGTGTGACTATAGGTGTGTATGAGTTGACGTGAAGTGTGTAGATGAGGTAGTAGCAACATAGATGATGGTATGTTGTGGTGGTGCTAGCATGAGCCTGAGCACCTATGGAGCACTCATCATGCTGTGAGCACTTTGTATGGGAGGCAATAGCGGCAATAGCTATTGTACGGTATGCATGACAAAGTGAGTGCTCTGCCGTATGAGCTGTTAGGATGCTCAATATGTATGTGTGTGTGTGTCATAAGCAAGGAGTGCCAGCGCTAGTGCATTATGTGTGCGTGTGTCTTGCATTGTACTGCTCATGTGTAAATAGATCAATGCTAGGAGTAATGTAGCATTTGTGGTGTTTGTGTAGTGCTGTTGGTGTCTTGTGTTGAATGAACAAGCCGTGCAAGTGCTCATATGTGATGTGCATGTGTTTGTGCTATGTATGAGTTGTTGTGTTTTGTGATGTGTTATGGGGCGGTGTTTTTGTCATGTTGTGTTTGTGTTATGTCGAAACAAAAGAAATGAAAACAAACTAAAGTGAGTTGCTTTTGTTGATCATGAAGTAAGAGGAAGCAAAAGCATACCTTGGTCCAAGCGGCTATCGATGGTTTCTTTTTGTTTATCCTAAGCTGGTCGATGGTATTATGCAATTGATATTGCAGTTGTTGTCATGGATCAAAAGGGTAGAGGGACAGGAAGAAAATTTGAAAGTGAGGAGTGATTTGATTATTGGTGTAAAAAGTTGGAGAAAGTGGATTTAGAAAGATATATTAAATCTTAGGCTAGTCTAGGTAAGATACTAGGAGTATTCTTTTGTTAGATTTAGTTGTACTTAGTCCCCTAAATTTTTGGGATCATATTTTCCTCATAGCCTTATTGCTATTGATATACAACTTCCGAATGAAGTTATTAGAGTTGTGATACCATAATTAATTGCATAAATAGATTAGTAATCAATTTAAGAACTAATTAATTAAATACTATTTATCTTTGGTTTAGTTACTTGTCTAATAGAAGTAATCTTATTTAATTTAACTTTCTAATCATATCCAGTACTTACCAATAAATCAAATACTAACTATTGTTGGCATGGCTTCTATTATTGTTCAAGCTTTATTATCAATAGAAATCAATTTCACAAAATTGATTCATTGTAGAATTTCCAAGGTAGTGTTTTAGGGGTTTGAATATTTTTATAATTTGATCATTACCTCGAGTTGGGATTTGAGAATTAAAATTATGATCAAGTCGATGATTAGAAATTTTCAAGGGTTTACATATATATTATGATAACATTATGGTTAAACAATATAATGACAATATATTTATAACTATATATACATTACTATAAAATTATAAAAAGGCACTTGATTATTAATTATTACCTAACAATAAACTGACAATTTAATTTACCGATAGTAGAAATACATTTATTCGTGTTGGGATTAATTTATAATAAGTTGGCCATATTAATTAGCACAAGGGATTAATTTACAAGTTGGATAATTACTATTGGTGATAGGAATATGCTTTTAAGGTGGAGGATTTTACTAGAACTAAGTATAACTTAATTGAAGTTCATGTAAATTTTGATTGTTACCCTCTAGTATATTTTTCTCTGCTTAAAGTAAAACATATCAACCTATGGTAAAACTTGTTGATTTACAGTAAAAAAAATCTTTTTTTCCAATAGTAATTAAAATAACAGTAACTCACTATGTCTTAACTATAAATATCACTCGGTACTTATTGTAAATAGCCTACAGTTAATTTAATGCACATTACAATAAACTTATCCAAATGACTATACAATTTCTCATCCAAGAGTTATTAGTCATCAGCAAGTGATATTTGTTTAACGATTAATATGACCAAATCATGGTATAAAAACCTCATATTTAGTGAATAGTTATATTTAAACTTGCAATAACTAAAGTTAAAAGATAAAGTAATTTATTGTAATATATGTTATTTAAGATTCATATGTGAAATATAAAACAAAGAGATATATTAAAATTATTGTGATCATAATATAATTTTATACTAGACGACATTATATAGTATTACGGCCTATAACTATATATTATTTATAGGATATATATATTATAACATTATATTTAAATAGCGCATAACATTGTCATTTTAAGATTGTATAACTAATATTATGATATTATATTTATAATATGCTATGTGTATATGTTCATATGTTATATTTATTTATGCATTGATAATGTTAAATATTGTATAAGATTATAATATCAATAGCTATATACTTATTTTAACTTAGATATATAGAATTCTAAACTACATTTTTTAAATATATGAAGTTAGTATTGTTACTATATATATCATATATTTTACTTTATACTTCACTTTTTACATAATTTTTTCTTTACTCTCCCCGGCGTAATTGGTGCTACAACAGCTGCCCCCTTGCCTCTTCTCTAATTTCTCTTTCTTTTTATTTTCTTTTCATACTTTAATTTATATAATTTTTGTCTATAAATACCACCACATCCCCCTTTTATCTTCACACTTTTGTTTTACCTCAACAAAACTCTTGCAAATTTTTCTCTCATTCCTTTTCCTCCCCTCTTTGCCGTAACATATACACCTCCTTTTGTGCCTTCACAAAATTTTCTTCCATCTCTTATTTAAGTAAACACTAAACACCCTCTATGTATATTATGACACATGATATGCGCATGTATGTGTGTGTCCATAAACCTTTCCATAAAAATTTCCCATGATGCATATGCTAGGGAAATGAAAATATAAAGGCAACACATTTGGATTCATCTCATAATGTTATATTTATATTCATGCTCATAATATGTTCTTTTATTCATTTTACTAACTTAACTTTCTATATGTTAATATGTATATATAGTACTTATAATTTTTAGAGTTAAATGCTCACTAATCTAACTTTATTTATGTCATGCACTTGTTTGTTGCAAGTAATTTATTTATTTAATGCTTTTATAAGACTAGTCAACTTCTAGTTTTAGACTTGTCCATTTTCAAGTTCGAAGGAGACTGGAGTAATTCAAGTCTCGGGGAGCCTTGATACCAATCTAAGACTCCTATGCTTTTTATAATTATGTTTCTTTATTTTATTTATGAGATTAGAATTATTCCAAGTCCCAGGAAACCTTGATAAAAGTCTAAGACTTCCATATTTCATTTCTTTATGCTTGCTTTATTTTATTTCATATGGTGATCGAAATATTTCAAGTCCTAAGGAATTTTAACAACAAGCTAAGACTCCCATGCTTTTGTTATTGATTATCTATTTCTAATTTTTATATTCTTGGTATAATTCCATGCAATTAATTTTAATTTTATTAGTGCTATTTCAAGTTTATGTACTATATACTCATAGATAATGTTGCTACTATGCTAAAATATATTTTCCATAAACATGAATGTTGATAATTCTTTATTATGCAAAATATTTTCCAAAAACCTTATCTCTAATGTTTGTGAAATCCTTTCATTAGGAATAAAGAATTAGAAAGGAACATTCAACTACATTTTTTTTTTAAATACCAAAACGAATTTTCCCAAAAAATAAATGTTGATAATTCTTTGTTATATAAAATTTTCTATAAATCTTATTTACAGTACATGTATAAAACCTTTTTATTAAAGAAAAATTAGAACAAGTCATTTACTTAATTTTTCTTGTATGCCAAAACTTAAAACATTTTAAAGATAATATAACTTAGAATAAATTTTCTCCACAAACACATAAAGATTCATGTTTTGGAAAATAATTACTTAAAGAAGTTTATTATAAAAATGAAATATTCATGGATTCAAATGAATATAAAACCATGATTTTTAGTTAGGTCTCACATTTACAAAAATCTAAGAATTGAAATTTTATTTAAAAACCCAAAAGTAAATTTTCCATAAACTTAAGTTTTCAATCTTTCATAAAAGATTGTTTTACAAAATTTCGATTTTGGAACAACATTGCTAGGATCATGCATGTAATATGAGTTATTATCACTATTATATGATTTCTAAAGGTAGATATATTTTATACTTGTCATAGGAAGTCCATATGAAGTAAAACTTTGAAAATATGAAAAGAACAAGGTTTAGAAAGATCTGGATGCATTATGTACCGTGCCTTTTTAGTGACCTTAATGACCCTAAATATTAAAAATAACTTTAGAAATGGATAGATCATTCGAAGTAAGTAGAAAATGACTACTTCGGTGCGAAATTCCAAATTAAAATGAGTAAGTTATAACCATTTTAAGTTGGAATTTCCGCAGTCGAGAACAATGATGTGAATAAAATAAATAGAGTTAGAAATTTAAGTAGAACCTCTATGAAATACTCATTCTACGTATTCTTTTGTTTAGGTGACGACCAGTTTGATGTACCTTTCCCAAGGACTATTTTGATCAAGTTTTTTTTTTTCTCTAAGAAATGGCTGAGTGAGTTTTTCCTCCTAAATTTGTTACCATATTTGTGCTTATAAAATAGTTGCATAAGTATGGTAAGAAAAGATACAAATTAGATACGTATTAGGGTTAACAAGGGTTAATTATGTGTTTTTTTGCTTGTGTGATTAAGTGAATACTAAGCATATCATAACCATAGAATGTTTGCTTAATTATGTTTATTTGTTTATATGCTTAGTTGCTATCCGTGTTCAAATTGACTAATCACCCTTAACAAACTTAATACAGATTGGTGTTAACAAAAAAAAAAAAAGGGTCATGCATGGCATTAGGCGAGTCACATTTGGAGGGTTACTACTCCTATGCAGCTGGATTGATTGTAATTATAGTAGGACACAGGCCCTGCTCCTTCTAAGAGAATCCACATCGCTCTAGAAATGTAACCCTTGATTCGGAGATGTGCCAGCCGAATGCTAACCCTTGATTCGGAGATGTGCCAGCCGAATGCTATGGATTAGTGCCTAAGGACTAGCAGTAGAGGATCGTGGAGATCCTCATAAACAATTCCCTAACCCTTTATATGGAGGGCGTAAATTTGTTTTATGTATAAGTTTCGAATAATTATACATATTTTTATTTTTCATGCGATAGTTGCATTAGCATAGCATATGTTTTAACTAACAAACTTGTTTACTTATTTATGTTGGTGCGAGTAATAGGGAAATATCTCACAAAGCATGTTGTAAGCTTACACCCCATAGATTTTGTTTGAAAAATGTATACTTAAGACTTTAATTGAGGAATGAGATGACAATGAAATCACTAGGGGGGATTTTCAGAACTTTAATGAAAGATCAAGGAGCTTAAGCCAAAGCTCTTCTTGGAAACCTTTTATGTCAAATGTTTTTACGTTGAAGATTATTATGAATGATCATACCATTTATGTTGGTGTGAGTAATAATGGGGAAATATCTCACTAAGCATGTTGTAAGCTTACACTCCTATAAATCTTGTTTGAAACATTTATAATTAAGACTTTAATCAGGAAATGAGATGACAAGGAAATCACTAGGGGGGATTTTGGGAACTTTAATGAAAGTTCAAGGAGCTTAAGATGAAGCTCCTCTTGGATACCTTTTATCTTAAATGTTTTTACTTTGAAGATTGTTATCAATGATCATACCATTTGAACTATTTATGGTCCTTAGCTAAGGTATGCCCTAAGAAATGTAATCTATCTTATTCAAGTTTAATAATATATAGTGCCCTTGCTTTTCTATTTACTTGCTACCATAATAAATTGTGCCACTCCATTGTGCTCTCTTTGTTGTGAAGAATGGCTTATGCATAATATGGAAGTCTTTGCTTGACTAAGATAGTCATTCATAGACTATAATATTGTGTACAACAGATTACCACATTTAGAGTACCATTTGGGGCGTGACACTCACGATTAAAAGTAAGAAAACATCAGTGGAGATAGTACCCTCAATTACACCCAGGATCGTCACTTTAATTTATTTTCTACTCGTTTAACGGGCCGTATCACCTCGTGATGAACAAGGTGTCAAACATTACCTTTTCCTTTATCTTTTTACCCTAATTTTGACTACTTAGCTGCTTGTTATACACCATGAATCTACTAATACATCTTCATAAAGAACATACAAACTTATAACACATTTTTCTACATCATAAATCTTCAAATCATTTCATTAAACTTCTAATCTAATCATGCATAAACATACCTAGGTTTTAGCATACATGTTCATATATTACTAGTTTATCAATTTTATCATAAACCCTACATATTTTTAGCAGTAATTCATCATATTCATGCATACATACATAGTAATCAATTTAAAGAAAATGACCAATTGACTTGTTTAGACAACTTAAACCACTTGATCTTGACTACTACTAATACTACTTCCTAGTTGAAGAAGCTTCTACATGCATGATTCCCAATTTTTATCCTGCTTTCTATCTTCAACTTCTCCTATAATCTTATTGAAATAGAGATTTAGGGTAGATTTTGAGAGAAAAGAAAAGAAAAATGAAAATAACAAAGAACGAGAAAGAGAAAAGAAAAGAAAAAGTGACAGTGTTACGATCCCACATTAGTTCCTCTAGTAATTCGAGAATAGTACTTAAGCTTAAGGGATTCTTCCACTTGGTAGGGTAGTCTTTGGGGTTGGGTTCTTCTTTTGGGCTTAGGTACTTAACATTTAATGCTTTTGTTGAGAGTGTTAATGCTAGTGGAAAGGGCAATTTGGGAAAGGGTTATCTAGCAAAGAAGGCTAGAATAAAAGCCATCTAGAGTAAACCATCGAAGGTGCCGACTTCTTAAGGAATGGATAATATTATGATCCTGTATTAGTTCTTCAAGTAATTAGGGAATAGTACTTAAGCTTTAGGGGTTCTCCTACCTAGTAGGCCGGTCTTTTGGGTTGGCTCTTCCTTTGGACTTCGGTACCTAACATTTGGTGTTTTTATTGAGAGCGTTGGTGCTAGCAGAAGGGTAACCTAAGAAGGGATGACTTAGAAAATGACTACCTAGCAGAGAAGACTAGAATAAAAGCCATTTAAAGTAAGTCACCAAAGGTGTCAGCTTTTCAAGGGGTAGGCAATATTACGATCTCACATCGATTCCTTAAGCAATTAGGGAATGACATTTAAGCTTGAGGGGTTTCCCTACGTGGTAGGTCGGTCTTTTGGATTGGAATCTTCCTTTGGGCTTAGGTACCTAATATTCGATACTCTTTGTTGAGAGTGTTGGTACCGATGAAAGGGGGACTCAGGAAGGGGTTACCTAAGAAAGGGCTACTTAGTAGAGAAGGTTAGAGTGAAAGCCATCCAAGTAGGCTGCCTGGAGTGCGTTGCCGAGCATATCAGCTTCTTAAGGGAATGGCAGTGTTACAATCCCCATATTGGTTCCTCAAGCAATTGGGGAGTTGTACTTACACTTGAAGGGTTCTCTTACTTGTTATACCAATTTTTTAGGTTAAGCTCTTCCTTTGGGCTTAGGGTGTCTAACCTTTGGTACTCTCATTAAGAGTATCAATGTTAGCGGAATAGACAACCAAAAGGGGCGACTTGGGAAATGGTTACTTAGTAGAGAAAGGTGGAGTGAATGCTATCCGAAATGGACCGCCTAGAGTGAGCCACTCATGGTGTCAACTTCTCAAGGGGTGGGCAATGTTACAATCTCACATCGATTCCTTAAGCAATTGAGGAATCGTATTTAAGTTTGAGGGGTTTTCTTTTATGGTAGGTTAGTCATTTGAGTTAAGCTCTTCCTTTGGGTTTAGGAACATAACATTTGGTGCTTTCATTGAGAGTGTTGGTACCAGCGGAAGGGGCGACCTAGAAAAAGGATTACCTGGGAAAAGGACTATCTAGTAGAGAAGGCTAGAGTAAAAGCCCTCCATAATAGGTTGTATAGAGTGGGTCATCGAGGGTGTTGGTTTCTCAAGGGGTGGGTAATGTTACAATCCCACATCGGTTCCTCAAGCAATTAGAGAATGGTACTTAAACTTGAGGGTTTCTCTTACCTATTTAAAAGATTAGCCTATTAGGTGGGAGAACCCCTCAAGTTTAAGTACCATTCCTTAATTTCTTGAGGAACCGATGTTGGATTGTAATAGGTAGCTCCAAAAATGGAAAAGCAAAGGAAGGAAAAGGATAAAGACTATGCTTAGGATATTTTATAAGAATTATGGGCTTAGGCTTTTCTTTTTGATTTTGGATTGGGCTTGATCTTGGCTTCTTGATGATGGTGGGCTTCTATTTTAAAGTCTTAGGAACTATAATTTGGCAAGACAATTTAGAGTATAGAAAATGATAAGTTTAAATAGAAGTTGATAAATTGATTTAGAATTTAGTTTAGGAATTCAAATCGATGATTGAAAAGAATTGAATAATTTTAATGCATAAAATAGATATTTAAAGCAAATAGATAAATTGAAAGGGATATTTGAAATCTCAAATTTCAATCAAATCTATTTATTAATTTAAGTATATTAACCTATCTAATATTGTCTTATTATTTAATTTACTTAATTCATTTAACTAAACTTTAAATTAAAGTTCAATATTAACTACCTATTATACTATTTAATTATAGAAATCCTAACTTAGACAGACAAAAAATTTGAGCATTTCAATAATAATAAAGGACATCATGATTTAGGCAAATTTATACTATTATTTACAGAAAAGATAAAAAAAAGCAATTAGTGCATTAAAGAGATGTGCAAGGTATTAAAAACTTATCTTTTTAAGTTGAAAAATTAAATCATATTCTATATTTTTTTAGACGAGCAAATATTAATTATTTAATATTATTAATATACAAGTAGACGACACACCCGCGATACTTGTGCAAATAAAATAACTTAACATATATAAATTGAATAGGCATATTATTTTGACATGTTGGAAGAGGACAACCTAAATTAGTCTTATAAATTAGAAAATTAATTACAAGTCATAATCACAATTGTATTTTCCACAGGTAATTTCTCTATGAGGTAACTACCATATAGTTACAATATTAAAAATATTTACACTAAAGGCACCTGCTAGATCGGTATATAAAAATATCTGCTTAAGTTAAAAAAGGAAAAGATCATGTCTATTTAATTCTATTTAAATCTATTTAATTCATGATTTTAGGGATACAAAAAATATTTTACGCCCATATGCTAAAAAAGGAAAAGACAATGTCTATTTAACCCTTATTTAATTTTTAAACCTTATTTAATTTTATGATTTCAGGATACAAAAAATTTTATGCCCATATGCTAAAAATATATATTAAATATTAAATTAATATTTACATTAAAGACAACAAAGCAGATGCTTTTTCTTTGATAGTATAGATAATACATTTAATGGTGTATTATAAAATATATATGCACAACATTTATATTTATAAATAACATTAATTTAATTAAAAATGTAATCTATATTTCATAAGTTGGAATGAATCATGATTTTTCTTAATAAATCTATAAATCGAAATTTTACTTATCCTTTTCAAAATGCATCTAAATGCAATAATGGCATTATAATTTAGAACTATGATTCTATTATGTATATTCTAACATGGTATATTTATACGTGATATTAGAGTGAAATGTTATATGTGCCCTTAATATATAATATTTAAGAGTAATAAATAAAATGATTTTTTTTATTTTTTTAATGTGAAGTGATTCGATTCAAGTTTAAATAGTTTGGTTCAGTTTGACCTCTCTGATTGAATCGTAACCATTTAAACTTTTCCTAAACCGAACCGTAAATCAAACCGAAATATATAAAAAAAAATTGCATTTTGCATTTTGGTTGGATTCGATTTGATTGGGTTCAATGAACAACCCTAATTTTAGGATTGCAACGTTTATATTGCATGACATAAAATAATGCAATTCTTGTTATGTAATAATTTGATTTCACGTTTTAAAAAAATATGACTCTTTTAAACAACATATTATTTCATCTAAATCTGGAAAGAGGATAAAATAGTCATATAAAACTACAAAGCACAGCATATCCAATATACAATAATATGCATTTTGGTGGGTATTTGGCTATTTGCAAGTGTGAATAAGCAACGTGAGGAAACAGCCTGGAATTTTCATGGATAGAAGCTAAAGATTAAAAAGTCAAAATGGTGCAGGAGACATTTTACTTTTCTCAATTTATTTCTAAGTATTTGATTTGAATTCGTGAATTAGAGGCCTTTTGACGAGTTACGTTGAATTAATCCTTAGTATCTAAACATGTAACTTTCCAACGAGGTCAAATTATTTAATACATAAAGAAAGTAGATATGGATATAGAAATTTGATTTTGATTTGACATCTTATAATTGACATATGAAACATGTTAATGTGCTTCAAAATAAGGTGGCGATTGGATGAATTAGCAGCGAAGTCCAACAGGAACGGAGATAGGAGCACTATTCACTTTCTCTTCAAAACGTGCTGGTCCGATCTCGAATTATTCAAGCTCGATGTGACCTGAATTTGATCAGTAAACTAATTAAATCTAAGCATAAAATAAAATTTATTTATTTAAATAAACCAAACTTGAATTTTAATTAAGCTTGTGAGTTGATTTAAAATAAAGTTTATTTAGGTTTATAGGCAGGTTCTCAAGTAGACTTACTAACAGGTATGTGAATTTCATATTTAGTATATATCATATAAATATATAGTTGAAATAATAAAATTAAAATTTTGATTTAATATATAATATTTAGAAACTTTTATATATTATTTTTAAGTCCAAAAAAAAAAAAAAAGAATAACAGACTATTTAAAGAAGTGGGTTTAATCTTAAATTTCAAACTTTGACTTGACTCGACTCAACTCGAACTCGATTTATAAATGAGTTGAGCTTTAGCTTGAGCTCGAGCTTGAAATAAAATTCATTTAACTAAATAAAAAGAGTTTAAACCTAAATTTCGGGCTAGATAAAAATCACGGCTTCATCTTGAGCTCAATATTTTTAAATGAGTTGAGTTCGTATATTCAAAAGCTCAGCTTGGGTTGGTTCATTTGTAACCTAACTAATGGATCTCAAAAGAGAGTACTTGAGGAGATCCTTCAATTAAACATCTGATTAAAAATAAACATGATAGTGTAATTACAATTAGATGTAAATCTAAATCTTTGAATAAATAATAATAGCCGTTTTGTAAGTAATAATTAAAAATAGATCCATAGAAATTACATAGGTGTTATAAAATAGAAAAGTAAAAGAAGCAAATAAGAATTAAGATGTTAATATCACGTTTGGTACACAACAATTGTTTGAAATGAAATGAATTAGAATATAATAGAATGAGAGATGAAATCATAATTTATTCATTTGTTTGAATATATCATGTAATCGAATTAAATTGACATGTGTTTATCAAAAATATATTTTATAATAAATATAAATAATAAATGTGTGAATCAATAAAGAGGTAATTACAATAAAGGATAGAATAAAATCATAATTTTATCTTTTTAAAATAAAATCAAATTCTTCATAAAGCTGAAATTTTCAATTCCTGAAAATTACAATTTTAACTTTAAAAAAACCTGAAATCACTTTCCTGCGAAGGCGCGTGCCAGACATCAGGCCAAGGAATCATTATGAAAAATGGGAAATGGCTGGATGACCGCTGACCTTGCCCACCCAGTCCCTGTCCCATGCTTCATTTCTCGATGGACGCCTCTATCGACAACCAATCACAGGTCATGATTCGGCCTTCCAAGCCCCCTCCCTCTCTCGCGTGTCTTAAACGGTCAGCAATAATAGATGGAGTATTAATAAACCACGTTCAACATTATTCCACGCTAAGTTTCAATAGAAATAATATCCCCCACCCGTATTAGATCAGTTTAATGTTCATTCATTCACTTCATTAAATGACATTCCCTAAATAATAAAACAAAATTATAATAATTTTTTTTATTTGGTAAATTTTTCATTTTAACAATATTATTTTGGACAAAATTTATAGAATTACTCTATATAAGTTTAAATAATGAACCACTGCTATGATTGAGTAAACAAATACTTAGTTATAGAAATTTTAAGGATTAAATAAATATATTATTTATAAGATTATTAGAAAAATTATTGTTTTTTAATAGTATTTTATCTTTTAAGTTGATTAATGTATTTAGGGAATTCTTAAGGCTATCAATGGAATTGTCCAAACAATATCTAACTATTAGAATAAATATAGTAAGTAACGTATTAAATATTTTAGTAGTACAATTACAATTGAATATAGATTTAAACCTTTAAATAAACAACGAGACCAATCTCGTTAAAAAAATATGACAAAAGTATAGAATTTTTTAAGTTTTTATAAGACTCTTCTAAATAACTTTAGGAGAAATTCTATGAATCTGTGATTGATTATAAGGGGATCAGTTTTGATGATTATTGAATGGTTCAGATTTATATCAAATCGTAATTAAATTATTAAAATAGCTAATATATCAATTACTATATTATTTTAATGGTTAGATAGTTGATTGAATAGTGTCGCTGTGAGGATGATAGAACTAATCATAACTTTAGTCTTAAAAAAAACTTCTCAAAACAATTATTTGAATTGTGGCATTTAATTTTGGAAGTTAGCGATTTTGAAATAATTAAGCTCAATTATGTACCTGTAAAGTAATGTTTCCAAAACATTACATAGTTAAGGGTGCTCTAGGGTTGTTCGATGTAGTTAGTTGATTTGCTGAAGTCAATGTCTATTAAAGATGGGTATAAGAGTTACCGATATAACATGTTTAACTTCATGAGCATCTGGAGAAGGTATTTATAAGAGCTGGACTTATTGTAGTTATAGACATTATGAAAATGTGAAATAGTGAAGAGTTGGGAGCGGTTGTTGAGAACGCAGTAGTTAAGTGACGAACCTTCATCCAATCGTTTCATGGTTGAGGATAGTGAAAATCATGTGGCATGTGTTGAGTGATCCAGCTATGCATTGTTCAGTGCCTAACATGGAGGATTACCTTGGTGAGTCATAAATGATACCGTTTTCCTTAAAGGTTTATGATGGTTTGAAATGATTTAAACTTAAATCCGTCGAAAGCTCTAGATTGGTTAGATTGAGCTATCAACCCTTATCAAATAATTGACTATCAACACATTTTATTAAAAAAAGAACATGTCAAACTTACATATGGAGCTCTTATTTAAAAGAAAATGGAGAAAACCATAAATTTAATATACCCAATCTTACAAATAAAGATATTTACAAAATAAATACATTAGATAATATTTATGATTTATCCTTTTTAACATTGCACTTAGTCATAGACTCATTTGTAGGATTATAAACAAATCAGATTGAAATGATATCATGTTATGTTCGCATACAATTCGAATGAAAACACTCAAAATTTTACCTTGATTCAAAATAATACTTCATAAGTTTAAACTGAACTTTTTTTTTCTTTTGAACAAAATTTTTAAACTCAACTTGATTGAAGATTATAGTTGATTATTAAGAAAAAACCATTTTATTATTTTTTAACATATAAACAGTTCAAACACAAATTAACTAAAAATAAGTATTGCAAAACTCAATCTCAAACTCTTAAACCAAACCTTAGAACTTTTATCAAATCAAACCCTAAGTTGGGAATAGGCATGATTTACTGGAAAGCCCAGCTCATTAGTCCTGTCTTTCCTTTTGCTTTGTATATTTTCTAAAATATGTTTTAGTACAAATTCTCCCTTAATTTTAGGAAGGATTAAAAGAAAATAAATAATGAAATTGTTCTTTCCAATGCATCCCTGCGGCACTATAAATATCCAAAACCCTTTCGTCCACATTTCTCTGCCATTGCTTTCGCCTCCACTAGTCGCGTCTCCACACTTAGAGAGAGAGAAAGAGAGAGAGAGATTGAAATTCTTCATTTCTCATCAGATTCCTTCTTCGCTCTCTTTAGGTAATTTCTCCTCTTTTTATTCTCTTTTCTAATATTTGAGATCTTTAACTCTATGTTTTTGCTGTTCTTAGACGTTTCCAGATCTATTTTCAATGGATTAGATCTCTTCGTACATGTTATATTGATCTTAAGATTGATAGATCCTATGTTTATAATTTGCGGTTCTTGAAATTGCTAGATCTCATGTACTTCGTTTTTTTTTTTTTTTTTCTGTCGTAGCTTATACCATTATGTTTTTTGTTTTGTTCATTTCGGTATCTGGATCTCAGATCTGCTTTTTTGATTTGGTGATCTCTTATAGTTTTGATGATGAAAGTATGTGATTCGGTTTAGTTTTTCAGATCTATGCTCCTTTGGATTGTTTCTCTTTCTAATCCTATATTGAGCTGTTGATATTCATTTGTATGCGGCAAAAAATGTCTTTAATCATTTTCTTGAGCCAAAAGGATTTTATGTGCAACTGTGTTGGAAGCTTCATCTTTTGACTCTTATTCCAAATTTTTTGGATGAACTTTATCATTTATTGAGAATATTTTGCTATGCCCGTTTTAGTACTAGTATGATGAATATGATCTATTTCTGTAAAGATCTACAAAATGACTTTTGATATCTGTAGTGTGTGTGTGTGTATAATGTCTTTCTAAATCAGATCATAACATCATATGGATTCGTCTAGAAAGATCATCCGGATCGGATGCCTCTATTGATCGTGGTAATCTCATACCTGTTATTCTTTTGATCCCACATGTTACACAATCGTAATGCCGGTGGTTTTACTTTTTAATTTTGAGTTTTTACAAAGCTCTTGTTTTTCTGCTTTTATGTTGTTGTGCATATCTATATATCATCACGTTTAGTTTAGATGATACTGTTTGATCGTGTAACATTCAGTTCAATTAGAAATACAATGTGTTTTTATGTACATTTACTGTTTAATTGGGTGTGTTGAATGCTTCTGCTGATTACATGGATTTAGGTTTATATTTGGATTTATTCATGTTGCAGTGTTGGCTAAATGCTTAGATTTGGTTTCTCCTGTATTTTAGTTTATGTATCTGTACTTCACCGATGGCTGCTGAAAACTGCTACTGCTTGTGGGTGCATTCTATTTGTTTGTTGAATTTTCAACTTTTGTTTTTGGGAAATTTGGATGCTTACTCCAAGCATTGTTGCAGGTGAAATCAATTATGGCTGATCAGGTCCAACACCCAACTGTTGTGCAAAAGGTTGCTGGACAGCTTCTCCGTCCTAGGGACATGGGATGTGATGCTGCTTTCCAGCAGCCTGCCCTGCACCAGAGACATGCTTATGGAAATTATACCAATGCTGCGTTGCATTATTATCCTGCAGCATGCAAGGCTTCCACTCACTTATCTATGGTTTCATCAAATCTGTCACCAGTATTTGTACAAGCCCCTGCAGAGAAAGGGTTTTCTAGTTTTGCTATTGATTTCTTGATGGGTGGAGTCTCTGCTGCTGTATCAAAGACAGCTGCTGCTCCAATTGAGCGTGTGAAACTTCTCATCCAGAACCAGGATGAAATGATTAAGACTGGCAGGCTGTCTGAACCCTACAAAGGTATTGGTGATTGTTTTGCCCGCACAATCAAGGATGAAGGTGCCTTGTCACTGTGGAGAGGGAATACAGCTAATGTCATCCGTTACTTTCCAACCCAGGTTGCTTATGCTTTTCAAAACTCTTAATCTTTCTTCTGTTAAATTTTTTCCTTTTGACTGATCTCAACGTTATAATAAGAGATCTAATCTTGATCGGATTTGAAATTTCTACCAGGCCTTGAACTTTGCTTTCAAGGATTATTTCAAAAGGCTCTTCAATTTCAAGAAGGACCGTGATGGCTACTGGAAGTGGTTCGCTGGTAACTTGGCATCAGGAGGTGCAGCTGGTGCTTCTTCCCTTCTTTTCGTATACTCTCTTGACTATGCTCGTACACGTCTTGCAAATGATGCAAAAGCTGCAAAGAAGGGTGGAGAGAGGCAGTTCAATGGTCTGATTGATGTCTACAGGAAGACATTGCAATCTGATGGTATTGCTGGACTTTACCGTGGTTTCAACATTTCTTGTGTTGGAATTATCGTCTACCGTGGTCTCTACTTTGGAATGTATGACTCTCTTAAGCCAGTGGTCTTGACTGGAAGCTTACAGGTTCGATCTTCACTTTGTTCTTTTGAGCTACTTTTCATAGGCTTTTGTGTCGTGTGTTGTGAATATATTTGATGCCTGCTTGTTGAAATGATGTAGTCATGGATGAACTTCGAAAATTCCAGCTTGAATTAAAAATTTTATTTTATGACAGTCAATTGTCTTGATTTCTTAGTTTGACTTACTAGGCTTACATTTTCTTTATTACAAATGTAGAAGCATAGGTGAAAAACTATAGATGAAGTTTTGACTGTCTAGCTGTTACAAAATTATATATATATATATATATATATAACATGCTTCCATTTGTCCTTAGGATGGATAGCTTTGTTGTCTTATTAATTCAGCATTTTCTTTTTTCATTCTTCCTGACGCATCCTTTTCTTTATTTGTTTTGTTCTTCAGGATAGTTTCTTTGCTAGCTTTGCTCTTGGTTGGCTCATCACCAATGGTGCTGGTCTTGCATCCTATCCAATTGATACTGTCCGCAGAAGAATGATGATGACCTCTGGTGAAGCTGTCAAATACAAGAGTTCAATGGATGCATTCTCCCAAATCTTGAAGAATGAGGGAGCAAGATCTCTCTTCAAGGGTGCTGGTGCCAACATCCTTCGTGCCGTTGCTGGTGCTGGTGTGCTTGCTGGTTATGATAAGTTGCAGCTGATTGTTTTCGGCAAGAAGTACGGATCTGGTGGTGCCTAAGCATGAGGGACTTAGTTTCTTCTGTTGTTTTTTATTTAGATTAGATGGTGATGAAAACAAGAGAGTCTGCGGTATCTACTCTGCCGCAATTTTCATAAAATAATTTACAGTAGATGGGATTTTCCCTGGAACCAATTATTATTTTTGTCTGGAATTTTGATCTTTGAACCATGATTTATCGAAGGTAGGAAATTCCTTCAATTCTTGAAAGTTTAACCATATGAATTTTGAGAGTTTCTATGCAATTGTTTTTTAATTGAGAAGTTCTATCCCTTGTCTTTCTCGTAAGTTTTAGCCATTCAGCTGCTTGGTGTTTTTCATTCATTGCATAGACCGGAAGGGTTGCGGTATCTGCAGGTCTAAATGCTAGGGTTCGAAATTATTTTGTGATTAAAGGAGCTTTTCTGGCTCTTTGACTAGAATTGCCATCTTTTCTTTTTTTTATTGTCTTGCGTCTTGGAATTTTGAGTTCTGGCTCTTTGGTGCTCGATTGGTCATTTAGGTAATGTGCTTTTTGTTTTTATTTTTATTTTTATTTTGTGTAATTAGGTAAATTACACGGACGACGCCTGAAGACTTTTAAAATTGCATGGATCTTTACTCTTTGAAAAGTTATCACTTACACTCCTTGAAGAGATTTTGGACTCATTTCTTTAATGGTTTGGTTAATATAATGTACAATAAAATATAAAAAAATAAATACTATGTCTTTTTTTATTATCAATAAATACTATGTCATATATTTATATTAATTTAAACAAATATTAAAACATAATTTCTACAAATGACTTATGTTGATAATAATAATGTGTACAATAAAATAAAAAAAAATGATATGTCATGTTTTGATATTGCTACAGAAAAAAAAAAAAATCAGCATAACCAAATATGCAAAACATTCTAAAGGTACCCAATATTATTTAAGTGAAATACGGAACACGGTGAATAATTTGAATTAGCAAACATATTCAACAGAAGTAGAGGTACCAAAGCGAGAAATGTAAGGGATGGAAGAGCAAGTGAAACCAAGCAAGAATTTAAAAAGGCTAGCGGAGTTTTGGCATGGTTCAGTCTAACATGCATCACAACCTATTATAGGGTAATATTGTGACTAATATAGATTCGGTGCAATTTGCTTTCTTACCTTTCAACCTGTTCCAAACACATCATTAAAAAAATAAAAAATAAAAATTAGCGAGGGTAGAATGCTCATAGAATAGAAAAAGAAATGATGCTAAAAGTAAAACATTACTTAAGGGGAAAAACTTAATATGGTAAAGCTAAGAGGCATTGGAAAGATATAATGGTTTATGATCCTTTTTTTCAGTGGTAATGTGAACTCAGAATTATGTGTTTAACTTTTATTAGTGGTGGTTTTACCTTGTTGTTGTTGAAAGTGTCCTAATATTAACTATAGAAATTGGAGAATTAATAGCTTTTTGTAGTTATATGATAGTTGATAAGATCATATTTTACACAACTTTTAACAAGTAATTAGTGATTAATTTATTTTAAATTTAATAAAAAATTGCTAGAATTGGTACTTGGATTGTTTAGGTTTATGTTTCGGGTCTAAAGTGAACAAAGGAAAGCATAACAAAGCAGCTTGAATTGAAATTGAAGAATCTCAGTGGATGATCAGAATGTTAAACTGTCGGCGTACAGCCGGCCTAGAGGATGATCAGAATGTTAAACATTAACACTGCCGACGTTCGACTCAGCCTTGACATGGAACATATTAAGAATTCAAAGGTCGGCAAAAATACTCTTATATGCCATCAGCCTTGAGGCGATGTAAGCTGAAGATCAGAAACCAAGAATCAAGCACTGGCTCAACACTGCTAGGGTAGAAGAATACAAAGCCAGCTTCTGCAATTTGATTCAACGCTGGCTTTCTAGGAATCAAAGCCGCCGGTGTTGAGATGGCTTAGAGCGTCTACAAAATTGCATTTTTAAAGGCTATCACCTACACAACCAGCCTTGCACTAGATGTGGCCAGCTTTTGAAGTTTGCTTTGTACACTAGCATTTCAAACGCTACGTCGCTAGCATTCAAGCAGCGTAGGTCATCCACATAATGCAAACAGTTAACGACGAAGCCAAAGCTGCCAGTGTATAAGTGTTTTAGTAATGTACATTGCCTGTAAGCCGCCGGCGTAGAAATTGTAACTATCGACATACGTTTTGTAACCACAAAAATTAGATGAAATGCCTGAATGTTTTGCTTATATATTCCAAGGTTTCCTTGTTAGAGAGGGATTCGAATCATTAGAAAAGTACGAAAAAGAGAGTTTTGATCATGTTGTGTTTGTTTTTCCCTTAGGGCACTAAAACCCTAATGTTCTAGCAACTTAGAGGCGATTAAGGTTTAGCCATAATCAAGCAGTGCCCACATTTGTGGGATTATGGATTTGGAAACTCTAGTTTATGGAAAGGAATCATTTTTAAGGTGTTTTCAATCTCTGTTTTATCATTTTTACTGCTTAATTGTATATTGAGATGTTGTTCTTCAATGATCATTATGAATATGTATGAATGGATTTGATGGAATGATATGTGAATCATATTGATAATGAAATTGATTAATTAGGAATTCAATTATCATTACTTGTAACCTATTTAATTTGTATCTGATCAACATAGATTAGATGGATAAGATTAGAGATACTCGAGAGGGATTCAATGATCCACACAAGTAAAACTTAGGTTTTTGAATAAGATTTGTCATAGGGATATGCAAGCCTGTGATGAGACTTAAGATTTCACTGATCTTTATGTGGTTAGGATTGCAAATTTAGGTCACTTGGTGGTGTTTATTTTGTAGTATTAACTAGAATAGTAATTTTGGTGAGAGCAAATTGCTATTAAACTGTTAATCATAGATAAATTACTTTGGTAGGACAGTTTATTCTATGAAAGATTCTGCTACTTCGAGAGGTGAGCAATTCTTAGTGAATTTGATTAAATCCCAATTAATCAATTTTATATATCAACTTGAAGCATGAATCATTTCAAATGAGAATATAAATGCATTATTCATATATTATCTGCATCTCCTAAACCCATATCCCTCGTTGTTGTTGTTAGAACATACGTTTTTAATCCTTCACAACAATTTGTAGTCAATTTTTAGTTAAATTCTCATAGATTAATCACAAATCTGAACTTTCAATTGCTTAGATTAGGGTAAAATTCAGTTTCTAGTAATTAGCCATTAGCTCTCTGTGGATACAACCTGGACTTTCTAGAAAATACTGCATTGCACCCGATGATTTTGCTCACCGATTAAGTATTACACCTGTGTTTGAAATTGAAAATTATTAGATTATAATAGGTGTGTAATTACTGCAGTATCAATAGTTATCGACAATTGAGTTATGAACGTTTCTTACAGTCTAAGATTGTTGTTTACTCCAAAGATTTGTATGCAAAAAGGTTAGAGAGAGCAAGTTTTTTTGAGGCTATGACTTTGACTTTCATTCATGGTTCTAAAATGAAGATACTTTTGCTTGTATTATTATTATTATTATTTGAATAAACATAAATCATTTGCGGAAATTATATTTTGCATATTTGGTTAAATTAATTTTTTAATTTATTTTTCCACAACAATATACATATATGACATAACATTTATTAATGACAAGAAAAAAAGGGGTAGCATTTATTTTTTATATTTTATTATATACATAACACACGAGAGACATTAGCCAACCCCCTGGGTTCCAAATCTCTTTTAGGGGTGTAAGTGCTGACTTTTCAAAAAGTAGAGGATTCGCGTAATTTCAAAAATTTTCAGAAAGTGTCTGTATAATTTACCCTTTTTATTTTTACAGTGAAATATTATTTCTTTGGATATGTTGATCGTTGGCAGCATGTTGAATTGTCATATTGTATAAGCCTACAATCTAGGTTGGGGTAAGAAATTATAGGCCATTTAGGTTCCAACCACATTGGTTAGATTACTCGAATTTTATGAACTTAATAAAAAAAATGGTAGATTTAACCTCAGTTTATCTATCTTGAAGACTTCAAAGGTATCACCAAGGTTTTGGAATGGAACAAAGAAGTTTTGGGATTATACATAGAAGAAAATAAGACAGTATAAAGCAATTGTAGGATATACCCAAAAAAAAAAAAAAATCTTCAACAGGATAAATTAGGATCTTATGAAAAGAGGAGAGGACCTTGAAAGAGAGCTTGTAGAAATATTTAAAAATGAAGAAAGCTATGGACTGCCAAGGCATGGACCACTTAGCTAATAAAGTGTGAAAAGAACACTACTATTTTCATGTATAGCATGAAGATTGAAATCAAGGTGGAATCTATGATATACACAAGTTAATCCAAACTTCGAAGAGGAAAGTCTTGAGAGAATGGTCTAGAAAACTGCATAAAACTGCATATAGGTTTAAATTCCTATATATAAAACAATAAAGGTTATATTTTGACGTGCAATTGATTGTATCAATTTTTCCTATATAATCTCTGTTAAGCAATGATTTTTAAATTAGCTTCTTTGCTACTACCTCTTGAGAATTACCTTATTTCATTTTTTGGTGTCTTTAAGTATCTGCACAAATTTATACCATGAAAAACAATAAAATAAAATAATACAAATGAAGGAGATAGTAATCTTCAAAATTATCTATATCTCACAAACAAATATGATTGCATTTTCTAGAAACCTAACACAGTGCAACCACTTTCAAACCAAGAATTGATTTATGAACCTATCTAAATTTTTGGTTGATAAACCTTGTGGATTGGATGCCTCTTCTGCTGGCTTCTTCCATTCCTCATCCTTTTTCTTGATTTCTTCCTCTTGTCCCCTTTCATAAGCTCTTCCACCAGCCTTGCCACTTTATCTCTCTTGACATCACCTTCTAATTCCAATCCAATCTCCCATTAGAGAAAACATAATGAAAATAGTTACTTCGATCCTAAGAAGTTGACCAACACATCATTAGGATATAAAACGTCATGCTTTCCATTATAGAACTCCATTTACAATGTATTAAGAACCCTCTAATGGATGAGTGATTCAAAACTTCTTATTGCGGACACCACCCTGAAAAGTAGACCCCTTTCTTTTCTTTCTTCATGGAATTCAGGAGGAAATACTACTCTTCACCATTAACTAAGTCGGGTTTAACCACCTATAGAAAGCTTTGTTCACTTCTAGCGTGTCCCATTACAAACTTAATTAGTTGTTCTTAAGTTAAGAATGCTATACTTCCAAATGTCATATATATCACCGAGTTAGGTTTTTTAGAATTTAGCCGTTTAATACACTTTATATCTTCTTAATGCATCATTGTCATCCTTGCATATTTCTTTGAGAGCACATGGAATTGGACTGCTGGGATAAACATGGAAGCAAATGGATGATAGAGAAGCTAAAACTTTAGATTCGAGTGCCTCAAAAGTGTGGAAAATAGTTGCAAAGGTGTGTTTGCTCTCTCAGTCATTTCCATTATAAAATTAAACAAAATTTCATTAGGATATATAGTTTGAACAAAAGTTGGCAAATCCCTTAGGGTGATGTTTGGCATTCCAGGAATCCAATCAATGGGGGTGTCAAAGTAGCCATTTTTCAAATAGCTCTCATCTAAAGGGAACAAAAAGAAGAAAAAAATTTTTTTATCTTACCTTCTTTGTATATTATTCAACTTCTATCAATAAGTACCTATTAGAATATTCAACAACAACATGAATAAGGCTAAGAACTTTTTTCTAATGGACTGTCCAATTAAATATCTCACTATTAAAATAAATATAATAATTGATATATTAACAATTTTAGCCATGCGATCACAATTAGATAAAGGGAACAAAAAGAAGAAATTTTTTTTTTATCTTACCTTCTTTGTATATTATTCAACTTCTATCAATAAGTACCTATTAGAATATTCAACAACAACATGAATAAGGCTAAGAACTTTTTTCTAATGGACTGTCCAATTAAATATCTCACTATTAAAATAAATATAATAATTGATATATTAACAATTTTAGCTGTGTGATCACAATTAGATATACATATGAGTTGTTAAAATATTTTAGGATATGCAAACGTCTAAAAAAACCTTTCACACCTACAATAAAATTACCAACAATATTATATTACTTTTAGTTATAAACTAATTGCACTTTTTATACGTTTTAGGTTACTCTTATTATATAACTTATGCCATTTGTTTAAACTAATTGTGAAAATTTCATTGTAGGCTTTGTTTCATATTTTCCTTACACTTTGAGTGTTTTATTTTTTACAAGATGTCATATGAAACCATTCTTTCATCATAGCTTCTCAAAAAAAGTAGTGACAAAGGCAAAGCCCTAGCCTTGTCATTAGCTATGAATGGGGACATTATGTGAAAGATGAAGATCTTGAGTTCTTCGATTTCAGTGACAATCCTATTACAGATGAAGTGTAGTAGGTTAGATATTTTTCTATCCCACCCGACTATAAGCAAAGAACTCCAAGACGAGACATGAGAGCTAGATGATATAGACAACCTAATGCAAAGAGCGGCTAAAGAGGACCCAGAAGCCAGTGGCGGGGAGTAAGATGAACTAATTCTTGTACTAAATTCAGGTAAGCCACCACATCCTCTTAAATCATCAATTTTTACGATGTGTTTTAGGAAAGTCGAAGGTTCCGATGGTAAGATTCGAGATTATTGCAACTATTGCACCTGAAGTTACGTGTGGAAGACTGGGAAGGGATATAATAGTTTGACCAGACACTTAGGAAACAATCATCTTAATGAGTTTGTGATCGAATTGGGTTAGCAACAATTGTTAGGAGTAGCAGTGACACCAAGAAGGATATGGAGCTATTTCGATTTAGTGTTAAGAAGTACAAAGATACCCTTACGGAAATGATTAGAGCCATGCGCCTTAGTATAGGGTTGGTTAACATCTAGATTTGAGGCATTGACATGAAAACATTAGTATAGGGTTGGTTAACATCTAGATTTGAGGCATTGACATGAAAACATACTAAATCTGCAAGCATAGCCATATAGTGCAACAATAATGCATTAACATATTATACAACTTTAAAAGGACGATAAGTTGAAACTGAGAGATATTTTCAGCAACCTTGACACATGTGTTTTCATTTGTTCGGACATTTTGATCGATCGGTGGAGAGAATTCATACATGGGTATCAACTACTGGACAGAAGACCAATGGATATTGAACAAATGCCTAATTGCATTACGAAAAAATGGATGGCACACACATTGGACAAAACATATATTCTACAATAAGTCATATTCTTGTAGACTATTTCTTAATAAAAAAATATTTTCAATCAATTTTAATAATGCGTCGACAAATACTATGAGTGTAAGTGATCTTCAAAACCTTTGCTAGCCCATATTAGGTGATACTTTTTTTTCATATTAAGTGTGCATGGGACCTTTGTAACTTGTGTGTTAAAAGTGGAATGGACTCATAAAAATAAGATATTCACCTATTACATTGACCGTTGGTTACATAACTGATCATCCATCATTATATAGAGCATGAAAAAAATTCTATCTTCAATAAGGAATGAAGCCTAGGTAATTTAAAAAAGATGTGGTGCATAGATAAAACTCAACTTATCAACTTTTTATGAGTATGATCAACTGTAAAAATTTGTTGTGCCAATTTGCTTTTGCGAACATGCCGAACATGTCAAACGTGCCATTGCATCCTAACGACTAGCTTACATATAATAATTTGTTTTCTATGTTGAAAGTTTTTTATGATTAAACAAAGATATTTCTTAGGTGTATACTCGACTATTTACCTTTTTTTGCTAGAAGTACTTAATATTGTAGACACTTTAGCGAGATTCTAGTATGATGCAGTGTTGCAGTTGACTGTGCAGGACATGACATGTAAGTGTATTTCTTATTATTGCCATGTCTCAATGACATATAAGATTGCATGGGTGTTAGACCCAAGTCACAAGTTTGAAGATCTTGGTGGAATCCTTGAAGAGTATTGCAAGCATATTGATACTTTATTAGACGATGAGAATATGTACTTTGTCAATTATATATCTATTGTATGTGAGATAAAATTAGTTTTAATTCAATTGTACAAACAGTTAAATAATATGTATGAAGACTAGGGATTGATTAGTCCACCACCACCCTCATTAGAAACACCAATCGCGAAATGACGTTGCCTTAGGAGATTTGTTAGTACTCACACAATCATAGGTACAAAAGAAGTATAAATGTGGACATGGAAGTACTAAATGCACTGAAATTGGCAGATATCTGAATATAGAATTTGAGTTCAGCGATAACACCAGTGCTAGGGACTTTAACATTGGAGTGGTGGAAACGTCATAAAAAGAATATTCCCAATTCTGTTCTGCATGGTTAGATAGGTGCTTACAGCTCCAGCCTCAATGGTTGTGGTAGAGTAGGTATTTAGTTATGCATGCAATATATAGAATGACCACAAGACACGTATGATTCTAGTAACAGTTGAGGCGATTGCTTGCATTGACGACTAGAGTAAGATAGATAAACGGTTGCAAGAGATCGCTCTAGTGACTAGTGAGGAAGACGAATACTTCAGTGATTACAACTTCTTGGGAGGAAGCACCTTAATGGGCACCTCCAATTTAACTCAACGTGAGTAGTTCTTATAATTCTGTTAGGATACAAATACAGTATATATACCAAAACAAACTATTTTCATAAAATAAAAAACCTAAATTGGTGTTTTCTAAAAGACATAGGTCAACATAGACTTTTTCAAAATTATGTGGACCCAAATTGTTTTTGTAAAATTACTTGCACATTATTAATCACTTAAAGTTGGCATCGAATTTTACAATTAAAATTAACAAACTTACTAAAGATTTTATAAAAAATTTAAAAAAACATATGAGTAGCAATAGTTTGATTTCAAATTTCAGATATGTATGCATCTCTAGGTCAAAAAAAAAAAAAAATCGAATAACTTGTATTTTGCACTAGTCTTTTTTCTTTTTCCTTTTTAAATGATATATAAGTGAGGTAAGGTATAATGTTCCCCTCACATTGCTAACTGTATTATGTTCTAATAGAAAAGATCCATTTTTTTTTTAAAATATGTTAATTATTTATTATCTAAAATAGGTAATTTTTTTTAAAGGTTGGACTCGTGTGGACCATGATTTCAATATCTTGTAGCTAAACATTATTTCCCAAAAAAAAGTACAATAATTAATCATAATAATTAATTGGGTAATTACTCATGCAATATATTTTTGGAATTCTAAAGTGTCATATTATTGCAATAATTATAGTATAATTTTTTCTATCCAAAATGTATAATTTTTTTTAAAAGGTCGAACTTGTTTGGACCTTCTCTATGAATTGGTAGGTCTACGGGTCCAAACCGGCTTTCCATGAAGACAGGTGGTTTTGGGTCCACATTTTAAGGACCCGGACCCAGTAGGTCAGATCCTAGTTTGAACCTTGACCTAGACCGGAGACGCCTCTACTTATAGAATAATAATGGGAACCTTTATTTTAATCTCGTTAATCTTCTATTTAAATAATTTAAAAATTTAAGAGGATACATGAAAAAATCCAAATTAAGAAAAGGCTATATAACTAGGAAATGGATCTTTTAAATTTTCCTAAATTTATCCTCTCTTAAGATGATGCAATGAGTAATGAATTATATTTAAAAATTTTATATAATCTCAATGGCCGATTTGCAAATATAAAAGAATTAAAAAAAAAAAAGTAAATTTGGAGGATCAAATTAACAGGACCTTCCATACCAACTAGTAAAGAAATGGACATCTAATACATTGAAATACTTACCTTTAGGTGGAGTGAAGCCTTTCTCCTTTAATGCTGCATAATGTTTATATCCCAACAAGGAGCATGCAGAGTTAGTCCAGAAGTGCACGACAGGAACATTGAATATATCCATAACTTGATTCGTAACAAAAGACATAAATCCATCCGAGATGGCACAAGTTACTGGGGGAGCTTCTAGGGGTGTGGTCTTGATCAGATTGGAAAAGAATTCACGAAATGGGACAGCGATGTAATTTCTGACAGAAATAGCAAGAGCAACAAGGTCTTGGCTGGCATTATTATCCTGGTCACAGGCAGTTCATCTGGGATGGATCGAAACTGGAAATCACACAAAAAACTTTGAGGGCATCAGGACCCCTAGATTTGACCAACCTCGTATGGTAGTAGTCAGTTGACAAATGTTATGTGGAAACCCTTGTAATGGAGGAGCTTAGCTAGTTTTAGCATAGCTCCTATGTGACTCTGGTATGGGGCTGGAACACATAGTGCATGAAGTTTTTTTATTGGGTGGGAACCGATGTCTTCCTCACACTCCCTCATGTAACAAGTGGTCAGTAGAATAGGTTTGCTTAAGCTTTGGTTGTCTACCGGGCTTTATAAGGACATAAAATACTAGTGGATACTGAAGGGTAATATAATAAAGATTTGATTCAAACACCTATATGACCGGAATAATAATAGAAAATTATTGAAAAAAATATAATATGAGATGAATCTTTGTGTTTGAATATGTATAGTAGGGAGGAAATGTGATGACTCCAAAGAAATAATAGGAAATATGAGCCACTTCACTTTTTATCTGGAATTGGGATGAAAGCAAGGGGGGGAAAAAAAGACTGAAAAGGAAAACATAGCCTAGCGAAATTACTATAATACGTTCAAAAGACATGGAAGTAAAAGCAATCTAGTCAATTTAAATCAATCTTTTATTTTTATTTTCATTTATATTCACCAAAAAAAAAGTTCTATTCATTTCTTTTCATTTTCACTTTTTATGTCCTAACAAATATTAAAATTTTCTTCATTCGGTTTGATTTTTTTTCTTTTTGATTGGCAAACTTTTTACAGTGTTCTATCTTTTAAAATATAATAGTAATATGTCTCGTCAACTTATATTAATGGTGTTATTAATAACCACGGTACATAATATTTTCAAGATATCCATGCGCTCCCACACGATCCTCCCATGCCCTTCTTTTAAGTTGATTATGAATTCATTATGCCAGTCCGCTGGAGGCTCGCATTTAATCTTTTTTACGGACCCTTTCATCTTCTCATCACCATTTCAACGAAACAGAACGTAATTTAATGCTGTTAGGTATGACACGCTAAGATAATTTATCTTTCTACACACCAAAACTAATGTCAAAAGCTAGATATTTACCAGGATTAGAATTGTGGACAGGCCACATAACTCCTAGATTATTCTAAGTTTAGTATAATATTTATTCGAATTTAATTTGTGGAAATTTATGGTTCTTTTCGGGATAGTCACACATATGTCACATGAATCTCTTGTTTTACATGCGATGTGACCTTAGAGTATTGATGAAGAGATGACACATGATAATGAGATGACTTGAAGAGAATGATGGAAAGAAAAACAGATTGTTTCAGTGTCTTGAATAAATGAGTGACATGTAATAGAGTTTAGGTAGACCTCGCTCGTTAATCTTACCATTCTTGAGCAATTGAAGTAGTAGCTACTTAAGTTGTCTTTTTTGATCTTTGTGAATAAAGTCTCTTTAATGGAGTGTTATTTCATCTTCTCTTTCCAAAAGTTCTTAAATGTGGAGGAGTAACTGAGTATTTGTAGACTCTTGATATGGATGACGACCATCAAATCATCTCAATGATTGACAGATGAGATGAAATAAATCCAATTTATGATTATTTTGAATGAGCTCTTCAAGTCAATAGCCAAACTCATGTGTGCACGAGTTTGTGTGACAAAGGTTAGATGCAGAGGACCTATCTAATGATCTTTGTTCTAAATCTACCAAGTCAAATATTGTCAAGTCATCCTAATAAATGAACTTTACTCGCTAGGTCCTATCACTTAGCCCACAAGACAAGCCTAAATAAATAATAATTAATTATAATATATATAATTTCAAGCCCATTTATATTTTACTTCCTTACCAAAATTCTTTAGATAGAGTTCAAGTATTTTGGGTACTAGTTGCGTTTATAAACATTTTGGTCAATACTCAATACTTGATGCTTCCAACTATTTTTCATATAATTGAAGACTGCATTGGTTGTGGATAAATTATTGAGTAAAAGTCAAGCTCTAGTGCGGCAACCTACCCTATTACATATAGTAGCACCACTCCTATTCAACATCTTGCATTATGTTTGTTTGAATGATCTTGTCTCACGAAACCATCTAATATCTATATTTGGCCATGAAATCATTTGACATCCATATGTAGATATATGAGTTATAGTGAAATAATCACATGCATGATGTATAAGTGCGACACTCCACGTGGCTTGTAAGGAGCGACACATAATGGCACATTAAGAATAGTTTAGAGAGAATTGGAATAGGGAGGATTAGTAATATCAATTGTCTTAAATGCACATGAAAGCATCCCTATTAGTAGTGATAAATAAGTATTTGATCTTTTGAGACAAATTTGACAACACCTCAATGTTTTTATTGGATTTTTTCATCCTTCAATTGATGAGAGACTTGGGGTATTTATAGAGTTTGACCATCAATATCATCCGTTGGATCATGTTAACAATCAATGATCAAGATGAGTCCTCTTTTTAGTACATAATCAATAGTAAGAAAGGTTGGATAATCGATATAAGTCCAATAGGCCCTATTCTAATCCCATTAAGCCAAAACTCCCTTGATCATCTAAATTAGAACTAGACTCTTTAAGCCCTGTCACTTAGCCCAAAAAGTCAAATCCAAATAAATGATAATAATAATACTTTTTTATAATTTAAAGCCCATTTATAGTTTGAAAATGGTTATATTATATTTGAGTTCGATTACTCAAGTTGAATTCAAACTCTCTTACTTTTGTCTCAAATAATCCCTAAGTCTATAAGAATGAATATTAGTTGAGTTCAAAATAGATTTGAATATTAATATTATTATAATTAGAAAAAATATACATTTTTCATATATATATATATATAAATTGGCACCATTAGATGAAATGTGGTGTTTTTATTTTTTTATTATTATATTTGTCATTAAGTCATTATGATTATATATTATTATCTTATTCTTAATAGGACATATTTAAAATCCATGGTTATACCCCACCTGTCTCCTAACTTCTAGCAAAAATCAATATAATAGAATGATATATCATTAGCATTTCCACCTACATATGTATATTAACTTATTAATTACAGATAAGCCACGTGGGACACCTTGGATTTTGTCCTATTGCTTGGAAATTCATCTTGCATTAGATATATTTATATTTTTTATAGCACTCAAGTAAAAGGGAAAAAAACAATGTTTTAATAGAAAATTACAAAAATACTATTGGATGAAAATGATCCAAAAACAAAAGACGAGTTTATAATTTTTTTTGCACAAACCCTAAATAGATGCGTTCTCATCTTTGTTAATCTCAATGCTGAGATACACAAGCACAAGCATGAAGAAAAGGTCTTTCTTTTATAGTTTTTTTTATTCATTGCCAAGACACAAGCATAAGCTCAAGGCTAGCTGGAGAAGATCTGATTTAGAGAAGGTCTAAAACTGTGTCAAGAGATGCCATTTTAACAGTATCCAAAATAGATGATGAGGTATAAAGGCATATCCAAAATAGTTCATGACAACAAGAATTAGTGTTCTAAAAAGGAAGAAATAAAGAAAAGAGAGAGAGAAAAAGCTAGATCTATCACGTAATAATATCAAATATTCATCTGTTGATGAGTTCATGAAAAATTAGTAAATTAGGGTCTATGTAGAAGAAGATGATGAACTCATCTCTTGAAGAGACGTGTTTAACTTACTAATTTTTAAATTATTTGTTAGTGGTATTTTTGTAATTTTTTTATTAAAATATATATATATATATATATATATTTTATGTAGGTATTTGTTGGCAAAGCTATTCAATTGGATTGGTAATATATTAACACAAGTTTTTTAAATTGAAGGTTCTTTATCTAGAACCATATCGATTATGTAAAGTTAGATATATGTATTTCTTAGGCTTAGATCCATAGGGAAAAAATTATGTTGGAATGAATAAGATTATAATGGTCTTGCTATACCTCTTAGATATTGATTAATCTAATAAGCAAATTAAAAATCCAATACTTATTCTATCTTATGATCACTCTAAATGGCAAGTATACCAACAAAATATAGTATAGCAAATAATATTGGGTATCGTTCCTTAGGGATATCTTTCAATTACTAGCAATTAGCTTAATCCTATTATCTAACCTAAAAATATTAATGATCTCAATTATTATTAATAGCTAATCAATACCAATGTGAATATGAATACGAAGATTCAAGATTACTTTTCTTAAAATATCAGAGTTACAACTTACTTTAACACTTCGAATCATCACTACCTATTATGTAACTTTAACCCTAATAAGATAATTTCAATTCATAGACTACTTATCTTAAACCACAAGATTTTGTAATTTAGTTTAATATTTTTCTCAAGACTATTAAACCTTAACGTTATATTAGTTTATTGAAATCTCTTTCAATTAACATCAATTGAGAAATCGCATTAAAGAGTAAAGAATCCCTAATTAGAAATAAAACCTAACTCTAACTTTAATTCTAATGTAGAAGAATTCTAGTACTCTATCTCTAGGTGTGCATGCAGCTCTCTTAATCTATGCAAGATCTATTCATATAATCAATTTCTCAATTAACCAATATGAAATCTATTAATTAAATCAATATGCTAGCAATTATAAATTTAACAACGATAAGAACATATAGATGAATTCAAGAAAAGCAATTCTATCATTGAAAACTAATAAATCCTAGTTACATAATAAAGTGGGGGTTCTTCTAAGTCTAGAGTAATAACTCTCTACTCTTCCATAGTTATTACAATTAAACCATAAATTCTAAAAGGGTAAAGCAGCATAAAAACAACTTTTTGATAATAATCTTCTATCTTAAAGTTGTAAACCCAAATGTAGCTTTGAAATCTTGAATAATCTCTTACTAAAATTTGTTGGTTTTTCTAATATGCTATATCTTCCGTTTTTCTCTTTGTAATCTTTTTCCTTTTATGTGTTGTCTTGAAATCTCATTGTAAATCTTGTTCTCCTTATCAAAATAGGATTCTATCTCGTTATTCTTTCTCTCACATGTGCTCAGATGAAGTATATTTCGTATCTTGACCATATCTTTTGGAATAAATTTGGATAAAGATGAAAAGATACGTCTTTGGTCCCATCACGAGTCTCAACACAAATTGATGTTCTCTTTCATGTAGTATGAAAATTTCATTTTTATACTCGAAATTGACTTCAACAAGAACCCGAACACAAACTGTGTTTTCTCTCTTGTGGCATTTAGAATGCTCCTCTGTTCCTCACATGCATCTCTACATCACTTGTGTTGACTCTTGTGTACTACATTCTGTTTCCCATGTAAGCCAGTTTGTGTACTCTCTTGTGTAAAACTGTATTTTTCCAACTTTCTTATTCTTGAATAAAACTTGCTCTAAATCATCCAAATTCCTTCTTTTATCCTCAAATCATCTTCTAAAACCTGAAATCAATAATTAAATCAATTAAGTACCTTTTTTCATATAATTGTTCATAAAAATTATCATTAGAACTCAACATATCCTTCTAAAATAAAGGTGAAATTATAAATTATTAGATATTGCAGAGAATGAGAAGAATATAACAAGCATAGAAAGCTTCATGGTTTGTTCAGTAGCAAACTACTTGTGAAAATGATCACTTATTGACTTTTAAATGGATAAGGTTGTAATAGGATTACTATTACTAAGGAATAAACAAGAGCTATAATAAAATTTTTCATTTGTTAATCTTATATTTAAATGATTGTGTTTTGGAAGAAAAATTAATTCCAACAAATTGCTACAAAGATGTTTAGTAATGAATAACTATTTAGTGTTTTTTGTAATAGAAATTCTTTACGGAATCACATAATAGATCTTCATATGGTGCAATGAATTTATTAGTATTGTCAAGTAAATGGATAGTTAGTATTTAGGAGATGTTATGTGCTTAGCTTATTATGTCTCCATGCACAAAATAGCCCCAATGATTTGGCTAAAATAGTGTTCAAACATCATTAATGGTTCCTTATTAGTAACATTTAAACATTAATGAAGATAATATTATTTATAATGTTTACTTTGAATCACAAATAATATTTTTAACACATCTGCTGATGGGAATCAAAATTGATCATCATACCACCTTTTATTACGTTTATTAGTAACATTTGACATATGTCAAAATAAAGTTTTAGCAATATGTGTTAAATGTCATTAAATGTAAAATTTCTTGTACTGTACCTTCTTTAGCACTAGCTAGTTGGTTGGAAACATCTCTTTTTCATTTGTTGGCATCTTGACAAATATTTACAAATTTATGTAATGAAAAAAGGAGAAAGAAAAATATTAAGCAATACAAATGAAGGTGACTAAATGATTTCCCTAACCATCCATATCTTATTAACATATATGGTTACATTTTCTTGAAGCCCCGGATAATTTGGCCATTTTTCAAACCAAGAGTTGTCTTATAAGCTGTTTAAATTTGTGGTTGACGAACCTTAAGGATTAGATGTCTCCTCTACCAGCTTCTTCCATTCTCTACTCCTTTTCTTAATTTTCTTCCCTTTGTCCCCTTTCATTAACTCTTTCACCAACCTTGCTACATTATCTTTTTTGACATTGCTATTTAATTCCAGTCCAATCTCTCGTTTAGAACAAACATAGAGAGAATTTGTAATCTGGTCCTCAAGAGCTGGTCATCATGACATTGGGACACCTTATGTCATACTTTACATTATAGAATTCCATCCACAATGCATTAAAAACCCTTCAATGGATGTGTGGTTCAAGACTTGCTCTTGTGGACACTACCTTGAAAGTAGAGTTCTTTATTTTGTTTCTTCATAAAACTCAAGAGGAAGTATTCTCGCTTCACTAGTAACTAAGTCAAGCCTAATCATTCATAGGAAGTTTTGCTCACTTCTAGCAAGTCCCATTGCATACTCAACTAGTTGTTCTCATGTCAAGAACACTATACTTTTGAATGTCACATATATGACTGAATTGGGCCTTTTAGTATTGAGCCATGTGAGATACTCTACATCTACCTTCAATAGATTGCTCTTGCTTAAGCTCAAGGTCTTGTTGTCATCCTTTAATGTTTCTTCAAAAGCACATAGAAGTGGATTGATGAAATAAGCACGGGAGCAAATGGTTGACAGAGAAGCTAAGACTTTTGATTCAAGTGCTTCAAAAGTGTGGAAAATAGTTGCAAAAGGTGTGTTTACTCTCTTAACTAGTTCTATTGAAAAATTAAATATAACATCATTAGGATTTGTAGTTTGAATAAAAAGTTGGTAGATCCCTTAAGGTGATGTTTAGCATTCCAAGAATCCAATCAATGGAGGTGTCCAAGAAGCCATTTGAGCCATTTGTCAAATAGTTCTCATCTAGAAAAAAAGAAAAAAAGAAATTCTTGCCTTTGGTGTAAATTATTAGGATTCTAGCAATAGGTACTTCTAAGTATTCATTAACATTTTTTTTTTTGTATTATTATTAGAAAACTTTCTTGAACAACATGAGTGAGGTTATTGCCACACATTACCATCCATTTGGTTTACTTACTGTGGAATTTACATGATTTTGGTTAAGGAAAAAAATTATACTTTTAATCCTTATTAAGATTTACCTACTATTCCATTAGAGTGTTGAATCAATTTTTTTTTTCTTTTGTTGAAATCCTCAATATTTTTCAAATTCTTACATGAATAAGAGTTCCAACAATCTATTAAGTTTTCAAGTGTATATACATCACATGTTAACTTTGGATTGGTATACAATAATTAATTTAATAAAACGATAATATTGAAAAAATATATTTCTATAATTTATTAACAAAAAAAATATTGAATATATTTGATAAATAATATAATAAAAATAAAAAATTAAGAAAAAGGGTTGGATAAAATTGTGTGTATTTTAGCCACCTTGGCCTACTATTCTCTTGCCAAATAAAAGATAATATATGCTTAAAATGGGTAGGATTAATTATGTGTTTAGTGGAAATCTTATTTTTCAAAATGCTTTTTAAATGTCAAGAGTCATATAGAAGGGAAAAAAAATAAGGAAAAAAAAGTTAAAGTCTCTAATAAAAAAAGTAGGTCTATGTTAAGACTAAATATATACTTTTTAATTTATTCAAAAACATGTCCATGGACCTTCACTTCCTTATATATACTATTTATCAATAGAAGTTATTGATTTTGCATTAAATTGATCAACAAATAAATAGAAAAGTGGTAATTTACTATACATATGTATTTCATTCATTCTTAACCAGCTAAATTTAGAGCGATTGCATATTTTAAAAGTTAAAGGATGTGATGTGAGGATGTATAGTTTCCAAAGAAAAATGAGTAAATAAGTAATCCAACTAGATATAAGTGGGATCTATCATAATTTTGTGGCCTAACATGTTAATTAATTGTATATTATAAACTATTTAATTGGGTTGAGGAATTAAGAATGTGAAATAAAAGTGATCATTGGTCTTTTTGTTAGTAAGATTTTTTTTTTTTTTAAACTCATCTTTATGAGCTTTTAAGTATGACTCTTAATATATAGAAACCAACGTATTTATTTTATTTCACTTATTATGATGGGCCATAACGGAATAGAATAATAAAGGTGATAGATAGAGTTGAAATTAAGATGGTTTTTCATTTTGCTTTTCCCACTTCTCATTAGAGAGGAAAATTAAGAACCTGTATTTTATACTAGAAGACTAAATAGACTCTTAAAAGGAATAGTTATCTCCATAGATTTTGGTATGTTTCTGCACTCATTTGATTTTATTTATAGTGCTTTAGTTTAATATAGGAGACCTTATAATTATTTACATATATAAATTTATTTTATAGTCCTTTTTAAGTGGTATTAGAGTAGTCATGTGTGAAATTAGATGCTTCATTTGGTAATAGATCTTTCGGTGTATATATTGTTATAATTAGTGACTCTAAAGTTTTATGTTTAAAGATCAAGGGATAATTTTATAAGATAGTTTCATTGTGTGCCCTTCCTCTCCCTAAAAGTATTAAGACATAACACAAATTGCTGAATTTATTTATGTATTCTTTCCCCAATTAAGACATGATGAATGTAAAGTTTCTATGAAGATTACCTGTATTATGCAAGAAAATTTATCTACTAATTGTCTTGCAGCATGGTTAAGGGATTGTTTGCTTTAGGATATTAGGTATGGTTAGACATAGGCATGGCTCCAAAATTGAACTGAATTGGAGCTGGAACCGTTGGTTTTAGGTCTTGAAAATGAGGAACCAGAATCGAAACTGTCTTCCATGGTTCTGGTCTGGTTCTATGAAACCGATGGTTCCCAATTTCGGTTTTGGAACCATGGAACCGCTCCTTTTTTCAAAGTAAAAATAAAAAACCAAATGAATTTTACTTTTTAATAAAATAAAATTTAAACTCAAAACAATTAATTATTGGGTTTAAAAGTGTTAAATTATTTAACTAAATTTTTAAAATTTATTTAGAACGTGCATTTATTTATGTATAAATACAATCAATATCAACTATGATTAGTAATATAAGATTGCAAAATATTTTAGAGGGTAAAAAGAAAATTACAATATAAAAATAGTCTTACATTATTAATAAAATGAATTTTGCTTTTAGAAAAAATTTGTATAAACTAAATTATATATGATTTTAAGTTATGTTTATTTGTGCTGTTAATAATAACACATTAAATATTATAAATCGATAATAAATTTTGATATTCATATGGAATAGTGTAAATATTAATAATTATATATTAAATATAATTTTTTAATAATTTTTTCCTCTATTTTTTTTCTAATAAAACCGGGTAGAACTGGAGGCGGTTCTACTTGGTTTTAGGCCATAAAACTACCTAAACACTGAAAAACCAGCAATTCTTAGTCGATTTTAGAACTAGCCAAGCGCTCTGGTTCTAACTCTAAAACTGCCAATAACTATTTCGATTTGGTTTCTAGTTTGAAACCAAACCTTGCCTATATGGGCTATAAAGGAGTTAATTTTGGATTTTTCAAATTTTTAGTTTGTTTTTTTGAAAATGATATATTTATATATTTAGAAAAAAATATACATTTTTTGTTTTTGAAAATGGACCCTAAAAGTATTTTTTTTTTATTTTTGTGACTGCCCGCAGGTGCCTACGTATTTGCTAGCCGGAATCAAGTCCCTGTAGTTTGTTTTGATTTTTATAAAATTTTTAATTTGTTTGTATTTTTTAATTAAATCCGCCAAGTTTAAGTGATTAACCATTTTTTATTTTGATTTTGAAATCCCTAAGGAAATCTATTTTTTCGGTTTTTTTGCTTTTTTTTGAAAATCCCTAAAAATCTAATTTTAGAAAACCCCATTTATTATTTTTTGGTATTTTAGAAAATAACTTAATGATATTATATATATATATATATATATGTCAAAACATTTTTTTATAATATTATATTATATATATGAAAGGGAAGCATAAAAAAAGTTTTTGTTGATTTTGTATTTTTTTTTTATTTTTTGGGTTTTTATAAAAAGATGATATTTACAAGGTTGATAAAAAAAGGAGATATTATGCTAAACATTTTGCGATTTTCAATAAATAATTCTTTAACTAAACAATCTCGAACTACAATTATAGCACATGATATAATGATGATGATGATGATAAAGCTAACAAACTTATTTTTATTTTTATTTTTATAATTTATCTCTAAAAGGTACATTTGCTAATCATATCCTAAAATTTCATTTATTTACTAATTTAATTTATATTATTATCATATTCATGTCATCATTAGGAATATTTCATGCATATCATATATGCACACACATATATATTTTTTTGTTTTTGTTTTTATTTCCTAGGTTATTACAATTATATCACAACAAAAAAAACAACAACAACAAAAATACTGAAAATGAACCTGAGTGAATAGAGGACCTTCGTGAATTGGAAGTGGATTCTAATCGAGCATGGAGCTTTTGGATTAGAGTTGACGTAGCTCATAGGTCCGGCACCTCCCTTGTTTCTTTGCGTCTGATCGATGGTATGGCTTAAGATGGTTTCTCTCCCTTTTAGTCGAGCTGGGTTCGTGGTGGAAGTGGCTAGATTGTGAAGTGGTAGTCGTTGGTTTGTTGGGTTATTGTGGATAGTTTTGGTGTTGGTGATTGTAATACTCCTCAAATATAGATGATGAAACTCTAATCACAGAGGCGCCTTTTCGATATAATGGCTTGAAGTTTGTTAGAACTCCAAAGTTAAGTGTGCTCTAGGTAGAGTAATCCCAAGATAGGTGATCCCTTGTGAAGTGCTGGCACCAAAAGGACAAAACCATGCGGTGTGTGGCCAAAGCAGACAATACCTTGGTGGGCAAAGTTCTGAGTTATTACACAGTGCCTCTAGTGTCTTAGTTGTGCCTGAGGGTGTGTTGAGAGGGCAAGTATACCTAGCATCATGATCCCTGACTAGGGTGACCTAAGAGCTTAGGGGCGCCTCCTCTGCTATGGTGGAGCCATAGGTAGTAGGTTGTGACAAATGGTATCAGAGTAGTGGCTCTGGACCTGTGTAACGAAATTGACAGGGACGTCAGTTCTATAAGTGGGGGAGTATGTAATACCCTTTAAATAAAGATGATGGAACTTTAATTACAGAGGTGCCTTTTCGGTGTAACGGCTTGGAGTTTGTCAGAACTCTAAAGTTAAGCGTGCTCTAGGCAGAGCAATCCCAAGATGGGTGACCTCTTTAGGAAGTGCTAATACCAAAAGGACAAAACCGTGCGGCGTGTAGCCAAAGAGGACAATACCTCGGTGGGTAAAGGGTCGAGTCGTTACGTAGTACCTCTAGTATCCTAGTTGTGCCTGAGGGTGCGCTGGGAGGGTCAATGTACCTAGCATCACGATCCTTGCTTAAGGTGGCGTAAGAGCCTAGGGCACCACCTTCATTGTGGTGGAGCCTGAAGTAGCAGGTCGTGACAGTTATGGTCGGTGGAGATGAAGGTTTCAATGGTATGAGGGTAGTTAATGATTGATTTCTATTGGGTTCGAATTTTGGATAAGCTAGGGATAGAATGATGTTAATTTGAGGGTGGTGGGTTTGGGTTGGGTGGTTTTCTATGGTGGCTGGTTTTTAGGTTTTGAGTGATAGTTTGGGTGGCTTGTGGTGATTGGTTTTGGTGTTATGGCGATGGATGAGGTGGTGGTCGATGATGGAAGAAGGGAGACTTGGGTTTTTTCAAACTTGTTTCCAAGTTCGCATATGAATCTCTTCAAATATGGGCCCTTGTTTTGGAGTGGAGATCTCGTTCCTTCTTATAGGAGCTGGGGAAGTCGAGAAGATCTAGGAAGAGGAAGGGGCTGAATGTGGCCATCAATGGCTGATGTTACGAAGTTGGGGGTGGGGGGAAGGTTACGAAATTTTAATGAGTTGAAACTTTCAATTAAAAGCTAGATTAAAATCCAAAATTGAATTTTAACCTTCTTTGGCAAAAAAAGGAACTCGAAACGAGCTCCAATCAGACAACAATAGCAGACAGGGAGCTAGGGAAGACGACACGCGTGTGGCACACGCATGCATCTCCTCAGGCATAAAACTCCCTTGTGTGTGCTCTAGTCGGATCGAACTCTAGCCTTCCTCCTGTTATTCCCATGCCTTAACCAACTGAATCATTTAGCTTTTGGGTATAATTTCCCACTCAAAATAAACTTAGACCATCTAAACCAGGCTAAATATTATATCAATAAAAATGACCCAAATTTGATACGAGTCTAGGATCAAAATTAATTTTCAAAATAGCCTAGAGTACTAATATGAAATATTATTTTTTATTTTCCAAATTATATATATATATTTTATTTTCTCTCTTTCAATTTTTTATTTTAATTAAAAAAAATTATTTACTAAAAAGATGGGGTCTTCTAAATTTTTTATTTTCTAATTTATACATATATATATATTTCAATTTTCTAATTTTTATTCTTTTTTGTTGATTTTTAATTTAACTAATAATATATATATTTCTGGTAATTTTCAATTTTTATTGTATTTTCTATCTTTTCTAGAATTTTTAAGATTTTCGAATTTTTCATTTTTTAAATATATTTTTTAAAGAAAGGGAAAAAATGGGGTGTCGACAATGGTGAAACCTAATAAATGGATTATAGATCTATAATTGCTATCTTATGACCTTTAATTAGGAAGAAATTCCAATTAATTAACCAATGATAGAATTTCAATAATCACGATAGAGATATTGAATCATCTTAGGAATCTCTACCGTTCAAGAAAATTAACAATAATATTACAGTTATCTTTTGCGAAATCACATATCACTTAGTTGGAATTCAAGATCTAAACAACTTTACAATTCGAATTATCTTTTGTTGACTTGTGTTGTTCTGAATCTATTGCTATTATATTTCGCTTAATCACTCTCTTTTGTAGGTTGAACAATAAAATAATAGTAAGTATTAGTACTCATTAGTCCCTGTAAGATCGATGCTTGTGCTCTAAATCTATAATACTAGTATCGATAGGTACACTCGCCTTAAATATGGTCATAAAAGGATTTGGGTGTAAGTTTTAACTTGTTTTTTATTTTGTTTGCTATCTATGATCGTATACACCACATTGACTTGTAAAATTTTATTTTCATCAAAATCTAAAATAAACCTATTCGGTTGAACAATTTTAGGGTAGGTGTAGGGTATCTTAGAACATGTACTCTCTATATAATAGAATAAAAGTTTTAAGATGGGTATAGAGTATGAGGATTCCATATCCGTACCTTACTCTGTGAAAGTATGTTCTAGAAAAACTATACTCGTATCCTATCTTGTGGATTTCAATACCCACTTGGACCCTACCCAGTCGAGCAGGGTATGGGTGGATACTCTACACGATAGGGTAATTCACTCAACCTTAATTATTGATTTCTATTAACCTACATACCTTTACTATTCTTTTATAGTAGTCTTAGGAATAAGAAGTCTCATAATTTTTTTTCTATTGAAAAAGGCATCAATTTACCATAATGAGCCCTCTTTTGAAGAATACCCATTATTTAAAACTTAAAAAGTGTTCTCAAGCTACATCAAAATTGGAATGGATCACCTTTACAAACTTTAAACTAAATTATGATTTATATAGTGAATGCGTTGGACCTTTATGAGTTTTACAAAGATAAAAAAATTATCAAGACAATTATTTTGTCATTTGGATTGCAGGCTAATTTTTCTACATTTTATAACGTCAGTTTTCATTGGCAATAGATACAAACTCAATAAAACCTCAAAAGATTTCAACTTAAAATCTTATAAAACTTCACAAAACCTAATCTCCAAAAATACTTACCAATTTTGTAATAACAAATCACTTAATTAAAAGATTAAAAAATATAGTATTCAAATGATTCTTATTGGACCACCATATTGCCAAAAAAGAAATTTTACATCCCCTTTAACGCCAAACTTGAACTTTCTAGAAGGAAAAAGGAAAAAAACTTCATATTCCTAAAAATAACTACATTAAATGGAGTCAGTATATTGAACTAACCTAAATCACCAAGCCACAGTTATGTCAAAGAGAACCATGCTCCTCCATAAACCTTTACAACCATATCTCAAGCACAACTTCAACAAAGCATCACCATTAATTCAATCTCAATCTCTAGTACATATATTTTCACTAAATTAAATGTGTGTCTTTATATTAATTAAAGAAGGGAAATCATATTTTTAAACTATATACACAATCTGATGAACTTATTTAGAAAATATTCTATGTAATATACCAATCAACATATCAACCTATTGCATAATAAACATTGCAAAATTGGAATTGAAATGATAAAAACAAATGTACCTACTCCCATTATTAGAAGTAACTATAAACAAAGGACAATCTCTTTGGTTCCTCCATCCCCCAATACTTCCATGTTACAAAGTGTAGCAACACTCAAGACTAGAATTTCAAGGAAATTGTTTAATAGAAATACATATGTGATATCCTTCAAATATAAGGTGGTGAAACTTTGATAATTGAGACATCTTTTGGTGTAATAACTTGGAATTCATCATAACTTTAAAGTTAAGCGTACTCAGTGGGGAGCACTTCTAGGATAGGTGATCTCTTGGAAAGTAGCTAGCAATGAGGAGAAAACTATGCAGTATCTTGCCAAAATGGACAATACTTTAATAGGCGGAGTTCTGGATCATTACAAGTGGTATCATAGTAGCTCACTAGTTGGAAGTAAGGGAGCTAATGCTGTAGAAGGCAAAGGACTTGAGAGTAGGGGCATCTTTTGAGCCTATATAGAGAACCTCTAGTGTTTACCTTGCTTGTGTGGTTCTGAACTTGTGTAACAAAACTAACGAGGACGTCAATTTTGTAAGTGTAGGAGAATGTGATATCCCTAAAATATAAGGTGATGAAACTCTAATCATCGATGCGTCTTTTGGTGTAATCGCTTGGAGTTCATTAAAACTTTAAAGTTAAGCATTCCTAGTGGAGAGTACTCCTAGGATGGGTGACCTTTGGATTTGCAATTGTGATACACTACTAGCGATGCGATCATAGTCACGAAAGAAAAAAAAAAAAGAAAAACCCTAATTCGTATTAAATCATGAAACTTAAAAGTAATAGAGAGAGAGAGAGAGAGAGAGAAGAGAGAGAGAGAGAGAGAGAGAGAGAGAGAGAGAAGAGAGCATTAAGGGAGATGAACTGTAGCAAAGAGATGATATAAAAGAAAGAGGGAAGTTTTAGGAGGAAAAAAAAACTAAACAAAGTTTTACTCATTAAATATTAGTATTGACCTTTTAGATGTACTAATATATTAATATATAATGCATAATATTTAATATAATAGATGTTTAATATATTTTATATTGTATACATTATGATATATGCTATATAAAATGTGTCAAAGCATAGACTTATCTATTTATCTATTTATATAATTGTAATATATTAAATGTAGTTATCAAACATGCCTTTTCTCTAATACACTAATATGTATTAATTATATAATTTACTAAAATAATTCATATATATTGACATAAAGCAAATTGAGGATCTTTGTGCCATGGTAAAAGACTTCATGGTAAGGGTAAACAAAAAAGTAAAGATAGTTATTATATGGAGAAATGTTCTCTTTGGAAAATATGCCTCATAACTATGCCATAACTCGTAATGCTAAACGCGGCTATCTCAGCCTAAAATAGCCTCATAAATAGGTTTTCCGGCTAGTTCTTTTGGTATAATCTCTAAAGAAAACAAAACTGCACTCCTCCAAGTATGGTACTTTAATTGTTTATCCATGCTATCAAATCTTATCTCATGATACAAAGTCCTTATAAGGTACGGTTTTAGAGTATGATTATCTTTATACCTTGAAAAAGAAACTAACCAGACATGATGAAGGAAAACTTACGAAGCTTTATTGATAATAGTGGAGATATGTTACAATGGTTGAGGAAAGTTCATTAAGCTATTGTAAGAACACTCTTACATAAAATTAAACACTTAGATAATTTATAGTGCTCAAGACACTCATAAAATATCACTTAGAAATACTTAATTTCTTTCTTTAGGACTTTCTCCCTAAAACTTTTGATGTCTAAAACTTGAAACCTGCTTACCTTTTATAGAAATTTTTCGTAGCACAAAACAGTAAAAAGTATGTAATACCCTAACCTAAAGGCATTATCAACCCGCCATATGTCCTTAGAAGATCAGACACGCTAAGGCTATAGATTTCTAAAACCACAAATATGAATTTTCGAATATCACTAATAACTCGCATATAGGAAAACTTTCAAACTTTTTCATATTAAAATAAATGTCCTTAACTTATAAATCATCTAAACATCAAATCTAAAAATAATAAAATCCTTACATATAACAGTCTTCAAAAGAAAATAACTAAATCATCATATGTTTCTTCTTCTCAAATTACTAATAACTAATCTCAATTATTAGCAGGATGTTCATAACCGCTATTGCTCTCCCCATCATCAACAAATATGTCATAGCCCGTTAAATCATAAATCATAGAATCTTCACCTGTACCTGTGGGAAAAATAAGGATTGAGCGAAAAACACCCATTACGCCAAACCGAAAGCACATGCACATGAACACGAACATGCATATCACAATATTACGTACAACTTATATTCTAATGCAACAAGCACAATTTAATTATCTTTTCATTAGCCTGCAACCAATACAATTTAAGACTATTGATCACTAATCCTAAACCCGAAGTAACTCATGACCCCGATGACAATCATATTATCATAATATATACATATATAGATGCGTTCCACAATTAAGCTGGTAACGACTCCTAATCTATCAGAATCATCTCCAGGTGCAACTCCACTCGGAACACCGCCACACAAGAATCGTCAGGTTGCCAGCGTTAGTATCATACTACTGTGTCGTGGTTTTTACTAACCGCAGCCAAGTACAACCAACACTCGTTTCAATTAAAGTCAAATATATGTTAAGTCAAAATTTTCAACTAATCTTACAAGCACAAACAAACATATATGGTAAGGTCTTACCTAGTATTGCTCCAACTCAAATCCACCAACATAACTTTTTACAAGAACAGAGATCTTAATCTCACATGTATCCTGACCAATAATATGTCTCAATTAATTTAAATTGCCACATAATTAAACCATAACCCTAGATTCCATAATTTGACTCAAATATCTAAAACCCTAACCATAGATTTATGAAATTAGAATAACACACACCTTCTATTCTTGGTTTACAATCCAGTGGAACCCTTTAATACAACTATCTCCAAATCCCTTGATTTCTCCACAACTTCAATCAGTATATATAAAAATTCTCAAATTAGAAATTCTATCACAATAACATATAAAGTTCATTGATTATTAGCATGGTATAGATTCCTAAGTACCTAGAACTTATAGATCTCAATTAGAAAATCGAAATCCTAATTCTCAATTCTCCTAAATAATAAACTATAATTAAAATTCTATAGTTTATAGATCTCATAATCCATGGATCTGATAAAACCCTTACCTTTCTCCTTGATTTGAAATCACAACTTCAGATCTAGATCCACCCTTGATCCTGAACAACGAATCTTGGATTCCTTTTGAAACAACACATAAACCTAGATTATAATCTAAAGAATATTTCTTCAAAATCATAAGAATTATAAAAACCCTAATAAAAATATTACCTTTTTCATGAATCGAAGTCTTCCAAATCCCTAATCATACTAGGGTTTGCCACAACTCTTGAATCTCCTTCAATCCATGAGATAATTAGCATAAGAAAATATTTATCTAAAAGATTTGATTGAAAAGATTAGAGGAATGTTACATACTTAGGGTTTTTGTTCTTTGAAAGCTCCTAGGGTTTCCAAAAGAATGGGAGTATATATATATAAGCTTTTAGGAGAAGTTGAAAAGGTTTGAAGACTAGGAAAATTCGTCTGTTAAATGTTAAAAATACCCACTTAACAACATTATATTACATTCATACCCTTCAATATGAATTATTTATTTGTACCTCACAAAGTGCTATAGTAAAAAAGTGTTGCTATAGTACTATTACAGTATTGCTACTGTAAACCCGTGCCTTCTTTTCTTCCGCATTTTTCTCCTTTTGTATTTACATTAATATTCCATTGTATATAAACAATATATGTTATATTATATATGTATATATAATATATTATATCTAAATATGACAAGTACTTTATATATATATATATAATCATTATACATAATATTAATCTCTATAAGAGATATAAGATATACTATAATTTCAATAAGGATTTCACATATAATTGAATATCTCATTTACATATACTTAATATACTGTATGAAAAATATTATATATGCGCAGATATCTCATATTAAAAAAATTATGTCTACATATTGCATATAAAAATATATTTAATATATGATATTGTTCGTCATAGCATGTGACACAATATTTATTTGTATATTATGTTCTACTATTTAGCATATGCTGTATATAATATATATTAGTTAACGTACTATATTGGATACATAATACATATAATGATTATATCCGTTAACGTACTATATTGTATTCAAATATATACATATATAATAATACATATTTATATAGTTTGATATATTATACAATATTATAATTCATTTTGTAAGTTAAAATTTTAGGTTAGAAACATTTGGGTTTCAATTATAATTTTGTTTAATAAAGGCAGAATATGATGTTGACATGTAGCTTCATCGGTGACTATGAGCCGTCGATCAGTTTAGTGAAAACGACAAACAGGGCTCTACTTTTGCAAATTAAATATCATTGTTTGCATTCTTCATAGATTTGCATTAGCTTATGGCATGAAAAGTGGAATTTACAAAAAAAAAAAAAAAAAAGGAAAGAAAGGCAAAGCATTACAAACGAAGACTATGAATCGACATCCAAGACAATCCTTATCTTTAGTTACATTTTTTTCCCATACTCTGCATAATGCTGCGTTGTTAGACCAGGAGTTCGTTTATCAACTTGTCCAAATTTGTGATAGATGAACCTTGTGAGCTAGATGCCACTTCTGCAAGCTTCTTCCATTCCTTAACCTTTCCCTTAATTTTCTTCCCCTTCTCTCCTTCTATTAGCTCTTTAACCAGCTTTGCAACCTTGTCTCTTTTAACATCGCTTTCTAATTCCAATCCGGTCTTCCATTTGTAGCAAACATAATGAGAATTTGTAGTTTGATCCCCAAAAGCTGGCCAGCATAGCATTGGGATACCATATGTCATACTTTCCATTATAGAACTCCATCCACAATGTGTCAAAAACCCTCCAATGGATGTGTGCTTCAACACTTCCTCTTGTGGACACCACCCTGAAATTAGACCCCTTTCTTTTATTTCTTCGTGAAATTGAAGAGGAAATATTGCTGATTCACCATTGACTAAGTCGGGCCTAACAACCCACAAGAAGTATTGTTCACTTCTAGCAAGTCCCATTGCAAACTCAACTAGTTGTTCTTGTGTCAAAAATGCTATACTTCCAAATGTCACATATATTACCGAGTTGGGCTTTTTACTATCTAGCCATTTGAGACACTCAGTGTTTTCCTTCCACAAGTTACTCCCAATCGAATTTAAGGTCTCATTGTAATCCCTGAATGTTCTTTAAGAATACAAGGAAGTGGACCAATGGAACAAACACGGGAGAAAATAGTTGACAAGGAAGTTAGGGCTTCCGATTCAAGGCTTTCGAAAGTGTGGAAAATGGTTGCGAAAGAAGTTTCTGCTCTCTCAACTGCTTCAATTATTGAATTAAATATAATATCATTTGGATCCGTAGTTCGAATAAAGGTTGGTAAATCCCTTAAGGCGATGTTTGGCATTCCAGGAATCCAATCAATAAGGGTGTCTAAGTAGCCATTTGTTAAACAGCTTGCATCTGAAAAAAGAAAAGTAAAAAATAAAAAATCTATCTACCTCTCATATATTTGTATACACACACACTAATTAAGTTCCCTCCTCGGGTACACATAAGCACTTTCTATTATTCTTTGCGTTATTTTAGAATCATTTTTTTAAACAACACTTACTGATGTGGATCGACATCTCTCTATTTTCTTTCCTACTATATATATATCATATGAAACCGTTTTATTGAGAAGCTTCTGATACGTCTTAATTTCTTAAAATCTGTAACTTGTCTAGAAGTTACTGATTTTGTATTGAATTGAGATCACAATTATGAAGAAGGGAGGATGACACGCAGATCAGACAATTATAAAAGAGACAGTATAGGACAAGAATGTATTTTGGATGACGAGAAGTTATCAAAATTTAAGAAGGTTGCATAAAAGTTCGGGCACCTCGGTATGTAATTTTTAAGGAAAATAACAAAACATGCGCACTTTATGTAAATATAAGAGAGATTACCTGCAAATTCATCCTACCTTTGTCCCTAACATGTTGCTGAGACTTGATGCAATGGTGGATTTGAATCTTTAAATTTTCTCTCTCACTTTCTCATAATTTATAAATGGATGACTGAGATTAATAAATTTTGAAATATTTTGCAACATTATTAATCGTTATTTTTTTTATAATTACAATAATAAATTTTATAAAAACTTCAACAAATGGTTGCCCACAAAATATTGCGAAAAACTAAGGGAATATCACAATATGTATCTTAATAGAAATCAATACCTTTTAGTGGAATGAGGCCTTTCTTTCTTAATGGGGCAAAATGTTTAAACCCCAAGAAGGAGCAGGCAGACACAGTCCAGAAGTGCACTACAGGTACGTTGAATACCTCCATAGCCTGATTCGTAACGAAAGACATAAACCCATCTGAGATGACACAAGTTACTGTAGGAACTTCCAACGGGGTGCTTCGTACGAGTTTCGAGAAAAACTCATGAAATGGAATGGCCATGTAATTTTTGACAGCAAGACAAAGAGCAATAAGGTCTTGGCTAGCATCATTGTCCTGAGTTACAGGTAGCCCATCAGGAATGGACCGGAACTGAAAATCAGGCAAGCCTTTAAGGGCGTCAGGACCCCTAGATTTTAGCAGCCTTCCATGGTTGTAGTCAGTATTGACAAATGTTATGTGGAAACCTTTGTAATGAAGGAGCTTAGCTAGTTTTAGCATAGCCCCTATGTGACTTTGATATGGGGCTGGAACACACACTGCATGAAGCTTTTCCGTTGGTTGAGAACTCATGTCTTCCTCACACTCAATCACACACAAAGAGGGAAGATAGCTTTTCTCAAGCTCATGCTTCTGAAGCCAAAGAGTTTATAAACATATGGTTTTGGATGTTGCTCATGTCGCTATAGGCTTAGCTCTATACATCACTATAAAATGCTAGCACATATCCCTAAAAAATAACGAATAACTCGCACATCCTTAAAAATAACGAATGACTAATTCATGAAATTATTATATGATATTTGTAGCGAGAAAATACAGTTTTCTTCTTTTTCTCTTCCTTTTTTTTTTTCCCTCGGTCGCAAAACAGTGTAGAGAGTTTATAGGATAAATTTCTATATTATTTTCTTTTAGTTATTTAATCTAACTGGTTGTACAAATCGGCATATTATGTATTAATTTTAAGGAATACAATCAAAGAATTAATTTTGTTGCTAGACCTGTTATAATTGTTATGAATTTAGTATGATAGATTTCAGTTGATTGATGAGTATTGATAGAATTATCTGTTTATTGATATCGTGATCCTATCAAATTTTGATTCCATTAACAAAACAATTAACTTTTGATATGTGTAGTTTTTCATGAATATTAATTATATCGATATCTTTATTTCAATTTATTTCATAAAACCTATATATAAAAAAATTATCTTTTTTTTTTTCCTTTTATCTTTTAGTTATGAAAACACTATATATAAAATCTATATCCGTTTCGTGTCGGAGCAAGCTGGAACTTCACCATAAACTATGGATGATTTTTCGATCTTGCTTATATTTCCAAATTCCATGTGCCAAGACAATCGCATGTTTTACGTGCCGGTGGATTTTTAACATCTGTGTCTAACAGTTCAGTAATCATTTGGAGTGTTTATTTTTGGAAAGTTTTTAAAGTCCCATTAATTAAAAAGAAAATACGTAATAAATAAATGTTCCAAATATCCACAGTGGTGCAAGTATAATTGAAGAAAAAAATTTAACGGTCCAGTTATTAATTTTTTAGATTCATATCCATTTGCAATTAAAATACTAATATATTAATTATTATATTTATTTTAATAGTTAAATTATTGACTGGTCTTCTTCGTAGAAAACTTAATTCCCATATATTTAATATTTTCAATAGAAAATGAATACCTCAAAAATATTATTTATTGTTGTGCAAGTCAAGTACCATCTCATGGTAATTTCGAAGAGTGAGTTTGTTGCGTAATATCTATTCTTATATATGTATATATATATATATATATATATATTGGGCCAAAAAAAAAGTACTATATTGCTTCATCTTTCATGATAAATTTTTAATTTCGCTGTAAATCGAGTCTCGCACTATATGTGACTCTTAAAATGATCATTCTCCTTACTTGCTACGGCTATTTTCTTGATATGTTTTTCTTTTAATTTATTTAAATAATATGTTAACTGGTTCATACAAAACATCAAAATTTTTATCGTACTCGAATATCATATAGATGCCGACTTATTTTTCATTTCCAAATTTGTGCTTCCTGGCTGATACGGTGCGTCCCTATCTAGCTGTCACTGCTGTGCTTAATTAATATTATACAAAAATAATTTGTTTATTTTTTAAGATTTGGCGCTTTACGTTTTTCTATTTTCTTTCTGTATGTTTTTGCAATTTTGGATCGCCGGCAGGTTGCCAAACTCCAAGCGCTTGAGCCATTCCATCGCAAAAATTAATAATTCAGAGAGATTAAAAATATGGGCTGTTGTGTTGTAATCGTCTTATCCTAGTCATTGATAAACACAGGTTAAAAAAAAAACTATGCCATCCACAATGAAAAGATCCGAATATTATATGTTGAGGGTATAAAATTCACCGGCAAAGTTTGGGTCCTATAATCCGGAACATGGTCAGTGTTGCATTGGGGATACTTGGCATAGCGACTTCAATGCTTAAATCAGTTTGTGTATCTCCAAAGAGTGTATAAAAAGCAATTGATCGGATAGAGTAGCTTGCCCATATTTAAAGGACAGAAAGAATATTTATAGTTGTTGTCATACTAGAATGTGGCTCGCCAAATCTTTGTTGTTACGATAGGCCTCAAGCTGGGAGCTGACTTGACATTGAGGTGGTGAGTTTATTTGAGGTTTGAACCCACATTCCCAAGGAATAAAGTTCGTCGTATCTTCCCTCACTATCTTCTATTAATACTTGAGTTCTGGAGGCCAGTTCCTCACATAGTACGTTTTTCAGTGCATTCACGAAAGAGTAATATCGTGTTTTCAATTTTGAGAATCTTTGTAAATGTCTTTGCTTTTTTAGTAATGGAGAGTTCGGGTAACTCTGATTTTGAGTCTTTTTCTTATGATTCGAGAGGATAAGAGAAGAGAATGCCGATGTGGTTGGGAGGGGTTGCGAAGGGTCGTCCACTAGTGATGGGAGCTCGAGTTTAAGGAAGGAAAGGAGGTCATCTAGTGGGAGTGGCTGTGGCACCAAAGGCAACAATTTTACTAAGGCTTCTTGGGAGTTTGAGCTATCGTTTAGATCATATAGTAAGCTTGTGATAAAGTGTATCAAATTCCCTTGGATGATTATGTTGATGATGGCAAGAGATAGGAGTCTATTGATCCCTTGCATATCAAGGTGGTCACAGGTGAGGGGCCAGATGGAGTATATAGTAATGTTACCGAGGAGGTTGCTGAGTTGGTTCATGTAGAGGAGATGAGGGACTACCTTGAAGGATGGGAAGTTGTGGTCCCCTTGAAGTCGAACCGAGTTTGTTTGTTGGGAGGGAGGAGGTTTGGACTTTACACTATGGCATTCGAGTTTGGTTTAAGGATACCCTTCTCTTTGTTCCAAAAGGAGTTTTTCAAGCACCATAGATTATCTCCTGCTTAGTTGCTTTTAAACATTTGGTGTATTCTAGTGGCTTTTGAAGCTTTACACCTCACTCTGTTTGTAAGGCTTACCCTAACTTTGCTCAAGAGGTATTATTCCCATAAGAGGTCCGACTCGGAATGGTGTTATCTCACTAGGTAGTCGAACAATTCGTATAAGCTTTTCGAGGGACACATGAGCTTATATGACTTCAAATGGAAGAGTTTTTTTTTGGATTATAAGCGTTAAGGAGGGTATTCAACATGAGTTTGATTTTTAGGTGGGCTAGTGTACTCCCATTCGATCTGACATGACTCTGGAACTAGGGCCTTATGATGCTAAAGGATAGAGGAGTATTGATGAGTACATGAGGCTGTGGGGTGGGAAGCCTTTGAATGTTAATTTCATGGTAGAGAACTACTTAAAGAACCTGCCCATCGCAAATGGTGATGAAGATGTGGCTTCCAAAGGTGTGGCATGGTACTTGAGTATTTGGATGTGGTACCCTTCTCGGCCTTCCTACTTTTTACTGAGTCGAGTATTGATGGGAGGGATGACTATTGCTATTGATGGAGGATGTTAGCATGTCCGAGTATTATAGCTCGATTAGGTAGATTTTTCTTTCTTGACCTTTATTGCTTTGTTTTTAAGGTGTTGAAGTTAAGGTAAGGGATATCAATGAGCTCTTTGCAGGGCCGCTGCTGAAGGAGAAGAAAACAGCTGCTGTTAAGAAAAGGACACCTGCCAAGAGACCTACTACTGGGGAAGTCTAGAGTCAGTCGGCTCTGAGCTTTGAAGTCACTTGTACTTAGGTGGGGATATGGGTGATTTTTCCAATATCTTAAGTTAAAAAAAGCAAAAGATTGTGGCCATGTAAAGGAGTTGTGGTCGCCAATCTGAGTATTCAACTCTTGTTGACATCCCCATATCCTCGGTCCCTGGAGGTGCAAAGTGTATTTAGGCCCCCTCAAGCCATCGCTTACTCAGTTGTTCAAGCTTCCCTTTGGATGGAGGCAATTAGAAGCAACATGGATGCTTTTGCTAAGGTAGGGAGGTTGGGTGCACTTAGCGTTTAGCCTTCAACAATTGTTGGGGTTGGTGTGCCACTCCAAGAGGTTGAAGTTGTTAGGAGGAGAGTAATAAAGTGGAGTGCCACCCTTATTGAGTGGGGCTCTTTTGAGAAGGTTGTTCAGTCGTAGGATAGGGAAAGGTTGTGAACTCTGTTCAAGGAGTTAAACTCTAGGGAACGAGCGTTGGATTTTACTGCTCGTAAAGTTTATGAGGTAACTTCTCCATTTGTTTTGCATCGTGGACAACGTTAGGCTATAACTTATCTTATTTTTACTTCTTGTAGAGTGTGTCTGTTATGATCGAGACAGTCAAATATGCAAGGGAAAACTGAGGAGAGGTAAATTGATCTTTCTCCCTTTACTCTTCTTTATCGTATTCCATTACTTCGAGAGGTCTGTTGATTCAATCTTTTGTTGCTTACTTTAGGGTTTAGAAGGGATAAAGGGGTTGAAAACGCGAGTTACTAAGCTTAAGAAGGAGCTATTTATGGCAAGTCATGGAGGGATGAAGTTGGAGAGCAACTTGATGAGCCTCTAGGATGACCATGATGGGATAGTGAAGAGTGCTGAAGATAAGGCACTTAAGTGTCAGAGCGATGTAAATAAAGCTAAGCAAGAGTTGAACTTGGTAAAGTTCGCTGCCAATGATCTTTAGTCGAATTTGAAAGGGTTAAGTAGCAACGAGATACCATGTCTCAAAAATTGGAGGTTATTTAAGAGCTTGATAAATTGAGGGAGTCCTTAGAGGCGTTTGAGTTTGATTGTAGCAGGCTTAAGGTGAGATATACAAGACATTGCTTTTTTTTTTTTTTTCCTCCTATTGTTTTGGCTCTGGAGGTTGGAGAGCGGGGAAGTCATGACTCCTATGGTTAGGAAGAAGGTGATTGTGGACTTTATGAAGGGGATGAGTGGACTGAGGTTTAAAGAAAGCTCCCAAGGGAAAGTGCAAGGATAGTTCGCGATGAGGTGCTTAAGGCATATCTTGGTTTAGATCTAAGTTTTTTGGTTGCTTGACTTAGAGAGGCCACCTTGGTGGGTGACGATGAGGAGGACGAAGAAGCGAATGAAGGGTCTGTGGGGGTTGCACAAGGAATGGTTGGTGACGAAGTTGATCTAATTTCTATTTGCTCGACTCAGTGTGCTCGAGGGTAGGATCAAGTTTCTGTGTCTGTTGCAACTCCTGTGATACCGAGACAAAATCAAGTTGAGGGTCGTTTGAACATTCCTGCGATCCCTGTGGAGACCTAAACTTCCGTTGCTGTTGGTGTTTATAGTGTTGTGATTCGCGATTGATGTTGCTGATAGAAGTAGATTATACTCTCACTTTTCATTGATTAAGTCAAGCTTAATTATTATTGATTTTATAGAAATCATGAGAATTGGTTTTTAAGTATGCTTATTTTGATATTTTAGGTCTTTAAAGACTTATACTGCAAATACAAGCAAATTGAAGAAGTCTTGTGGAAATTTGGAGACAATGAACAAAGAAGGTTGACCAATACATGATATAAGTTGTCGGCCAATATTTATCAAAACAACATCGCCAGCTTTAAACGAAGCAAAGCTGCCAACTTTTAAACCAAATGAATCTGCCTTCAAAAAAACCTATATGCTAGCTCTGAGGAAATCAAAGCTGCTGGCCTTTGGCCAGCTTACATTTAGGCCGCCCCAACATTGGTTCAAGGCCGGCTACCATCTTGATTTGGAAATTATTTGAAACATTCAAGGCCGACCATTTTCATTTCAAGGTCATTAGACTTCATGCCAGCCTTTGTTGTGACGAATGAAATTCCTAATTTTGCTAATAAGAATGCCCTACTTTGTTGTTACAGAGATCATCTTGTAATATCAATATTCTTAGAACCCTAGAGGAAGAATAGATATCTTTTTCATCTTTTCAATCTCTTAAACATTTTGAAGACTATAGAAAGAGAGAGGAATTCATGGAAATGAGTGGCTAATTCTAAATTCTAGCTAAAGGATTATTACAACTTTGGTTCTTCAAGAATTGTGAGATCTAATTGATTTATCATTGCTTTGCTCTTTATCTTTGGGTATTTATATATCTTTTGTATGTTTTGATAATATTATATTGCTTATTGATACAAAATGGATATAGGGCTCCTTTGTTCAATTAGTAAATAATATATTGCTAATTAGAATGTTGAATCCGTCATTGTTTGATTGTTTTAATCTTTGTGGCATAATAAGATAATTGATTATAAGAAAAATAATTGATTTATTTTATGAAGATATACATTCTAGTCTAAATGGATTGCACTTGTGATTTGTTGGCTAGAATTGGTGATCTCTCTTGTTTTCTATGCTATTGATAAATTAAACCTTAAGAGCTTGTTTGGGCTATTTAATCAATGAGAGAAATAATCAAAGAGCCTATTTTGATTATCGAAAAGGTAAGGAGACATAGGTTATTAGAACTTATTAACAACCATAACCAATTTATCTAAGATAAAGAAAAGAAATCTTTGCATCAATGATTAATTCTGTGAACTGAATTGTAATGATACCTTTGGTTAGGTACATATCAATATTGAATTACTCTTTGAATTTCATTACTTGCTTTTGATACAATTAGTTTTCTTTGAATTCACAAAACCCCTCTCTTTTCTTCATCTAAACTTCTAATAGAAAATAAATTTTACCAATCCTTATAGATTCAACCCCGTTAACTGCTATATGCAATTTATATAAATTTTTTGAGTAGGAATATAATTTTGTTAGATTCAACAACCGTCAGTTGCTTGTTTCTATTGTTGGTTGGGTTGGCTTGCCGGCTCACTTTATCTGCAATTCGACCCCTATATTGACTTTTCTTGTAACTTTCATTTCCTTTTTAGTAAACGAGGCAATTTTTGTCTTCCCTTTTCTCCATGTTATGTTATTCTCGTTATTGTACTTTTTTTTTAATTTTGGTGAATGTGAATCTCCCAAATCTACAAGCTTGGAGTTGAGTTAGTGGGGCTCGGTAATTGTCATTGATGTCCCGATTTGATACTTGTACTTGTATTTCCCATTATTGATGTCTAGTGTTAGGTAGGTTCGAGTGTGTTTGGTCAACTTATAACATCAGCACCAGTAATCCTTATTCTACTTAGGTAGGCGGTGACATCAGGGAGTCTGTACGTGCTTGCAAAACTTTCTTGTCTTAGGGTTGGCGCTTTTTTAAAGGGTTTGGTAGCATTAAATTCTTGTCAGAACATATATTTCTTTGGTTTAAATAACATATTTGGTAGGGTTTGTATCTACCACATTCTTGCTTGAGCTCTATCTAGTAAGGGTAGTTCTAAGCTTCTTAGATTACGGAGACTTGCATTGAGATTTCCTTTATGTTTTCGTCTTTGTATGATTTTTTCTTTGTTCTTCTCTAGTTAAAAGGGTCGAGTCCTTAGGATGATGAAGCCGTAGGCTTTTGTAGCTTTGTTATCCCTATTTAATAAGGTCGGCTGCTTATTATCCACGTTTATATGGGATTTTAGAGTAGAGAAGACTAGGGATACGAGAAGCCTAATGCTTTTCCTTTGTTGTCACAATGCTAGTGCTTGCCATCTTAGGGGATAAGGTCCAATCTTACCCCTGATCGTGGATCTACTTTCTCCCTAGTAATAAGTGGTAGGAGACAAAATATGGAAGTGTCAGGTTACTCATGTTAGTAGCAAATGCAACTTGCACCTGTCTTAAGTACTTTTCAAGGTCTTCCTTTGTCACATAAGACACGAAGCAGATAAGGTATTAACTCTCACCTAAGGAGTAGGAGCAATGCTATGAGGTGTAGCTATATCAGCTGTAATAGGTTGCACATTACATCTAGAGGAGGAGAATCCCCTAAGATGGACCCTTGCCTCTTTTGCAACAGTAGGTGTAGGATCTCTTGGAGTTTAAGGTAGTAATGACTACAATGGCTCTTACGAGTGGCCTCCTTCATTTCCAGCAATACGAACATTGGTTTGCTCGTGTTGAGCATCTTATAGGGCCTCATGTCAAGTACCCTCTGGGATAGCAATAGACAATACCAGTCACTTGCATGCCTATTGTAGGCAAAGTTATCTTGGGAAGTGTGCTTCCTAGTGCAACAGTGGTAGTTTTGGTTAAACTGGGTAGAAAACTGCATGAAGACATTCAAGAATTGGTTGAAAGCCTAGGAATTCTCTTGCATAGTGCGTATCATGAGCGTACTATCAATTGCAGGAGTTTGCATAGCCATAGGAAAGGCATTATCCTCAACCGTGTGAGTCTTCAACTGCATTAGGATGATTCTCTTGATTTTAGGGGTTTGCTTTCTATCCAGCTCTCTTGTGTGGAGGTGCCATTTTTGTCAAGGACTTACTCTCTCCCAATGGAGTCGCCAAATAATGTATAGTGAGGTTGTTGCAGCTGGTTGATAACATGCGATAGGCATGTTGGTTAACCTAAGAGGAATCATGAATTGATGACACGTACACATATGTCATAAAGAGATCGTGAGAGGAGGATAGATAAACCTGATTTCTCGAGTGCTCGAGTGTGACAAAAGATCAAATCAGATAGATTCAATCGTCCCTGACTCATTCGTCATTGATTGTAGGATTTGATCTCTCTTGGAAGTGTTTCGACAGAGTTTTCGCATTGCTCTCAATTTTAGAAATATGCAGAGCACCCTTCCAAAGGAAGAGGCGTATTTTATTTATAGACTTTACAAGCTAATGTTAGCCATTGGATTGTGTCTAATCGGATCGATGAGATTAGGAATGGTTGATCACCATTATATCATATTCAAACAATTAAATGGCTACTATTGAAGCCTTCTTTTCCATATTGATGGGTTGGGTTGGGCCAACTTGGAAATGAGATTAGGGATTTTTATAATATAAAGAGAAGCCTATTATTCTTTAAAACAACCCATTTTTAATATAAATATAAGGACTTAATATGCCCTACATCTAATATTCAGGCGTACCAAATCCCCCAGTTACGTAAAATATCTTAAGCATTACACACTCAGGCTTTCTTATATGACTCACTACAAGAATTTTAACATATAGCAACGTCCGCTTATTATGCAAACGTTGCCTTTTTATTATGGTTTAGTCACGTCTATTAGACGTCATCTAAAATATAATTGGTAACATTTATAAACAATTTTAAATTATATGAATCTGTTATTTGATTTGCAACTTTTTCTTAATCGTAAACGTGACCAATCATACTTGCCAAATAAATATATAAAATAATCGGTACTAACCTCTTTGTTAGATTGTTTAAAAGTTTTAAAAAATATAAGCTGTAATTTAATTTTGCCTAAAAAATTTTCAAAATCCCGCTTTTCAAACCAGACCCTTACTTGAATAGCGTATTAAAAAAAAAAAAAAAAAAACCCTAAACCTGTACTTGAATAGTGACCATCCATCTACTCCCTCCATTGTATGCTTTCGTTCTGCTGGTCTATAGCAACATAGCTTCTTTTCCGAGCATTAGTTCTCTCTAGCAATGCATCACTTCTTCTATCTGGTACATTTCCATCTCTCTCTCTTTGTGTTTGTCTCACACTCTGTTTCTATGTCGAAATGAATGTAATAGCATGAATCAACAAACAAAATCTTCTGTAAATTGAAAAACACCATATATCATCTTTTAGTACAACATGTCATGTCACTCATTTATTTTAATTTTTATTTTACATGGGACTAACATATACTAAATTATGTTGACTGTTCAAGCTTGAAGATGCATTTATTTTTCAGACATGATTCTCTGAAATCAGTCTAAGATCTTATTTGTTTTGATTTTGAAGATTTTCAAATACAAAAATTGAATTAAGCAAGCTTTTTTATGTTATTATAGCCTGTGAGTGACGAGTTGAACTCCTACTATTGTTACATCACAGTAAGGAAGTAAGGTAAGGATCTCATTGGAAATCCTGTCTTCTTCTTCTTCTTCTTCTTTTTTTTTTTTTTTTTTTTTTTTTTTTTTTGAGTTCATCATGTATGAAGAAATCTTAGGTTATAGAGTAATATGATGCACAATGGCTCTGTAAAGTTTGTAATTTTTTTCTATTGTTGTGTCATCTATACAATTTTAGGAATAGAAATAGATGAGAAGCTTAGTTTAGTTTTGTTGCTCAATTCAATCTCAATAGCCATCTCCCATACTATGTTAAGAGAGAAAATAATAAGGAGCATTTTCTTTAGGGATGTTGCAGAACAAAGAGCATTTATAGTGTGTGGGGGTGCATGAGATAATATTAAGTTACAAGAATGCAGAGTGGATATGGAAACAAAGTCAATATATGTTGAGCTATCTTTTCACATTTTTAATTTTAATTTAGATGCAAAAGATGTCTTAAATGTGTATACGTACATTCACAGGGACTTCTAATTTTACACATAATCATAGAAATATTAGTAACAAGGTTCAAGTACCCTTATTAAATCGTTGTTTCTGTTTTGATTCCATAATCCTTTTGAAGTTTTCTCTTCATATTTTTACAAATTGGGGGAATTATGATCTTTAGTGATGATCTATCATATTTTTTCTTCGAGAATTTTGAAGTTGTTCCTCATAGTTTATTAAATTGAGTCTAGACAATAGTTTGGTAAACTGCAACTTAGCAGTCAAAGTTTGTAAGATGTGAAACAAATATTCTAATTTTATCTAGCAAAAAAAAAAAAAAAAAAGGGAACTCAAACTTGAAAAATATTGTAGTATAATAATTAGCTTGCTATATGTGTGGTGGCTACACCTCGAGTAGAGTATTAGGATGATTATATATATCTGTTACTGGTGATGTTTTAGTTAAGCCATTTTAAGTTTTTTTTTTTTTTTAACATTGATTATGATGCATGATTTGTTTATCTATTAGAATTCATTGGCATGTGTACTACAAAAGTTAATTAGAAATTTGCCTAGAAATGAACTATGGGGTGATACATATATATATATGATTTGAAGGGCTATATTTAGTTGGCATCCTGGTAGATTTGGATGGAGGTATAGCATATTGCAGTAGCAAGATTGGCTCGGAGGGAGATCAAGGAGGTGTCATCATTTGTAACACTTATGATGTTAAAAAATCAATGTTATAATTGCCCTCTATCATGCTCCTACACAAACTTGTTGGTGCTATGGTCAATACCTCTGTCCATTTCTGCAAGATGACCATTATGGAACATTCTAAATCTAATCTTTTAATATATATTGTAAAAGAATTTCTACTGACCTATTGTTGGACATTTGCCTATTTCTCTAATGAATGTAAATTATAAGTTACTAAGGATCCATGATTGGGATCAATCAAGAATTGGCCTAGTTCATAGGGCATGAGGAAGAAATGGTGGCATCATAGTTTTGGCGATTGATGTTATCGTTTATGTAGCTTTGTTCTTGATTTGGTACTCATCTTTCTATTGCACTGAATACATATGCATCAAATTAATATATATTTATATATAGATGCAAAAATGAAAATCAATTTCCCACATTTGTAACATAAGAATTCATTTAGTTAACTGGTTGTTATTTTATTTTTACTACTCTCAATTATCCACTCTTTGATTGTCATTTTTGCTGATATCAGATGAGTTTGCGGATCTAAATTAAATCTAACCAAATAGGATTAAGGTTGTGCAAATGTGGATACATCTCTGGGAAAGCAATTATGTATATATATGTTAGTATTTGCATTTTGTATTAAAAATAGTTAGTTGCCAGTACTACTATCACATTTCTTATGGATAAAAGTGAAAAATTATTGAGAGTAGATTAAAAGCAGCGTTTGCTGTAGCTATTTGGTTATTTTAAGAGAAGTGGAATGCTAAAAACAATATATATATATATATATATATTATAAGTGAAGAGGAAGAAATAGATTTGTACGAATAGAGATTAACTAAATTACCTAATAGAACCTATATGATGCTTTAATTTTTGTGTTTGTGGGAACAGTAATGATTAAAAAAATAGAGAGACGGCTATTATGGCAAATGAAATGGAGTTATAACATTGGAGGATTATTGATGCCCAAGGGAACCTATATGATGCTTCAATCTTTAGTTTGTGGAAACAGTATGACAAAAAAGTAGTCATTAAGACACATGCTAAATCTATGCTTCCGATATATATTATTAAAGATTTTCTATGGCACTTCTAGACATGTACCTATACATCCAATGAATATTCTGATTGAGAAGAAATTGTACATGAGGAAACATAAATATGTGCTTATAGTACCATATACCTAATGAATATGATGCTGTTCATTTAATGAATATCCTAATTGAGAAGCTACTGTACATAAAAAGAATGTGTACATAAGTAACATAAACTTGTGGACGGGATTATTGTATCGCCCAAAAGAATTTAAAAAAAAAAAAAAAACCAATGGATGTTTTAATCTTCATGTTTTTGGAAACATTATGATGAAATAATATTAAGAAGGGAAGGCCTTAATAAGATAGTAGAAGTTACGCTTTAAAAACATATTATAGTGTAATATATAAAGAAAAGACGTTTGGTAAAAAAGATAGTTTTATTGGTTTGAATATCTCCTTAAAATAATTTCATTGGTTTTCCATAAGTGAAATCTAGCTATAATGTGCACAATGTCTCTTGAGCTGCTAAGATTATGCTTCTATGTTGACATTATTGCTTGTAGTTTGCACTTTTATGCAATTTTTTTTTTTCAAAATTCTAGTGTATATATATGTATAAATATATATGACCCACGGTCTTAAAGCCTACTCAAGAAATTTTGTAAATAGACTAATAGAGGTCATTTTTTGGTCATCCACTATTTCATAAATCAATATATATAAGCTATCCCAATGGTGAACCTGAATCATATTGCAAGACCTTCAAATGGCATATTTGAATCCTGATAATGTAATAGTAGTGAGTTTGACGTATGTTGAGGCTAGTTTAGCATATCAAACTTGTTATTTAAAGTCAAAATATAAATATATTATTTTGATATAAATATTATAAAAAAATAGAAAATAGTAAATTAAATAGAATAAAAGAAATAAAAATAAATGTAGATTGCCATATTGTTTTGGTAATCAAGGGTTCCATTCGCTAGATAAGTTGTCTTCCTTACATCTTTCACAGATGGTTTCAATTGCTATTTTTTAATTGCATATTTTCTTTCCTTTCTGACTATTACTTTTAAATTTTGTGTTTCATCAAGGACAAAGCTACAGGGATGATTTAGAATCACTTGGATATGTCTTGATGTACTTTTCAAGAGGAAGGTAAAAATTCATCTTATAATTTACTTTCGAGGTTTATTTTCATGTTAGATGATTTTCAAATTATATTTTTCTTTATCTTGATGATGATGAGATTGCACACCTGTATGGTTTGCAGTCTTCCCTGGTCAAGATTAAAAACAGGGACAAAGAAGCAAAAGTATGAAAAGATTAGTAAAAAGAAAGTTGCATCCTCTATATAGGTAAATTTACCTTTGGGAGAAATGAAGTTGCAGGGGTAGTTTTAGTAAGATTCTTGGTCATTTTATCCTTGAATGGATTGCTTATTAATTTTCTAGGCACTATGCTGGGGTTATCCATTAGAATTTGCATCATACTTCCATTATTGTTGTTCTTTACGGTTTCACGACAAACCAAATTATGATTATTTAAAGAGATTATTTTGGGATCTTTTCATTTGTGAAGGTTTGGGCTCTATCATTTGGACCCAGTTATGGGATATGAGTCTTCAGAGTATTTGCATTTGAGTTATTGCTTATGCTTTAGGTTTTCAGTTTTATAACGTATTTGACTGGACTAGTTAGAGATACTGACTCTAACGAGATATTAGAATTGACAATTTGTTATTGTATTTTCTTTATTTGTTTTCTTTTATAGGATTGCAATCTTTATCTGGTTCCTATTTTTTTGCTTTGCATTCATGATGGGCCAACAACAAAGTTGATGCCCAAGGAGATATCACTTTTAGTTGTTTCTTCCACCTTTGAGGTTTTATCTAATTACTGGGATGCATGTGCACTTAAAGCTATCGATCTCGAGAAATTCAATCCATTTCTTTCCCATCCTTTTCTTTATATCCTAGGGGAAACTGAATGTGCCATGGAGGTTAGAACATCTTTTTTTCCTTGGCTATTATTCACTTAACAATACAAATTACTTTTGTGCCATATTGACTCACTTTGGGAAACATGATGAATACCATGCCACATAATTGCAATGGACGAAATGGATAATGTTGAAGGTATTGTTCCACTTTAAAACAGCTTCACAAATGCATAAATTAATATCATATTATATCTAGCGTTATTGATATTATTGTTTTTTTGTCATTGGGTTTTTTCATTGCCTACATAATTGTGAGGTTTCCTTAGATAAACCCTCACCCTCTTGAGAGAATAAGAATCTTTTTGGGAATTTTAGATATTTTGATAAGTGCTAATTGCTACTAAAATTTCACAATGCCTTATGTGGATCTTTTGTTGCTTATTTTGAATTAAGAGATGTTAACAGTGTATATTTATAAATATATGATACATTGTATTATTTTTTTGGTTAGCAATATGTATTGATATTGGGTGTGCTGTGGTTAACGTTTTATACAGAAGTCATAACTTTTGCTATTTATGTTAATAAAACTATACTTTCACATCCTTTTTTCATCGATGCATTTGGATCTATAAACAAGTTAAATCGAGGTAGCGCTGAGCGTAACCTCAAACTTGATTCAAAATTTAAAACCAAAGTTAAAATTTTAAAACTTGAAGTCTAGACTTAATTTGTTAAGGAAAAAAGTGTTTTAAATTTTCTTTAGTATAATATTAAAATGAAACTTAAGTTGAACTTAATTAATATTTATAGTCAACTCAAGCTCAATTAAACTTGTGAGCTCGTTAAATTGAATGTTATAAAGTTCAAATTTGATTTGATAAACTACTTAAGTAGCTCAACTAGATTTTTTTTTTTTTCCGATTTTCTTGAATTGAATTTGCTACCTAATGGTATTTACAACTTGCTCAACTAACTCGACTTGTAGAATAACTTGTATAAAGTTTTCCCAGTTGTTCAGGTTAGTTATCATGAGTCGTTTTTCATTATCTTATTCGTGTTTTTTTTAACCATTCAATAATTATATTTATGTATTGTGTGACAGAAAATTGAAATGGAAATACTTCTGCAAGTGCATGAGATACTTCATCAAATTCATCACTTGGAGATGATGGTGTCAACAGTAAGGCAGAAAATTAAATACTCAGTTTTTTATTTTTTGTTTTTTGGCTGAAGCAACTGACATGAATGGGGTCAAATTAATGTGATAAAGTATGTGCATATGCTCATTTTGATGTAATTTGGAGTTTATACTTATGTTTCTTCTAAGGACACTAAACCATATTGTTTTGGGGCTTTTTTTTTTTCCTTTTAATGCAAGGATGGTCATGGTGATCTTTAAGTAATTTTTATGTTATTAGTTTTTATTACATATCGAGCGCATTGTATGCTCTAAAATGTATTAGTGATATTTATTCATACATAAATTTCATGTGCAGAAGTATTAGCAGGTATCAATTATATTGTGATCAAACAAGTGTATATTGCTAATTGTGCATATGCTACACAATAAACAAGTATATATTACCAAATTAAACCGATTGGAACATTAATCTCTTCTTATCAAGAATAGATACATGTAAATGTCGCTAAATTAAAATAACAACCACATTTAGAAATTACTATTTTAATTGAATACTTATATGTAGATGTCGCCAATGTATTAGAATATCCACGTTTAAATTGTGGTAAATATGAGATTTGTCACGTTTATAAATCGCCAATGTTGTCTAACAAACATATATAAAGCTTATTCAACCTGTGCATGGCCACGGTTAAACATCGCCAATTATGTAATATACTTACGTTTACACGTTACTAATAAAAATATTTACTCACGTTTAAACGTCACCGATCACAAGTTTCCCTCCTTTTATATTTAGCGGGATGGAGATTAGTTATATTTAGCCACACATATGTATGCTAAAAAATAAGCCATGTTTAAACGTGACCTTACAAAGTGTATTTGGCTGCCAAACTAACATTAGCGACATTTCAATTTTTAACATTACTTATCACATCTGCGACTGACCTTTTGCGACGTTTATAGGCCACGTGTAAAAAACGTGACAAAAAATCTTTGGTCACGTTTAATTTGTATTTAGCCACATTTATTAGACGTAGCCAAAGGATCATTTTGTTGTAGTGACTTCTTTATCTCGAACACTGCAAACCAATTTTAATATTCTAAAATTATATAATTAAAATTTGAAAATAACTGGATTTAACAATGATAAAACTAAACTTTACAAAAACAACATTTCATAAGGTATCTCACAAAGAATACCTATCTAGGATGATAAACAAAGCTTTAAATGCTTACTATAAAACATGGGCTTCATAACCATGCGATTTAAAAAAAAAACAATTTTAAAAGATAAATCCAGCTTTTTCTACAAAAAAAAAAAAAAAAAAAGGTCTTATCTCACTCCACTCGTCCTTTGGAATCTCTAGAAACAACATAACCCAAGTCAAACATTATCATGAACATCAACATCATCATCATCATCATATCATTTTCATCGCCTAGAAAAATAACAACAATGAGTCGAAGCCCAGTATGACAGTAACATAAGCACACATATAATGGCATATGAGCTTAATCTAATATAATGCATCAATTGTTAAGTTATTATCTTTACATTAAAATGAAACAAGCAATACTGGAGTACTCGTACTTTGAAATAAGCTTATGGGAATTTAGGGGTCTTAAGTAATGGCAGCTGTTCAGGGGTTAATATAAGCAACTTGGATACTTATATCTCTTATATCTAACCAAAAAGAAAAAATAGCTTCATCTACGTTTCACAATAATTACACATGTCTACTTATCTTAGTCCATAATATAATACGACTCAACCGGTCTCATAAATGTAAGCCATACTATATTACATACCTCCGAACCGAAGTTGATATTATTCCGATACTCTTTGCCCTATTGATTACCTGCTGAGCAACTTATGAATAGTCATTGCATCATGGCATATTATTTCATCATGGTTGAGGGGTAGCCTAAGTGCTTGACTACTGTGCTTGGCTTTGGATAAGGTTGTTGCTCCCCTACAGGATTAAATGACCATGCACAAACAACAAACATTCATTTTAAACCGTCTGTAAGTATTAGTTCATTTATGATGTCTATCCTAACATATAATATGTAAGTTACTATGTAACTTATCTAAATATTCGAAATCCAAACAGAGACAGAAGGTAGGTCAGAAGCTATCTCAGAAGATAAGTCAAAGGGTAGGTTCAAGGGCAAACATCTGTTCAAGAAATTAAACTTATATAAGAAATTGAATAAATCATTCATTCACATCAAACTCATTTTATAAACCATTTTGATCAGATAATAAGTAAGAACTCTGCCATGGCTGTGAAAATCACAATGCCAATATACGGATAGTTCTTCGTTGTTTATAAAATAATTCCTTTTCTTTTGTTTATGCACTTTATTTATAAAAAACTTCGTTATATTATTCATTTTCAAAATACCCAGTTCCTTCAAAGGAAATACATTTGAAATAGCATACTCTCCACATTAATTAAGGTCTTGCTCAAAATTTTATTTATATCATCCTTAAGCCATTTACATGTTAAGTCTATATTAACTTAATTCTTAGCCATGTTGATTAGATTTAATCATTTAATTCAATTGCTAAGTCAAGTTGATTAAATTTAATCAATCTAATTCATTTTAGCTCATTAAAGTTTATTAAGTCGAGTTGAACTTAAGTTTATTAGCTAAGTTTATTTTATATCTAAATGTTCTCAACTTGTGCTATAAATTTCTCAGTCTATTAGTCTTTAAGAGATCATAAAATAGTATACAGAATTATATACATTTAACTAGCAAAACCATTATTCAATTTGATTTAAATGTGTTATAGTATGAAACAATTATATTTTTGACCTAGATTCTTTTAGAGTCTCCTAAAATTTAAAACATAAAAATTGTAGAGTTCTTTTTAAGCTTTTCATAGCATATTGGATCACCTTAAAAGAAGTTCGGATGAGAAAGCTATGATTAAAATATAAAATAGTGTCGTGTTGGAAAAATGTGATCCGAGGAGATCACACCCCTTGTCACGGCCATGATCTGAGCCGTGTCATTCAAAAATTCATGCTCAGAGGAGATTATAGGCTTCGTCATGCCCATGATGCACAGAGGATCAAAGTTACATCTTTTCTTTGTCTTTTTGCCTTCCTTAAACTACTTATTTACCACATACTTCAATAAAATCACCTTAAAAGCAACATACCTATCCACAGACACAACTTATAACATTTAAATACATGTTATTACATCTTGTTTCATTAAATCATTTCATCAACTTTCTAAATTCACACATGCATGAACAACTTAGGTTTTTAGTTATATATATATTCATATATCTTTTATTCACCAATTTCATCACAAACTCAACTCATGTCTCGTTCTAATTCATTATACACATGCATATTTATCTTTTTAGCAAACACATGGATTTTGATATTCTCTAGTACTACTCCTTCTCCTTAGTTGTTGTAGCTTCTTCATACTTAAGTTTCATCCTCTATCTTGTTTTCACCTTCTATTTCTTCTTATGATCTTGTGGAAATTTGGGATTTGAGTTGATTTTAAGAGAGAAAGAAATAGGAAATGAAGAAGGAGAAAAGAAAAAAAAAAGGAAAATGAAAAGGAAAAGGAAAGAAGTAGCAAAAGAAAAAGGGGAAAGGAAAGACAAAGATAAGAATAAACGGAATTATGAGATATTTTTTAATAGGGGCTTTGGGTTTAAACTTTTCAGATAATTACTTTTAGTTCTAAAACTATTTAGGAACTAATTTGAGAATCTATATTTTAGAAATCAATAACTTAACAAGAAATTCAGCTGAGGAGTTTAATCTTTAAAAAATTGATATTTAGATTAATCTAATATTTTAAAACAAGCAATGGAACCCAAAATTTATGGGAATTTAGGAAATAGGATTTAGTTTAAAATGGATAAATAGAACCTTTTGCAAAATTTAGGTAATTAGATTTTAGAAACTTGGTTCACTTGATAATTGAAAAAAAAAAAAAAGAATTTCAATTGATAGATGAAAAGAAATTGAAAATTTTTTATGCTTGAAATAATTTATTGAGAAATATAGATAACTTTAAAAGAATAATTTGAATCTCAAACCTTAATCAAATCTACTTACTAATTATATTAATCTATCTAATCATAGTCCATTGTTTATTTTTACTTGAATTACTTGAACTATCCAAATTCTATTTCTAAGTTAAATTCTAAATCAAACTTCAAAATTAATTGCCTATTATACTTATTCAAATATGTCATTGCTAACTTACTTAGGTGAAGGTTTGGGATATTTCAATAGAAAGGCTTTACTCCATATAAGCCCTATTTTAGTCAAATGAAGCCCAAATCAACCAGGAAGATATTTTTAGAGTCTTCTTTTTGCACATAAAAAAACCAAATAAGGCCGAAAGTAGAATAAACTGGTCCAGTGATCCTTGTTTCAAGCCAACCAAGCCAAATCTTCCTATAACATCCCTTATTGGACTTGGTTTTCTAAGCTTTGTCACCAACCCAGAAAGGCATCCCATGGCATTGAATTGGGTCAAAAGTCCAATTACCAAAATGACCCTCTACAAAATATAATCCATTTAATTGAATATAAAAGTGGTGCTGCTTTTAGCAAGAGTTGATATGTGTATATCTTGTAAATATTCATTAAACTAGGTTTAGTGCATGGCCATAAGAAAAAAAATAGTGAGAGATCTACTTAGATTGCTAAAATAGTGAAGATGAGTGTAGTCTTTTTTTCTTTTTTTTTTTTTTTTTTTTTTTTGTTGTAGTCCAAAGCATGTTGGTTCAAGCAAAAAGTTACCTAACACTTTGTTGCAACTTTGAGAGACTTGCACTGGGAAATTATTGAAATCTACATAGATCATTCTTTATGCATTTTTACAATTTTGAAAATATCCACGTAATCGATAATCTACTAGGGTAATGTTATATATAGATTTCTAGTTATGTAAATGGGATTAAGTTATGCAACATACGGCTCAAGAAAATTGAAAGTTAACTAAAGTGTGAATTTCGAAACAAGTTTTAGTTGAATAAAAGAGAAAATTTGACTTGTTTGAATAGGTATGTTGTTTCAAGTTAGCAGCATGTGACGACCAATTTGAACTTTTATGTATTGTAGTTAATATCAGATGTGATATATGGTAATTGTACCAGTTACTTGAACCATGATATGTTTTGGGTAATTTGAATTTTCACCTTTCATAATGAGTGGTTTGTATAATCTTATAACTAGTTTAGGATAAATTACACAAAAAAACATCAACATTTATCAGTCAATATATTTAGAGTTAATGTCATTAATAGTATCCGGACTTTGACAAAATATGCAATTAGAAACTTAAACTTTAAAATCAATCAATTTAACACTTGAAAGAACTTTTCGTGTATACCAACAGTATTTCCATCAGGTTCTTTTATGTACTAACTTGATCAATTTTAAAGTTTGGGTACTAAATTAACTAATTTCAAAGTTTAGGTATCTAATTGCATATTTCCTCAAAGTTTAGATACTATTTGTGACATTATTTCATATATTTAAGGTATCACAGTTTGAAGTATTTCAAAAGGAGAAATTAATATTTCACAAAGTAAATCAAACGATGTATTAACGCTTTGTAAAATTCATTTGAGGTATTAGTGTTTATATTTATTTTTTAATTAATCACTTAAAATGATGATACCTTAGGTGAATAGCCTCTAAATGTTGATTTCTCTTTTTGATCATTTGAAATGTTAATATCTTCAATGAACTTAACCTTAAATATTGATACTTTTTTATGTGATTGACCCAACTAATTTAAAAATGATCTATTGATACAAAAATAATAGATTTCAATAGTCGTAATCCTTCAAAGAGTCATAAGTCATGAAATAAGTATTTGTAGATACCCAATTTTTGTCCATTTAAAGCTTCAGTTTATAATAAAAATTAATATTATATTAAGCCCACAAATTACAAAACAAAAAAAGAAGAAAAAAATTATTAATATATATATAATAGAATAAAAAATACATATAATAAATATAATAGATTTATAATATCAAATAAAAGTAACTTGCGCTTCATATAGTATTAATTTTGATTATGAGTCCTTTTGGACCCAATTAAATAGCCCATAATGGAGTGATCTATTTAATTGGGCCTAATTTTGAGGCCTTAAATAGTCATTGCATTACTTTGAAAAGGTTAGGAGTTTGAACCATGGAGGAGGCCAAATGCCTCAATTTTTTTCCTGCACGTGCCTATTGGATGCACTACTATCATGCATGATGTCAGTGATCATCTTCAACCTCAAGAAAGCACCCTTTCACACACATATCATGTTTGAACCACCATCTTCAAGGTCGATTTTTGACCAATTTCTCTTCACAATTTCACCAAATTAAAGATAAAATTGTGAAGTACACTTAGAGTACTTCGAATCAAGACCAATTTTTTGTCTCGATTCATAGTTTAAGGCAGTTAAATTTAAGAGTGAAAATTGGGAAAATTTTGCACACGAGATGAGCTCCATCACCTTTAATGGTGATTTTGGACCGATTCAAGACAAATTGGAGCATCCTAGAAGCATTATTTAGTAAAAAATGCTTGAATATTCTTTAGATTTTTGCTAAAAAACTTAAAATCATCATTAATAGAAATCAATAATGAAAACTTAATTTTCATGATCTTGGGTCAAAGCAATTTGATATGTTTCCAACTTTACTTGAACTTAAGTAGTATAAATAGGACCAAGAGCAAGACATATTCATCCACAATCACAGTAGAAATCACCTTATAAAGTTCAAATTCAAAGTTTTTAGTGAATTATGGTTTCAAACTCAAAACTTCAATTTTGAAGTTTTTTTGGGTATTTTTGAGTAATTTGAATGTTCATGGAGGTTTCAGGGTAAGTTAAGCTTGGATTTAATAGCCTTAAATTGATCTCAAGAAGTCGACAACCCCTCCGATGAAGCTCAACCACAAGCCACCACTAGTTGGAGTCGAAACTAGCATCCAGGGTTGTTTTCAAGAAAAGTTAAAGCCATCAGAGTTCTTAGCACTACTTATAGTCCTTGTGCGATAACTCCATCAGCCTTAAATACCGCTAGATTGATGGTTTCACTCTTCGCCAGCCAATTGCAACAAATCAGGTCTGTTTCACCCATATTCCGATAGGATATGACCCATGGGCTTGAAATCCAACTCGCGTCCTTCACCCAAGTAAGTTTGGTTTTTATCTATTTTTTTTATTTTAGTTATTTTAATAATAAAATGTATAAAGGAAATATAATAATAAAAAGAATAGAAATAATAATAAAGTAAAATTCAATAAAAATCATACTTGCCTATAATTGATAAAAAGTTTATAATGTTTCAATTGTCAAATTTATAAGAAAAAATATATATAATACAAAAAATAAAAAATAATAATAAAAGAAAATCATGAAAAAAAAATTTATCACTTAGAAAAGTGGTTTTCATATATATAAAATTAATTTGGTGGCTCATAGACTACATTCCAAATTAATTTTGCTATCAAAAACTAAAATTTAAGAAACTTAAATGGAAAAGAATTCAAGAAGCCTAAAACCAACTAACCCACTAAAATTTTATAAAAAAGAACTACATGATGTCTGATCTCGATTAGCGGGTACATAGGTACTTCGGGAGCGACATAAAAATTGAAAAACCTTTTCCTTTTTCTAGAATTTATAAATATTGACTTGATCATTTGTCTTGTATGCTTCGTGTAAATATGTAAATAATAATATTTTTCAACTTATTCATTTTGACAAAGTTATATGTTAATTTGTGTAAATAATTGACCTTCTATAAATATTGTGGTCACTAGTCATGTTTTGTATCATAACAATAAACTGTAAATATTGCCTTTTATGGTATGACAAATTTAGAACATTAAAAAGAATGAATCTTAATTTAAGAAATTGAAATGGTAATTGTCAGGCCTCTTAAGGTATCCTTAAAGTATCGACTAGTATTAAACCATCTGAGGATCCTAGAGAGTTACATGAACATCGAACTTGTAGAAACTCTATGGCGTGGACAGTTATACAGGACCGAATATTGTTTAGAATAAGAAAGATTGCATATATATAACAAACAAACAAGAATTACATTTCCTAGAACTTACATTATGTTCTTAACTATTACATCATAATTTTCTCAACCAATAAAGTCAAAACCTTCTTTACATAAACTTCAAAACTCTCTCCAACCCCTATATGCTCTTCATATTCCTTTCTTTTTAGCTTCTATCTTTGATTTTCAGATAGACTCTTTGATTCCTAAAACAAACAATCTATAGAAGCATGAACACAACAAGCTTAGTGAATAACTTGATCTTAACATTGTTCAAACAGATTCAAGCAAATTTAATTAGTAATCATATGCAATGCAACACTCATTCATATGGAAATGCACAGTTCAAATGATTAGAATCCAAACCAAAAATGATTTACACCCTCTTTTGGGGGTTGAAAGACCATCTCAAGTAATTCACGCCCAAGTAAGCCAAAGAACTAAGGAATGAGGATTTCTCCCCAAACTTGTTTATTAATAACACACACACATTTATATAAGTAATATAACTTCCACTTCATCTTAGAACTCAGAAACTCCACTAAGTGTTAACACCTCCATGTCAAGTCTCATATAGGCAAAATCCTTCAGTGCCTACTTAGTTTTTGCAGAGTTGATAGCTTATGTGTAATCTTGCCAGACTCACTAGACTCTCCAAAGTATTTACTCTAGGGCTGAGGTGCTAATACGTAACGTGATGCCATGCAAATGGAAGTTGTGCTGTCGTGCAATACATGTCCAATTTATTTAAGGGTCGATTAAAGTTTATATTATATTACTTGGTGGACAATCAATTTCCAAACAATCAATAATACATATTTCACAATCAATACCAATAAAAAAGTTCTCATTTCTAATATTAAAGCTTGCCAATCAATCAATCACCATACAACATGCATTGTACCCATCCCCATACATAATCAATTACCAATGTAGTTAAATTTTGTGCTACCACTTTACAAACACAAATAATGTGATAATATCAAAACTATTCATCTATTATGCTGGCTAAATCATAGTAATCTTCTAGTAATTCCAAAGACTAATCTATTTGTTTCTCCTATGAAAAGAAATAATTATTACTCATAATTTTCATGTTGTATACTACTCTATACTTCACCTCCTTATTATCTACTAGGTCAAATTAAACTTAAGTCTATTTACTTAAGTTGAGCTTAAATCTATTTTATTAGTTTAACCTTATTTATTAATTTTGAATTTAAATGTATGCAACACATACATTAACACTCATGATTAATGCTATACACTAACATTTACATTTTTATTAAAACCTATTCAATAACAAAATGCATTATATTCAATTAACTCATTTCTATTTATATAAATCATTATCTTATTATTCACTTTCATCAAACTCATTTTCCAGCAACATACATTTAAAACAACTTACTCCCTTCAATATATATATATATATATATATATATATAATGACTAACCTACTACAATTATATCTAAGTTATTTACAAGTTAAGTTTATATTAACTCAACTTAGCCAAGTTGATTAGACTTATCTAAATAATACAATTATTAAATCATATTCAATTATCTCAGTGAATCACTATTATGAATCTATTAGGATCTTAGTTAATCTAAATATTCTATTTTAGATCAAATTCATTTTAGCTCATTTAGATTCATTAAGCCAAGTTGAACTTAGATTGATTAACTAAGTTCATTTTATAAACTTAAGTTCTATGTTAAACCAAATTAGTTACTAAACCTATTCATTCTCTTAACCCATTCATAATTATTCAAGTACTAACATATTGTATCCTATATCATTTATCTATTTCATTGTACCTTTATTTATTATTATTTTTAAACAAGGCGAAATAGGAGACAACATGAATCATGACCGTGACTCAGGCTGTGATTTTTATCATGGGCTCAATCATGCTTGTGATTGTGTAAAAAATCACATACCCAAGGCTATGAAGGGCTAGCTCATGCCCATGATTTTGAAATTTTAAAAACAATCTAAAGCTAACAAGGGCTAGATCACACCCATTATTGATTAAAAAATTTCAAAACAGTGCCATCATGAGTTGAATCATGCCCATGATTATGTAAAATTTTCTAACTCGATCCTATCAAGGGTTGTGTCATGCCTGTGATTGATAGTGTATATAGAGTTGCGTTTTTCCTATGCTTTTTACTCCAAATTTATCAACTTATAAACATCATACTTCAATCAATACATCATATAAACAACATACGAACTCATTTTCATAACTTTTAACACTTTTATACTCTTATTTCTTCATCAAACATCTCTAAATTACTTCATCAAACTCCTTCTCCACACGTACATAAACAAACTAGATTTTTGGTTATATGTTCATATATTTCTTATTATCAATTTTATCACAAACCTAACTCATATTTAGCTCTAATTCATCATATTCATGCATATATAACAATCAAGTAAAGAAAACATCTATACTTACTTGTTTGGCAAATCTCACTAACTTGGTCTTCTTTACTATTTTCCTTCCTTAGTTGATTAAGCTACTTCATGTTTGATCCCCATCTTCTATCTTAAGTTTTAACTATAAATTCTCTTTGAATATGAGATTTTACAGTTGGATTTTAAGAAAGAAAGAAGATGAAGAAGAAAAGAGGAAGAGAGTAAATGTAGAAAAGAGAAAGAGAAGCAGGAAAAGAAAGAAAATAAGGAAGCAAAGCCAAAAGGAAAAGAAATAAAATGATAAGGATTAAGGAACTTTAAAGATATGTTTAGATAGGGCTTTGGACTTAAACCTTTTAGATGATTATATTAGATTATGAAAATAATTGAAAAAAAAAACAATTTAAGAATTTATATATTAAAAATTAATAACTCGAAATAAGGATTTAGTTTAGGAATTTAATTTATGAGAAATTAGTATTTAATTTGGGTCTAAACTTAAGATATGATATTTTTTAACAGACAGATGAATTCAAAACTTATAGGGATTTAGGAAATGGAAGTTAAACTAAAATTCAAGCGTTTAGGAATTTGCAAAACTTTTAAATTACATGTTTAAAGGTTTAGGGAATTGAAAGTTGAGAAAATGGAGTTTAAATGAATGATTGGGAATAATTTAATTAATTGAAAAAGGTTATTGAGGCGAATATATGATTTAAATGAGTATTTGATATATCAAATTTCAATTTACATCTATTTACTAAATTATATTAATTTATCTAATCATATTCTATTATTTACTTTATTTAATTTAAGTAACTACCTAAATTAAATTTGACATTGATTTGGATTTGGAAATTCAGGGCATAAAAACTAATACTTTTAAACAAGCAATCAAATTCAAAATTTATGGGCATTTAGGAAATAGAATTTAGTGGAAAATGGATAAATAGGGCCTTTTTAAAAGATTTAGGTAATTAGACTAAAGAAATTAGGTTCAATTGGAGATTGAAAGAAAAGGAGTTCAAGTTGAAAATTTATTAAGATGACGATGCAATTTGGTTTGCTAAAAAAAATTCAACAAAAGATAATTAAAGTAAATACATAAATTGAAAGGAATAGAATTCAAATTTAACGGTTACAAAGAATTAAGTTATTTGGTTCAAGAAATGGATGATTAACGTAAATAGACAAATGGAAAAGAATATTTGAAGTCTCAATTTCGATTAAATCCATTTATTAATATGATTATGTTTATCTACCTAATTATACTTTATAGTTTAATTTACTGTTTTAATTAAACTATCTAAATGTAATTTTTAAATTAAGTTTGAATTCAAGTTCAAAATTGACTTCTAGTTATTCTACTTAATTATAATAATTTTCATTTAGATCAGGAAAAACTCGGGATATTTCAGTAACTATATGGTTTTAATGAGATAGCTTTCGTACCTAGAAATTTTTTGTATGAAACTGATTTTAAAATTGGTTTTGAACGCAAACCTGTAGCTAAGTTAGAACCAACCAATCAATTGGTTATAACTTACAAATTTTTCCTGATTATGTTAGGTGGCGACTCCTTTATAATTAAGTATTTATTTCAATTTCGAATCGAGGATTTGTATCAAATGGGTGAGGCTTTGATACATATTGAATTGAAAAGAAATCAAATAGGAAATTGAAAAATCAGGCTCAATAGTATTTATTTATTTTTTTTTTTGGGCAAGATTTATTATGTGAATTTTTTACACACTCTTTTCTTTAACTCTCTCTCTCAAAAATACAATATTAATCTTTAAAATATTCTACAAACTTGTGTAGTCATCAAGGACAAATGATTGCAACTTTTTTTTTTTTTTTTTAATTTTATGCTACATATTTAGTTGTATCATGGGAGATTTACAAATTTCTTAGCAAACTTTGTGTAGGGGTAATAAAACTCTTAGAAAAATCTTTATCATGTGCTTTTAAGTGTTCCTTATCATTTTAGAATTTTCCAAATGAGTTGTAAGTGTAAATTTTAAATGTTGGTCTTGCTTGTAAAGGAAAAAATTGTCCTATCTATAGGGAAGTATAATATTTGCATTCTAGAGAAAAGAATGTAGTGGCCAATGTTCTAGGAAACTAGATAAAAGAAAAGGAAGATGAACATTAGTTTGTTTGATTCCTCTAGAGAATATTTGATGTTTGTCAAAAGTTACTGGCTGTATTTAACTTTTTTTAAGGAAAGGAAAACTATAATCATGGTTGTACATGGCAATTACTAACCTAAATTTTGGCATTACAACTAATCTTCTGCTTTAAATGTTGGTTATATACACATTATTAATTTTTTCTTACATTTTTTAGTTTTTTTTTTTTTTAATCTATTACAAATACCTTCCTATTGGAAAATTCAAAAGACAATAAGAATACATCTTTGATGGGAGATGTAAAATTTAGAGAGTTTTGAACTACATCACCTTCAATAGTAGCAAGTCAGTTAAATTATTTGTTTAACACTTTAACAACAACTCCTATTAGTTTAACGGAAAATAGGACTTTAGGTTCACACATGGAAAAATGGAACGACATATATACAAAACAATAAAAAAAACATATTTTATTTTCACATGCAATTAGTCATATCAATTTTTCTTATTTAATCTCTGTTAAGCAATGATTTCTAGATTAGCTTCTTTGCACTAACTCATTGAGAGCAAACTTATTTCATTTATCAGTGTCTTGATAAATTTGCACAAATTTATGTCATGAAAAACAATAAAAAGGAAAAAAACAATGCAAATGAAGAAGACAAAGTAATTTCCCAAACCATCCATATTCCACAACATATATTGTTGCATTTTCCAAAAGCCCAACACAACGCAGCCATTTTCAAACCAGGAGTTGGTTGATGAACTTGTTTAAATTTTCGATGGACGAACCCTGTGGACTAGATGCTTCCTCTACTAGCTTCTTCCATTCCTCAACCTTTTTCTTGATTTTCCTCCCCTTGTCCCCTTTCATCAACTCCTCCACTAGCCTTGCCACTTTGTCTCTCTTAACGTCACCATCTAATTCCAATCCAATCTCCCATTTGGAGCAAACATAATGAGAATTGGTACTTTGATCCCCAAAAGCTGACCAACACATCATCGGGACACCATATGTCACACTTTCCATTATAGAACTCCATCCACAATGTGTTAAGAACCCTCCAATGGATGAGTGATTCAAAACTTCTTCTTGTGGACACCACCTTGAAAGTAGACCCCTTTCTTTTATTTCTTCGTAGAATTCAGGAGGAAATGTTGCTCTTTCACCATTAACTAAGTCGGGTCTAACCACCCATAGAAAGTTTTGTTCACTTCTAGCAAGTCCCATTGCAAACTCAACTAGTTGTTCCTGTGTTAAGAATGCTATACTTCCAAAGGTTACATATATCACAGAGTTAGGTTCCTTAGTATTTAGCCATTTAATACACTCTATATCTTCCTTCCACAAGTTGCACCCAATTGAGCTTAATATATCGTTGTCATCCTTGCATATTTCTTTGAGAACACATGAAAGTGGACCGATTGGATAAACATGGGAGCAAATGGTTGATAGAGAAGCTAAAACTTCTGATTCAAGTGCTTCAAAAGTATGGAAAATAGTTGCAAAAGGTGTGTTTGCTCTCTCAGCCGCTTCCATTGTAAAATTAAACAAAATGTCATCAGGATCTGTCGTTCGAACAAAAGTTGGTAGATCCCTTAGGGTGAGATTTGGCATTCCAGGGATCCAATCAATTGGGGTGTCCAAGTAGCCATTTGTCAAATAGCTCTCATCTAAGAGGGGAAAAAAAGAAGAAGAAAAAATTTATCTTGCCTTCAACGTACATTTTTTAATTTATGTGAATAAGTACAATGAGTATATTTGACAACAACACGAATAAGGTTAGGGAATTTACGACGGAACCATTCAATTAATCATATAACTATTAAAATAAATAGGAAAAATGTCACGAATGGTATCTAAACTTTGACAAAATATGCAATTAGGTATCTGAACTTTGAAATAATTAATTTAGTACCTCAAAAACTTGACAGAAGTATTGTTGGTATACATGAAAAGTTTTTTAGTTATTAAATTAATAAATTTTAATGTTCAAATACAAAATTGTTTGATTTCATAGTTCAGATACCTAATTACATATTTTGTAAAAATTCAAGTACTATACGTGACATTAATCGAAATAAATATAGTAATTAATATATTAACTATTTTAGTAATGCGATCACGATTAGGAATGAACTTAAACCGTTAAATAATTGACGAAACTAACCCCATTAATTTTAATGATGATATTATAGAATCTTCTACTAATAAGCACCGCATATTAATAGTCATTTTGTTTACTTCATATGGACATTACACTATTTTGTTTAATAAAATGTCGATGGTCATTAACTTCCTTATATATACAATTTATCATCGACATTATTGATTTTGCATTAAATTGAGCGCAACTATTAAACAAAAAGAGGCAATGCACAACACATATATTTCATTCAATGAAAATTAGCAAAATTTACGGGGATTGCTTATTCTAAAAGTCAAGGATATGCGCATGTGTGGTCTGGTTTTCAATGAAAATCGAGTCATCATGCAGTGTAAGTAGATCCAAGAGAGATCATACGTAATTTTATTCCTATGATGTTGCTTGCATTTAAGCAATTAATTAATAACAAAAAAGGAGCTTCATTACAATAACACATGAGAATGCCTACTACAGATTTGTTGACAGGCTAGGGATATGATAGGTTTTATTGAAAAAATTATGGATTGAATTTAATAGAGAATCCAATTTAAGTGACTACACTGCTACTACTACCACTTAAATGGTATAGATGTGACCCATTAGGACAATGTTATAGCCTCATTAAATTGAGAAGACAAGACATGTTTATAGGATAGTAACGGGACCCTTAATTTTAATCGTGCTAATCTTCTATTTAAATAATTTGAAAGTTTGAGAGGACAAATGGAATGGATCGTTTAAAATTTCCTAGATTGATCCTCCCTTAAGATGATGCAATGAGTAATTAATTATATTTGCAAATATAAAAGAACTGGAAAAAGAAAAGTAAATTTAGAGGATCACATTAACAGGACCTCCCATACCAACTAGTAAAGAAATGGACATCTAATACTTCGAAATACTTACCTTTTAGTGGAGTGAAGCCTTTCTCCCTTAATGCTGCATAATGTTTATATCCCAACAAGGAGCAAGCAGAGATAGTCCAAAAGTGCACGACAGGAACATTGAATATATATAACCTGATTCGTAACGAAAGACATAAATCCATCTGAGATGACACAAGTTATTGGGGGAGCTTCTAGGGGTGTGGTCTTGATCAGATTGGAGAAGAATCCATGAAATGGAGCAGCCATATAATTTCTGACAGCAATAGCAAGAGCAACAAGGTCTTGGCTAGCATTATTATCCTGGGTCAAAGGCAGTCCATCTGGGATGGATCGAAATTGGAAATCAGGCAAACCTTTGAGGGCATTATGACCCCTAGATTTTACCAACCTCATATGATTGTAGTCAGTGTTGACAAACGTGATGTGGAAACCCTTGTGATGGAGGAGCTTAGCTAGTTTTAGCATAGCTCCTATGTGACTCTGGTATGGGGCTGGAACACATACGGCATGCAGTTTTTTTTGTGGCTGAGAACCCATGTCTTCCTCACGCTCTCTCGTGTAAAAAGTGGGCAATAGAAATAGAATAAGTTTGCCTAAGCTTTGGGTACTTACTGCCCTCTATAAGGACATTTAATACTAGTGGATACAGGCGGGTCATAAAATGAAGGTTCGTCCAACCACCTAATCTGACTGGCATAATAATAGAAAATTGTTAAAAAGGCCATAAAACATGAGATGAATCTTTGTGTTTGAAATTCGAATATGTGGTAGGGTGGGAGAAAAAGTTATGATGTTTTAGCCATTGTGTCTTAACTCTATTCCAAAAAATGATAATATAATACATAATATGGAATAATAGTAATTATTTATTTTTTTAGGAATATTTTTATTTTTTATGTTTAATCAATATGTACCAAGTGTCTGTTGTTTAGAATAAAATGGGAAAGTAGTCTTGAAACAGGAAATATTTTTCCGGGGGGGGGGGTGGAAGGTGATGAATCCAAAGAAATAGTAGAAAATATGAGCCACTTGCTTTTTTTCTGGATCTGGGATGAAAACAAAGGAAAAAATAAATGATTATGATGATTGATGTGTAGTGAAATTACTATAATAGGCTCAAAAACATGGAAGTAAAAGCAATATAGTCCATTTAAATCGATCTTTTATTTTTGTTTCCATTTATATTCACCAAAAAAATTCATTTCTCCCTCTTCATTTTTTTTCTATTTCATCTTTTATATTCAAATAAATATATTTTTCATTTAATTTTCTTTTTTTTTTTTTTTTTGGATTGGTAAACTTTCTACTGTGTTTCACCTTTTAAAATATAATAATAATATGTCTCGTCAACTTATTTTAATGGCGTTCTTAATGGCCACTGTACGTGATATTTTAAAAATATCCATGTGCTGGTCGACGATCCTCTCATGCCCTTCTTTTACGGCTCTGTTTTGTTTCGTCCGACAAAAAATCTGACACAGAGGACCTCATGTGATACTATATTCACCATACCAGTACGCTGGAGGCTGGCATTTAATCTTTGTATTATGATTGGGCCAAAGAAAAAAAGGGCCCTCTTCTCCTCATCATCGATTTTGATGAAACAAATCGTAATTTAATGCAGCAAAGGTCTGTCACGCTAAGATACTTATCTTCCTATACCACGTGTCTCACGCCGCTCTAAAACTAACGTCAAAAGTTGGAATAAAAGCACCTAATATATTTCAACTTTATAATTTGAACGATTTAATATTAAAACTTTCAAACTTCATATTTTGTTTTGTGTCCTTAGAGATGTCAATATTATCAAAAAAATAAAAATAGAGACATCAAATCTAAAATTAGAAAGTTCATATTCTTATTTTTTAAAATTACAAAGTTGAGATACTTGTAGTGTCTTTATCCCATAAAAAATTAGATATTTAGTAGGACTAGAATTGCAGATAGACTAGATGACTTGTAAATTATTTTAGGTTTAATATAATATTTATTTGAATTTAATTTGTATAAATATAAAGCTCTTCCTAGGGTAGTCATACACATATCATGTGAATCCCTTGCCTTGCACATGACCTTAATTAAAGTATTGATGAGGAGATAACACATGATAATATGATGACTTGGAGAGAATAATGGGGATTAGAAAATAGATTATCTGAGTGTTTTGAATACATAAGTGACAAGTAAGGGAGTTTAAGTAGACCTTACGCGTCAACCTTTTAATTCTTAAGCAATTAAAGTAGTAGCCACGTGAGTTGCCTTGTTTGATCATTGTGAATAATGTCTCTTTTATGATTGTTATTTTGTCTTCTCTTTATAGAATTTCTTAAATGAGAAGAAGTGATTGAGTATTTATAGACTCTTAATATAAATGACAACCGTCAGATAATCTCAATGATTGATGGATAAGATGGAGTAAGCTCAATTCATAGTCATTTTGAATAAGTTTCTCATGGGTCAATGCCAATAGCCATTCTCATATGTGCATGAGCATGCTTCAGAAAGGTTGGATATGGAGAATAGTCCAATGATCCTTGTTTTGAATCTACTAGGTTAAATCTTGCCAAGCTATCCCAATAAATAAATCGAACTCGCTATGTCATGTTACTAAGCTCACGAGTCAAGCCTAAATACATAAATAAATTATAATATATATAATTTTAAGCCCATTTATATTTTACCTTCTAATCAAAATTCTTTAGACGAAGTTTAAGTATTTTGGGCACTAGTTTTGTTTATGCATATTTTGATCAATACTCAGCGCATGATGCTGTTAAAGGTTTTTCATAGAGTTGAAGCTCCACTTATTATGGATAAATCATTGAGTAAAAGTTAAGCGCAAGTGCTGCAACTCACTCCATTGCGTATAGTTGTATTTAGTGCATAAACTTACTGCACAACTCTAGTTGCATGCATCACATTATGTTTCTTTTAATGATGTTGCCTCATGAAATCATCTGATATCTATATTAGACTAATGAGCCATTGGACTCTATATAGAGATGTATGGATTTGAGCGAAGTAGTTATATATGTGCTGTACAAGTGTCGCGTTATATGTAGCTTGGAAGGAGTAACACATAATGACATGTTAAGAATGATCAAGAGAGAAGTGAAATATAGAGGAGGAATAGACAATCTAAATCATCTTAAATACACATGTGATAGGTGGAGGAGCTATCAAGTATCAACTTTATTAGTAGTGATGAACAAGTGTTTGATATTTTGGGACAGAAATTCGATAATAACTTAGTGTTTCTACCTAATTTCTTTATCTTTCAAATGAGGAGGGACTTAAGGTATTCATAGTGCTTAGCCATCAATGTCATCTGTTGGATTACATTGATAGTCAACAGCCAAAATGAGTCACTTTTTAGTGCATGAGCCATAATGAGAAATTTTGAAGGATGGATAGGTCGTTCCAACGTACCTTACTCCAAGCTCACCAAGTTAAAAATCCTTTGATCATCCTAATTAGCATTGGACTCTTCAAGTCTTGTCACTTAGTCTAAAAAGTCAAGTCCAAACAATAATAATAAAAATAATAATTTAATTTAAAGCCCATTTACCATTTTAAAAATGATCATATTAAATTTAAGGTCGATTATTGAAGTTAAATTCAAACTCTCTTACTTTTAGCTCAAATAATTCGTAATTCTAAAAGAATGGATATTAGTTGAGTTCAAATTAGATTTGGATATCAACATTATTATGATTAGAAAAATATATGTTTTTTAGATGTTAATTGGCACCACTAGATGATATGTGGCATTTTTATTTTTTTATTATTATATTTTTCATTAAGTCATTATGATTATTTATTATTTTCTTGTTCTTAATAGTGAAAAGATTTAAAACCCATGGATAAACCCCACAACTACACCTATCTCCTAGCTTGTAGCAAAAATCAATATAATAGAGTGATATATATAAATCTATTAATTACAGATAATCCATGTGGTACAATAGGAAAAACACCTTAGAGTTTGCTTATTTCCTGGAAATTCATCTTGTGTTAAATATATAATTTTTCTTATAGTACTTATGTAAATAAGAAAAAACAATGTTTTAATATAAAATTACAAAATACCACAAGATGAAAATAATCCAAAAACGAAAGACGACCTTATCATTTTCTTTTACACAAATCTTAAATAGATGAGTTCTCATCTTTATTGATCTCAATTTGGGGACACACAAGCAAAAGCATGAAAAAAAGGTCTTTCTTTTGCATATTTTTCATTTTTTCTTTAGACACAAGCATAAGCACAAGCACAAGGCTAATTGGAGAAGATCTCATTAATGCATGAGACTACCTGAGAATACATAAAATTGTGTCAAGAGATGTCATTTCAATAGTAACCTATATAGATGATAAGGTATAAAGGCACATCAACAATAATCCATGACAATGAGATGAAGTGTTCTAAAGGAAGAAATAATGGGGAGAGAGAGAGAGAGAGAGAGAGAGAGAGCCATGATGGGTTTATGAAAATCAATAGATTATGATCTATGTAGAAGAAGATGATGAACTATCTCTTGAATAGATGTTTTTAAATTACCATTTATAAATTATTTTTTATAGTGGTATTTTTGCAGCTTATATATATATATATATATACACACACACACCTAGGTATTTGTTGGCAAAGCTTTTCAATTGGATTAGATATATATTAACACAAACTGTTTAAACTGAAGGTTTGTTTGTTTTTTTTAATATATCTAAGACTATATGGATTATGTAAAGCTGGATACTTTTATTTCTTAGGCTTGGATCCAGAGGACAAAATCATTTTGGAATGAATGAAAGTGTAATGGTCCTATTATACCTCTTAACCAGTAAATTGCTTGTGAAAATTATCACTTGTTCACTTCTAAATGGATAAGGTTGTAATAGAATTACTATTACTAAGGAATAAATAAAAAACTTTTCATTTGTTAATCTTATATTTAAATGATAGTGTTGTGAAAAAAAAAAAAACTAATTCTGACAAATTGCTACTAAGATGTTTAGCTATGAATAACTATTCAATCTTTTCTATAATAGAAATTCTTTATGGAATCATGTATTTAGTCTTTATAAAGTGCAATTAAATTGTTATTATAGTTAAGTAAATGGATAGCTAGTATCTAGGAGATGTTATGTGCTTTGCTCATTATGTCTCCATGCATAAAACAACCCCAATCAAAATTAATCATATCACCTTTTGTGACGTTTATTATTAATGTTTAATAAACATTAAAAATAAAATTTTAGCAATATTTGTTAAACACTAATAAATATCAAATTTCTTGTATTGTACCTTCTTTAGCACCAGCTAGTTGGTTGTAAAAAAACCTTTTTTTTTTCATTTGTTGGTGTCTTTACAAATTTTTACAAATTTATGCCATGAAAAAGGAGAAAGAAAAATATAAAGCAATACAAATGAAGGTAACTAAATGATTTCCTGAACCATCCATATCTTATTAACATATATGGTTAAACTTTCTAGAACCCCAGACAATGTAGCCATTTTCAAACCAAGAATTGGTTTATAAGCTTGTTTAAATTTGTGGTTGATGAACCATGAGGATAAGATGCCTCCTCTGCTAGCTTCTTCCATTCTTCAACCCTTTTCTTAAGTTTCTTCCCCTTTTCCCCTTTCATTAACTCTTTTACTAGCCTTGCTACATTATCTCTCTTGACATCACTATTTAATTCTATTCCAATCTCCCATTTAGAACAAACATAAAGAGAATTTGTAATCTGGTTCCCAAGTACTGGCCAACATAACATTAGGACATCATAAGTCACACTTTTCATTATAGAACTCCATCCATAATGTGTTAAGAACCCTCCGATGGATATGTGATTCAAGACTTTCTCTTGTGGACACCACCCTTTTCTTTTGTTTTTTCATAAAATTTAGGAGGAAGTATTGTTGCTTCACCATTAGCTAAGTTAGACTTAGTCACCCACAGGAAATTTTGTTCACTTCTAGCAAGTCCCATTGCAAACTCAACTAGTTGTTGTTGTATTAAGAACACTTTACTTCCAAACGTCACATATATGACTGAATTGGGTCCTTTAGTGTCGAACCATTTGAGACACTTCATATTATCCTTCCATAGATTGCTCTTGATTGAGATCAAGGTCTTGTTGTCATCCTTCAATGTTTCTTTAAGAACACATGGAAGTGGACCGATGGAATAAGCATGGGATAAAATGGCTGACAAGGAAGCTAAGACTTCTGATTCAATTGCTTCAAAAGTGTGGAAAATAGTTGCAAAAGGTGTGTTTACTCTCTCAGCTACTTCCATTGCAAAATTAAATATAACATAATTAGGATTTATAGTTCGAACAAAAGTTGGTAGATCCCTTAAGGTAATGTTTAGCATTCCAGGAATCCAATCAATGGGGGTGTCCAAGAAGTCGTTTATCAAATAGCTCTCATCTAAAAGAAAAAGAAAAAAGAATAAATGATCTTTCCTCTGATGTAAATTATTCAGATTCTAGCAATAGGGGTGAAGTTATTACCACACATTACTATCCATTTTGTTTACTTGGTGTGGACTTTATATGATTTTAGTTAAGGAAAAAATTATACTTTTAATCCTTAACATTTACCTACTATTCTATTAGAGTGTTTGATATTTTTCTTTCCTTTTTGTTCAAGTCCTCAATATTTTTTAAATTATAACTATCTATTAAGCTTCCAAGTGTATATACATCACATGATAATTCGAATTGGTTCACAATAATTAATTTTAAAAAAGGATAATATTGAATATATATATTTTTATAATCTAACACAAAATAATAATATTGAATATAATTAATAAATAATATAATAAAATTTATTAAAAATATAAAAAATAATTAAATTTAAGAAAAAGGGTTAAAAAGTTGTGTTTATTTTGGCCACCTTAGCCGACTATTTTCTAGCTAAACAAAAGATAGTATATGCCTAAAATGGGTAGAAATAATGTATTTAGTGGAAATCTTATTTTTATAATGTTTTTAAAACGTCAAGAGTTAAATAAAAGGAAAAAGAATAAAAAATGGTTAAATGCTCAAATAAAGAAAGAGTCGGTAAATGTTAAGACTAAAAGTATACTTTTTATCATAGAAGTTATTGATTTTGCAATAAAATGATCAACAAATAAATAGAAAAGTGGTAATTTACCATACGTTTGCATTTCATTAATTCAAAATTAGCTAAATTTAGAATGATTACATATTTTAAAAGTTAAGAATGTGCTGTGAACATATATAGTTTCCAAAGAAAAAGGACTTAATAAATAATCTATCTGGATATAAGTGAGGTCTATTATAATTTTGTGGCCAAACATGTTAATTAATTATATATCATAAAATGTTTAATTGGATTAAGGAATTAAGAATGTTAAATAAAAATGATCATTTTTTTATGGGTAAAACTTTTTTTAGACTCATTTTTATGAGCTTTTGACTCTTAGTATATAGAACCTAAAGATTTAAAAAAAAAAAAAAACTTATTATGATGGGGTTATAATGGAATAAAATAATAATAAAGGTGATAGATAGAGTTGACATTAAGAAAAATTTTCCATTATGCTTTTCCTATATCTTATTAGTGAGGAAAATCAAGAGCATGCACTATTTTATAGTAAAAGATTAAATGACAGGTTGGGACAAATCCTGATCTTCTAATTGGGTAAATAAAATAAGATAGATAGATGCTTGAATCGAACATATGAGATGAGCCCGTAACCCCTCGCTCTCTGCATGAAGACTAGATGCGCTCTTAGATGCCTTTCAAGATGCCAAATCGTTCTCAACTTTCATTGGTTTGGCGGAGCTCTTCATCTATCAATCGAAGGTTAGAGTTGGCTTCATTTCTTGGTTTTGGAAGATGGGAGAGATCTCAGATCAAGTTCAACCTAAGTGAGTCATCAATTACATGGTCTCTTAAGAGAAATAGTTATCTCCATGGATTTTGTTATGTTTATGCACTCATTCGATTTTATTCATAGTGCTGTAGTTTCATATATGGGATCTTATAATTATATATATTTATTTATTTATTTATTTTGTAATCCTTTCAAGTGTATTAAAGCAATCATGTGTGAAATTATATGATTTAATTGGTAATAAATCTTTCTGTGTATATATTGTTATAATTAGTGACTCTAAAGTTGTTTTATGTTTTAAGATGGGTGGCAAATTTGGTAAGATGTTAGTTTTTTTCCCTAATTTTAAGGATTAGAGTATTAAGGAATAAACATTAATTGTTGAATTTTTTATGTATTCTTTCCCCAATTTATGATTTTTTTTTTTGTTTGTTCACACCGCTCCTCATGATCAATGAGAAGTTTCTATGAAGATTATCTGTATTATGCACGAGAATTTATCTTCTAATTGTCTCGCATCTTGGGCATGGTACATACCTGTGAATGAGATTATGAGAAAACAGCGAAAATCTACTTTGGTTTTGATTTCTTTTTATTTATTTCAACACTTCCCGACAAATCATGTGGGCCTCTGGTAGTCAAATCATATGGGTGGTGAAAATGTGTGAAACATTGATTTCTTTTCTCATCTTCCTCCGATAGTTTATAACTAAAATCACAAGGGCCTCTCTGGATATAGTTGCTTCAGAAGGCCAGTTGAATTGTATTCTTATCCGAGGAAGGGGTAACTAAGGATGGTTATTAGGGGCATCCTGTCAATTCTCGCTTCTTTGTGGTTGTCCTTGTGCACATTAATTATATAAAACCTATTATGCAATCCGTGGCCATGGTTAATAATTAAGGACACTGTTATCTTATCTTATCTTATGCATATACGCATGCAAGCAGAGAGACCTGATTCGGAATTCAACATGCCATAATTGATATGATTTGCATATGATATTTAGGTCAAACACTTTGAATAAAAGTAAACTTTTGTTTGCTTATTTGCTTTATCCTTGCAATTCTTGTTTGACTATTTTAAAATAAATTAAAATAATATGTTTCTAAAGTAATCTTTATTCTTTTGTTTTTCATCAAGATATTTATGCTTCGGGATAAAGATTTGCATCAAATGTTTGTATCTATGCAAATGACAATCGATATCAAGGAAGATTGTTGTTTGATTAGATGGTAGACATGTGATAATAAATGTGTGATAATTTCGTTTTCATCCATGTGATATGTTGGCTCAAAGGAAAACATATTATTGGCATAGTTATTTTATCAATATTTGTTATTGTTTTAGAGGACACTATTCACAACTAGTATCTTTGTTTCAAAACTAAATATCAATAATGTGCTAGGTGTTTTATATAGGCCCAATTCAAATAATTATTTAGTTTATATTAGTTTACCTAATTATGATTCTGTATTGAACTTATTTATGCATTAAAGTTTGGTATTTCATTAATTGTGAGCAATTTTTTTTATTCATTTACTGCAACTTCTCTTTATACTAATTTGAATAATTTCTATTGCTTATTGGCATAGACATCAAGAAATGGAAGTAACATACACCCAGGATTGATGAACCTCCCCTCACTAGCAAAAGTACTTCTATAGAAATGATGGATTGTGAAAAGTGAGAGCATTCAAATGTTAGTGATTGTGCCCTAGGTCAATTACTAAGTATTGTTATTTCATGTACTAGAGGCCAATCACCAGTTAGTGATTTATTTTTAAAAATCCAATGGGAAGAATAAATAAATTATTATTATGAATAATAATTTACTATCACTACCAATCCTAGTAAGATTAGGGGCATTATTGTCAGTGCAAAATACTGACATAATATAAATAGGTGTGATAGTGTCTCATTAGGGTTAAGACTTTCATTGTCACATTAGAGGACAGAGAAACTCTATAACCCTAAAAAAGAGAGAAAAACTCAGATCTTCCTCATCAATCTAGAAAGGTTCTAGATTGCGCTAGCACACAAGAATTGATTCCTTTTGGGTGGCTTGTTCGTGTGGACTACGTAGAAGGCACAACGAAATCGTGGTGTCTTGTAGATCCGAATCGCAAGAGTTTGATGTCAAATCTTTAGATACGAAATTGCAAGGTAAATCAAGAATTTTTTTCTCTTGTTATCAAATTTAATCAAAGCACATGGATTCCGGTTTTAGGGTTTTTAATTTTCCGCTACAAATTTTTATGAAAATTCGTATAAAAACCCTACATCAAATCACACGAGTCATTGATCATATGCATTCCATCCTTGATGTCATCAATGGAGCTATGCTTGAGGAAACAAATGTTAAAAGAGTTTTGAACCAAATAGCATATTATTTTGTAGGTTCTTACAAGACCGAAATGAGCACTACTCTTGCAAAGCTTGTTTCCATGTGGTACAATGGCAAAAGAAATATAAGGGAGTACATCATGGGGATATACAATCTTGTAAAGAAACCGAGGGCATTAAAGTTAGAAGATGACATACTTGTGTACCTAGTCTTGATTTCACTTTTTGGTCAATTTCAACCTTTTAAGATAAATTATAAAGCCCAAAAGAAGAAATAGACATTAAATGAACATGCACAATATGTGCAAGAGAAGAGGTTGAAATAAGAGAATACTGAAAGTGCTTACACCGTGACTCATTCTTAAGATAAAGCTCCCAAGAAAAGGAAAATGGATCATAAAGACAAAAAAATTATGGATATGGAGACCTCACAAGTGCAATAGAAACAAAATAAGGGGATTACACTTAGTGGATAGGTATATGTGTCACTATTCATGTAAGTGTATCTATGTAAGGATGTCTATGAAGTCAAGTGCCAAGTGATGTTTAAAAAATTCATTTGTGTAGGCTATGACAATAAGGTTCCTGTTGAGGCTATTAGTATTTTTAGATTACAATTAAAGTTTAGTTTTTTTTTTTTTTTATATGGAAAAGACTTATTATGTATCATCATTTACATGGAATTTGATTTTTGTTTTGTGGGAGATTTGTAGATCTTCAAGAGCATAAGTTTGATGTAGGATAGGAAGATGATCCTGCATCTATTAGTTAAGTTAAACAAAGTGTAAGCTTCTAAAAGTGGATTAATGTCATGAAGGAAGAGATAGGATTAATGAAAGACAATGACATTTGGGATCTTGTCAAATTACTTCAAGGTGTGAAACTAATTGATTGTAAATGAATTTTTAAGACCAGCCGTGATTCAAAAGGTAATTGCAGAAGATATAAAGTATGTCTTGTCATCAACGATTTTATTTAAAAAGAAGGCATTAATTATATGGAGACTCTCTCTAATGTCATCAAATCTCTTTTAGTGTTATTATTGATGAATGTAAAGATTCTACTTGGCAATGTTGTGAAACTACATATATAATGCAACTTGAAAATTTTGAATTTGAGACATCTAAACCTTTGATATGGTGCAACTTGAAATTTTTGAATTTGAACTCTTTCAATTTAATTTATAATGCACTAATTTTATACATGAGATTTTGGTTTCTACTGGGCAAGTATGGCAAGTTGCAACCCAAGAAGTATGGCCCATATGAGATTATAAGGGAGGTTAACAACAATGCTTATGAAGTTAAACTTTCCAACAACTTCAACATTTCTAGGACCTTCAATGGGGCTGATCTATTTTCATTCCATCCTAATAATTCACCTTTGTATCTAGATAAGAACTCGAGCTCGAGTTCTTTGTAGGTAAGAACATCTGGGATGGATCGAAACTGGAAATCGGGCAAACCTTTGAGGGCATCAGGACCCCTAGATTTTAGCAACCTTCCATCGTTGTAGTCAGTGTTGACAAATGTTATGTGGAAACCCTTGTGATGGAGGAGGTTGGCTAGCTTTAGCAATGCTCCAGTGTGACTTTGGTATGGGGCTGGACCACATACTGCATGAGGGTTTTTCATTGGCTGATGACTCATATTTTCCTTACACTCTCTCACGTACGAAAAAGACAATATAATAGGTTAACTCAAGCTGTGGATGCTTACAGGGTTTTATAAGGAAACTTCAAGCTAGTGGATAATATAATTAAGATTAGACACAACCACCTACATGACTGAACAAACGATAGGAAATTTACTAAAATAAACAATAATATTATTTTAACTAAAAGAAAAATATTCTTCTCAAGGTCCAAACGATTTTATTGAATGCAGATTTACATTGATCAAACTCAAAATTTCTAAACTTAATTAAATCTGGATGTCTTAGGAAATATATATTTCGATTTTTTTCCTAAATTTTTATTTGTTTGTTAGGCTAAAAATGTTCTCTCAAGCGACAATTGTTTTCCTCTATATCTGAAAATCTTTTTGTTTTCTTTTTTTTTTTTTTTTATGAAAATACTTTTATAGAAAGTTGTTTTTCCAGCTACTACTTTCTACGTTAAATAACACCTTATTAGCAATTATATTACGATTTACTTAAAGTTAATTTGCACTGATATAGTCTTTTTAATATATATTTATAAAATACAACCAAATATGTACAAACATATCATTTTCAGAAAAAAAAAAAAAATATATATATATATATATAATTAAAAACATTTCCTATGTAAAATTTATTTTCTTCAAACAAACAGGTTTTTGTTAATTTGAGCCCGACACCGTCCCCTCAAGTCCGTCAATGGGGTCAATCACAATCTTACAATAAAATTTCAATCTTGTCATCATCAACCCCCATCAAAACAACATGTAATTTATTACGGGTAGGTATGATGCGCTAAGGTATTTTATTTTTCTATATACATCGTGTCTCACGCCAATCCAAAACTGATGTCAAAAGTTCGATATATTGGAATTAAAGATATAAATGAATCACATGGCTGATAATTTACTCATCTTGCGTGCAATATATACTTAAATTTAATATGAGATCGTTAGTATTAAGTTAAAAGTGACAACGATTTAAATAATTAATCAAGTCGAGTTCGAATCTATAATATTTAATTTAATAATTTAGCCCAAGAGGTTAATTAAGAAGAATAAATATTGATCAAATTTAAATTAGATTTAACTATTAATATTATTATAATTAAAAAAATATTTTCAAGATAGATCGAGTTCAAACGATCTTAATCCACTCGAGTTTCAAATTATTAAAAATCAATTCTGAACGCGAGTTGAGACTCAGCATGATATTATTTTGACTTCTCTTTTTTGTAGTTGCGGGTGCTCTGATCTAAATTTTATTTTTTTAACTACCGTGAAGATCTTTAATCGAGATATCAATGAATCTTTGTTATGGTGATCGCGCATATTTAGTTATATTTTCACATCTATACAACTCACATAATACCACTTTTGTAACATTAATATATCACTAGAAAGCCAGTTTCTATTATTAATAGGTGTTATTTGTAAGGAAAATAATAAAATTGCTTGTTCAATAGATAAAAGATGATGAGGTGTCTCCATATTTTTATACACTTAATTTTCAGGATGTATACAATAAATATGAGAAAAATAATAGAAGTAATTTTTCTTTAACAGGTTATTGTTGTAAACGTGTAGAAACAGCCACGTGCGGGAAATGCTCCAAAATCACTGCTATAATTACCCCCTTACATGGACCTAATGACTATTTTATTTGCGTAAGTTAAATTAAAATTATGATTCTTAAGAAATAACATAAAATAATAATTATCCCTCATAGCATATTTAATGGTGGTCCTCCATACAATTCATATGCTAAGAGTCTATGTTTTAAGGTTCTTCACTGTTGTGGTAAGATCTTTTACGAAGGATCCTCTAAAAATCTGTTTTTCCAATTTTTTTCTTTTTTAATTTTTTTATTAAAATATTAGAGTAAACTAATAAAAAAATAAATAGATAATATTTAATATATTAAATAGACTTAAGGACACTAAAATAAAGGACCTCAGTTAACGTAATTAGGTAAGGTTTTTAAGAAGTTAACATGACATATGGGGATACTAATGAGGATCTTATGTTTGTCGACACTTTTCCTTGTATAAAGAAATTGTAATTTCTTATTGATACTAATGGCAATTTCTTGAAATAACTATTTTATTTTAACCTTACTAAGTCACCCAATAAAATAAATTCTAAGTCTCTACTTTAACCTTTTAATATGTGAAGCAAGGAAAGCACCATCATCTGCACGTTATTAATTGCTCTCTTTACACCCGATTTAAAAGCGTTTGATGCAGCAGTCTTCCTATATGAAAAATTTTAGAGCAAATATAATGACCATTTATACTTTGGTCCCTAAAAGTTGGCTTTGTACCGTATAGACACCATAAATTATGCTTTCTTTATAGAACTCCGATAAAACCTTTTATAAACATAGGATCTCCTGAAAATAAACCTCTTTTTTTTTTTTATTTCTTCATAAAATTTGAAAGGAATTACTGTTACTTTATCATTGATTAGGCCAAACCTGGCCATTCATAAGTAGTTTTATTCACTTGTAGTAAATCCCATTACAAACTCAACTAATTGTTCTTGTGTTTAGAATACTACAGATACAAATGTCATGTATATCACAACATTGGGTTCTTTTAGCACCAAGCTATTTGACACACTTCATATTTACCTTTCACAAATTGCTTCCGATCAAGTTTAAAGCCTCATTATCATCCTTCATTGTTCTATTGGAGATAGTATGGAAGTGGATTAAAGGAATAAACACAGGAGTAAATGGTGTACGAAGAAGCTAAAACTTTTTATAAACATGGGAATCACCTAAAAGTAAACCCCTTTCTTTTATTTCTTCATACAATTTGAAAGGAAGTATTGTTATTTCATCATTGATTAGGTCAAACTTGACCATTCATAAGACTTTTTATTCACTTGTATAAATCCAATTACAAACTCAACTAGTTGTTCTTGTGTTAAGAATACAATAGATATAGATGTCATGTATATCACAACATTGGTTTCTTTTAGTATCAAGCTATTTGACACACTTCATATTTACCTTTCACAAATTACTCCCAATCAAGTTTAAGGCCTCATTGTCATCCTTTATTGTGTTTTTTGAGATAGTATGGAAGTGGATTAAAGGAATAAACATAGGAGCAAATGGTGCAGAAAGAAACTAAAATTTCAAATTTAAGTTCTTTGGAAGCATGGAAAATAGTTGTGGTGTGTTTGATCTTTCACCTGATTTCATTATGATATTAAAGGAAAAAAAATTTAGGATTTATGATTCAATCAAAATATGGGAGGGCATTTAAGGTAATGGTGGCATTACGGGAATCTAATCAATGAAGGTTTAGAGAGAGAGAGTACCTCTCATTCATTCGAGACCCTATACAAGCACTTATCAGAATTTTTATTTTATTTTTTAATGTTATTCTAAAAACCATTTTTGAAAAAACTCACTTTGCTAAAGGAATAAGCTATAATAAAATTGGTATTACTAAAGATGGAACTTTTACGGTCCAGTTGACATTACCGTCTAATCAATCATATGAGCATTCGAATAATACCATGAGTGATATATTAAGTATTTTAGATATGTAATCACAATTGGATATGAATCAGAGACATTAAATAATCAATGAGATTTAAATTCCTATTAAAAAAGTGATAGGACCACAAAAACAAATTTGCATTAAGATAGGGTAAATTACAAAAACACCCTCTAAACTTTAAAGTTAGTGTGGATTGACCCCTCATACTTTGAAAGCATGTTTTTTGACCCCATAATCTATAACCAATGAGTAAATTAAGGACATTTTGTACTTTTCTATAAAAAATGTGCAACATTTGTACTGTTCGTAGGTATACTTTTTGTACAATATTTATACGAATTTGTATAAAAAAGTCGGGAAAAGTACAAAATGTCCTTAACATGCTATTTGTTCATAGATTACAGAGTCGAAAAACACGCTTTTAAAGTGTGATGGTTAATCTGTACTACCCTTAAAATTTAAGGGGCAGTTTTGCAATTTCCTCTTAATTTTATTTAAATGAGAGTATTTTGAGAAAAAATCAATTTCAACATTCAATTGTTATTTTGTATTTAGCTAAAGAATCATATTTAATATTTTTCTTTAATAGAGATTCATTATGGAGTCACTATTATGATTAACTAAACATTGTAATAGATTTTTATAAGGAATAAGCTATAGTGGGATTAGTATTATAACAAAGTGAGCAAGAAATTAGTGAGTTTAGTTATAAAAACTAATCACCACCCTTTATTATTTCACTATATATGTATATCTAATCAACAAATTTTCCAGAAAACAAGTGGTAGTTATTAACTTGTGAAGCATTATGGGTCTCAAAAGGTTCTCCAGCATTGACTTCTCAATTTATACCTAAAGTGGAACATCTTGAGGAATCAAAGAAAATGGCATCTAGATTTCGTTGTTCACCTTATGAATATACCAATTCCTTTTCCTTCTAGTGGGAAGAGTTATATATGTGTTGTGATCAAATGAAAGGGAAAGATTATTCATTTAAGTCCACAAAATCTCATAAGGGTTGTTTTTTCAAAATTTGTTAAAAATCGTCAATTTCAGTGAGCTATAAGTCATGAATTTTGAATTTTTGGTACCTTGTGAAATTCTCTCTTTGTTTTCTTTCTTTTTCCCCTCGAAAGGACATTGATATAAGTGTCATAGAATGATTTTGGAGTAAAATCGGGTGTCATAGGTCATTTTTACCAAAAATCACAAGTTTTGAGAAATAAAAAAAAAAAAGGGATTTTGAATTGTTTTGTTCACCCTAAGAAAATACTTTTTCAATCAAGAGGTGTTACATAAGTGTCATAATCAAATTTTAAGAGAAAAAAAGAAGTCATTTGTGGTCCACATAACCTTAGAGTGGTAATTTTTCAAAATTTACTAAAAATGATCAATTTTAGTGGATTACAAGCCAAAGATTTTGCACTTTCATTTCACTTAGTGAAATCCACACCCTCTCTCTCTTTTTCTTGAGAGGACATCCATACAAGTGTTATGAAGTGATTTTGAAGCAAAATTAGTTGTTCTAGTTCTTGAAAAGATCACTAGCCTTGACTTTCCAATTTAAAAAAAATGATGTTTTAAGAACTCAAAGAATATAGATTCTATACTTTCTTACTCATCTTAAGAAATGATGTTATTTTTCCAATAAAATAGAAGTATGTATGTGCTATAATCAAAATTTTGAGAGAAATTAGTCATTCATAGTCTACAAAACTTAAGAGGCATGAGGACAAGTGCCAAAAAGTGATCTTGGTCGATTAAAAGTTTACTGGTCCTATCTTTCCTAACATTGGTCAAGCCATGGATTTTAAGCTTGTAGGTTCACCTTGTGAAAACCCCTTTTCTTCTTTAGAGGATGTCTATACAAGTGTTAATAAGTGATTTTAGTGGAAATTTGTATGATCTAGGCCTTAAAACTACATCATTCTAATTTTGGCTAAAAATAGCTAATTTCAATAGGCTATAAGGCTACCCAGTGAAGATCCCTTTTCTTCTTGAGAAGATATTTGTACAAGTGTCGTTAAGTAATTTTGATGAAAACTTGCACCTTCTAACCCCTTGAAAGTCCCCCAATCAAATTTTTGCTAGAAAAGGCTGATTATGGAGGACTATAAGTAATGGATTTTGAGGTTTCAGGTTCATCTTATAAAAATTCCTTTTCTTCTTAAGAGGGCATCCGTACAAGTGATATGAAGTGATTTTGGTCGAAGCTTGCATGTTTGGAGCCTTAAAATGTCATACAGTCCAACCATAGTTGTCAAAATCGTGATTTTACCTATACGATTCTACGAGTTTATGACTCTAGAAGGCCCTTCCGAGTTGACTCGTGGGTAAAATCTTTTTTTGATAGAATCTTATGATTTTAATCGAGTCTACATGTAAACTTGGTAGAATCTTACGATTTTAACCGAATTTACCGATTCTACATATTCGAGTCAAATAAGCTAAAATATAAAAAATACAACTGTATAATTTCAAGCTCATTAACTATTAAGAATTAAAATGATATATCTTTCTTATTATCGTTTCTATTTGGTTTCCATATACTCTTTCTATCTTGTTCCCTTTCTCCCCTAAAAACCCTTGTTCTATATTTATGAAATTCATTTAGGCTAAGTTATAGCTATAAAGTTTACAAGAAAACTTATTTATTTCATTTATATAATTAAACATTTAATAAGTTAAAAATTTTGATTCTTCTTCAATTTATCACTTATTTCAAACAAAATAATGGAAAATAAATTAATTTTAACTTTATTCACTCTTTTTTATATATGTTATATTATAACTAAGAGTTATTATGAAAAAAAAAAATTAATTTCTTTATTTTTTAACATCTATTATGTGTTCTATGTTTTCTATATCTTCTATAAGCATTTCTATAAATTTTCAAAGCTATTTTGCAAAGGTTGTAGAAACTTACGTTTCTACGTTTCGATTTTACGTTCCGATTCTACCGACTCCCTAGCGATTCTACATGGAATTGCGAGTTTGACAACCTTGAGTCCAACTTTTACCTAAAATGGCCAATATCAGTGGACTTTAGACCATGAATTTTGATATTTCGAGGTCACCTTATGAAAATCTCCTTGTTTTTATTGAGTGGACATCCATACAATTGGCTTTAAGTGTTTTGGTGGGAACTTGCACAATTTAGGCCTTAAAAAGTCCACAAATCTAATTTTTGCTAAAAATAGGTGATTTCGATTAACTGTCGGTCATGAATTTTGAGCATTCACGATCACCTTATAGAAATCCCTTTCTTTCAAGAGAAGACATCCATACAACTGCCATAGAGTGAATATAGTAGAAACTTACGCGTTCTAGGTATTAAAAAGTCTACTAATATAATTTTTGCTAAAAATGGTTGATATTAGTAGCATTTAAGCCATGGTTATTGCACTTTTGGCTTCACCCTTATGTAAATCCCTTTTCTTCTTGAGATAATATACGTGCATGTGTCGTTAAGTGATTTTTAGCAGAAACCTATGCACTCTAGGTCTCAAAAAGTCTACCAATCCTTTTGTTACTAAAAAAAGATTGATTTTGGTGAAATAAAGGCCAAAGATTTTGGGATTCTTTGTCACCCAAAGAAAATCCCCTTTTTTCTTGGGAGGACATCCATGCAAAATGCTATTAAGTGTTTTGGGTGGAAACTTGCACGTTTAGGCCTCTAAAAGTCTATTAATTCAATTTTCACAAAAAAATGGCTTATTCTAGTAGACTGTATACCATGGATTATGACCTTCCAGATTCACCCCGTGAAAATCTGTTATGTTCTTAAGAGGAAGACAATATATGTGTCATTAAATAATTTTGGTGGAAACTTGCATTTTTTAGGCATAGAAAAGTTTACCAATCTAATTTTTGCTAAAAATGGTCAATTTCAATGGATTATATAAGCCATAGATTTTAAGCATTTAGGGTCACCTAATGAAATTCCCTTTTCTTCTTGAGAAGGCATCCATGCAAGTGCCATTAAGTGATTTTTATAGGAACTCTAGGCCCTTGAAAGTCCACCAATCCGATTTTTGTTAAAATTTATTGATTATAGCGGACTATAGGCCATGGATTTGTGCTTCCAACTCCACCCTATGAAAGTCCCTTTTCTTCTTGAGAGGCAAGACATACAAATTCTATTAAGTGAATTTGGCGGAAACTTGAATGTTATGTACCTCAAAAATTCCTCTAGTCTAAATTTTGCTAAAAATGGCCTATATTGGTCAATTATAGGCAAAGAATTTTGATCTTTTGAGGTCACTTGTGAAAATCTCTTTTTTTTTTTCTCTTGCATGGACATCCATACCAGTGCCCATTTAGTGATTTTGGTAGGAACTTGCACATTCTAGGCAACAAAGAGCTCCAATTTTTGCTAAAAATGGGCAATTTTAGTGGAAAATAAGTAATGGATTTTGAGCTTCTAAGGTCATCCTGTGAGAATCCCCTTCTTTTTAAGAGTAACATTAGTACAAGTGTCATAATGTGATTTTGGTGGAAACTCTGTGCATTCTGGATCTTGAAAAGTCCATCGATCCAATTTTTACTTAAAATAGCTATTTTAATGGACTATAGTTCATAGATTATGTGTTTTAGTGTCATCCTGAGAATGTTGGTCCTATAAGTTAAGTAACCAAGAGGAGGGGTGGATTGGTTACGTTGAGAACCTTTTGCAAATTTTGATTTTAAACCTACTTTCGAAATAACTTCTCAAACAATGTATTAAAATGTTTGTTGGAAACCTTCTATACCTCTTGATATCTTAACTTAAGATATAGGCGAGTTTGAATAGTATATATATCTCTTTCTTAGCAACTTATAAATTCAAATTCCTTTAAGTTGATTATTACAGATTATATATCATAATCAAATGCAAAAACAACAAAACAAGTAAGAGAGAGAGAGAAAATAATGCTTGTTGGTATCTACTAGTTCCGCCTTGTGCATCAATTCATTCTTCAAGCTCCATGTTGGGATCCTGGTTGTCTTTACCAGTTTGTTCCAACTAGACGCAATTAAATTAATGAAGAAGTACAAAGTAGTCTTGCATCTACTACGGTGTTAACAACCCACACCACCTATTTTAACTTCTACTTAAGCTAACTCATGGCCCTACAAGTATTTTTTGTCACTTCTCTCATTAACTCAATAAGTATAAAAAAGCGTATCTCAAATCTAGAGGAATATAATAATAAATGTCTTCATTTTTTAGTATAAAGAGTAAATAGAGAAATTATGCAACTTCTAAAAGTAAATCTAAGTATGCTCGAGTGCTTCTTTTGAACATTATAGTGTCTCAAATCAGTGCTTAGCTAATCTCATGAAATTTGCAGACTTTTGGAGCGTTTTCTCAATGATAATTCTTGTGTCTTTTGCTCTAGAACGAAGTCTTCAATTTATAATGCTTTAGACAAATAGTCTTCTTTTGTAATTAATGTAGGAAATATTTCTTCTGTTTGTTGCTTCAATATCTTCATGATTCTTCAGCATATATTAATTTGAATTCTTTCTTCAAATGATGCGAGGAGACGTTGAATATGTGATAGAAAATATTATAGGTTATGTCTGTAAGGTTTTAGCTTGGAACTTGTCAATGAGCAAGATAGAGAAAGATATAATTTTGAATTCCTTCTAAATTTTGCAGATATCTTTCCAATGCAAGATTCGTCATGTTGGTGCAATCTTCTTATCTTCCTTTTATTTATTGTCATGATTGATCACAATAAAACTTCCACACAACTTTTCTTTAATGTAAGTCATATTATCAAATTGAGATATCATCTTAAGACTTTCCATATATAGCACACATAAGCAATTTCCATCAAATATGCTTTTACGTTAGCTCATGAAAATTATTTAATATCCTCATTGGATCATAAACCAACTTATTAATGGAACAATTGCATTTTATACCCAATTATATTCAATCCATGAAGCTAGGTCTTTGACAAAGTTCATAGCTCCAAAAAAAGAAAGTTTAGCTTCTGTTTTTGCATCTAAAATTTACCTATGCTCTTGAAATCATCATAGACTTACATGCATTGTTATGGTTAATGTATAAATATGTATAAGTTTATGATTATTCCTTAAGAGTTTTGTTATCGTTAAAACATTATAAGTACTTAAAGAGCTTCTATCACTAATAGAGAAACTCCTTTTTTTTTTTTTTTCCTTAACAGGACATCTGTATATTTGCCATTAAGTGTTTTTAGTGGAAACCTGCACATTGTAGGCCCCAAAGAGCCTAAAAATTCAATTTTGCTTGAAAATAGCCAATTTCATTGGACTATAGGCCATTTATTTTGAGCTTCCTAGTTCATTCTGTGAAAATCCTTTGTCTTCTTGACAGGGGATCCATACAAGGACCATTAAGTGATTTTTGTAAAAACTTGTGTGCTCTAGGCATCCAAACGTCATCAAGTCCAAACTTTACTGAAAATGATTGATGTCAATGGACTCTAGGTCAGGGATTTTGAGCATTTGAGGTCACCTTGTAAAATGTGCTTTTTTTTCTTGAGTGGATATTCATATAAGGACAGTGTGCTTCATGTGCTTCTAAGTGTCCTTGTTTCTCCAAATTATTTCTAAATTTTTTCTAACAGAAACTCTCCATAGTTAATAGAAGGTTTGAACTAAAGTAGAAACTTCTAAAGCAACAGGTGTTTTAGCAGAAGTATGTAACAAAAATAGAGCTTTGCAAAGTCAAAAGTTAGAAGCCATTTAGTTTAAAAGCTTGAAGAGCAAAAATAAGTTAGAAGCTATGAATCATAAGCACAAGCATGAACTAAAAACTATATTGAACCAAAAGTCAAGGAAACTTCTACAGTTTCATTGACAAAACTATTCAATCCATTATCCAACCATTGAAATGATAAATGAATTAATGGAAAAATAAAAATACATTTATAATCTTTGGAAAAGAAACTCTTGATAATTAAAAGAAGATTTTAACCAAAGGAAAAACTTTTAAACCAATAGGTGTGTTAATGACTCTACAGAGGAAAGTTATAGAAGTTAAATAGTAAAAGCAGAGTAAGGCAAACACACAAGTTAGAAGTAACATGAAGTCTGCAAGCTTGGAAAGCATAATTAAGTTGGAAATTAGCGATCATAAATCGGAAACTATATTGAACCAAAAGTCATGGGAATTTTTGTAGTTTTATTGAACTATTCAATCCATCATTGGACCATTGAAAAGATGAATAAGTTAATGCAAAAGTAACAAATATATGAATATAACTTTTGGAAAGAAACTCTTCATAGTTAAACGGATATTTGAATCAAAATAAAAAACTTCTAAGGCTACAAGTAGTTTCGTAGAAGCTCTATTGAAGAAAGCTATAGAAGTTAAACGACAAAGCAAAGCTAGACAAAGACACAAATTATAAGCTATATTTAGCTCAAAAGCTTGGAGAGTCAAAATAAAATGCAAACAAGCAGTAAAAAATGTAAGCATGAACTAGAAACTATGTTAAACTAGATGTCAAGTAAACTTCTACGATTTTGTTGTAGAAGTCTTTAATCCATCATCTAACCATAGAAATGATGAGAGTGTAAGCATGAACCAAAAACTATGTTAAACCATATGTCATGGGAAATTCTATTGTTTTGTTAATAAAACTATTTGATACATCATTTGGTCGTTGAAATGAAAAAAGGATTTAATGCAAAAGTAAAAGATATATAAATATAAATTTTGGAAATAAACTCTATACTTAAAAGAAGGTTTGATTTAATGGAAAAATTTTTAAAGCAATAGGGGTTTTGGCATTAAGTTCTATAAAAGAAAGATGAAACAGCTAAATAATAGAAGTATAACTAAGTAAGGACATAAGTTAGAAGCTATTTTTAGTTTAAAAGCTTGGAAAGTAGAATCAAGTAGGAAACTAGCAGTTAAAAGCGTAAGCATGAGCCATAAACAATGTTGAACCAAGAGTCATGACATAAGAATAAGCATAGTCTAGTAGGTAAGTATTTTTTTTATATACTATTTATATGGTCTATTTTTCATCTATAGTTGTATCTATATCGAAATGGTGTGTATAAATATGATCTATTTGCATCAATATTTTATCTATTTGATCTTTGTATAAGAACTGCCAACTTTTTTTTTATCTCTATGTATTTATTGATAAACAATTTATTAGAAAAAAGTTTTAAAAAAAGTATCCGCATTTGCCTTAAAAAGCTAGCCACATGGACAAATTCAAGAGGTCATGGGTTGAAATCCCATGATTGTACCTCTCTCTTTTTTTTTCTTTTTTACTTTTTCAACATGCATTTATTACAAATTAAATTACCACTCTTTTTTTCTCCTCTCTCTAGCTTTTTTTTCTTTTACAATAAATAATAGCATTAAATTATGTTATCATAAAATTATGTCTAATTAAAAATTTCTTTTTGTGAATAACTATTTTTTATTCAAAGCATACTACAAATAATAATTGTATTATCCATATTACAAATGAATTTTCTTTCAAACTAATTGTATAATTTGACTTAGTGACATTATTTCTACAACTAGTCTTATTAAAATGTACATGAATTATTAAATAGCTATCCTATTTAGATATATTTTATTATCTGTTTGTGCTAAAAGTCGTCATATTGCACACTAATTATTTAATTTGGTTTTGTAACATTTTTTTAACAATTAGTGTTATAAAAATGGACATGAAATATTGAATAGACAGCCAATTTAGATATATTTTATGATTAATTAGTGCTAAAAGCAATCATATTGCACATTAATTATATAATTTGATTTGATAATAATTTTTTCCATAATTAATCTTATAAAAATTAACAGGAATAATTGAATAGATATTCTATCTAAATATATTATATGATCTTTTTTTGTTAAAAGCAAAAGTTATACATATATGAACTTTATAGTCTTTAATTAATTATTAATTTTCAAGTTAAATATATGCAATCTCTTACGAAATGCATTAAATACTTTTAATTATTGTATTTTTTCCCTACTCTTAATTATTGTTTAAATGAATTTTTTTCATAAAGTTTTAAAAAACACCACAATAAAATCATTGAAGAAATTCTTATAAATATATAAGATTTAATATAATTATAATAACAAGAAGATATAAACAAATAATTCTAAGATTAAGTTAATTAAGGTTTGGCTCCAAACTCGTATAATCTTGCATCCGTCCCAACATAACCACTCGTGAGTCAAAGCAGCCTTATACAAATTTGATCCTCAGGCTTGACATTTAGTGGCCACATATAAAAGATACCAATATTGAACTAGATATTATAAAAAATGAAATAAACAGTAAATGTGTGAAGAATAGAAAGTATGTATGAGCTCTTCTATGGTTTGGTCATGAGACTGTCTAGTAATGATCTAACCATTAAATTAAATAAAGTAATTAAAATAATAATTTTTTTATTAGCAATTACATTTGGGTATGGTGTGATCCGATGGACAACCGATAAAATCGATCCCATCAAAATTAATGACGAGATCATAGAATTAGATGTTGGGAAACATATTTAATTATCTTATTAAATTTATCGCCTTGACATGGATCATACGTGGTATAAATTAAGAGGGAAGCACAATTTTTTTTTTTTTTTGGCGCTGTATTTTAAGCACTCCTTTTACAGAATATTGCTTAATGGAAAACAAACATCATTTGAAATACTTGTCGACGAAATCAATCTCATATCGATCCTTCTAGCTTCATGAGTCCGACTCCATTTTAACTCTTACTTAGACTCTACATTATCAGAAGCAATCCCGTACCGATCCTCTTAACTCCACGCTGATAGAAGTGTTGGCACCAGATCGGTTTAAATCATTGATAAATTAGGGTTTGATGATAAAGAAAGATCCACGTGTGATTACTTTATCTGTTATAGAGCCAAGTAAGATTCTGAGAGTTCAGATAAAGTAATAATGTTGATCAGCATGACTTTTCAAGAAGTCATACAAAATTGATTTTGTTAGCATATAGTTTTTTTATAGGATAAATTAGACTGCAAGATCCTAACATTTGAGAATAAGTTTATTTAAAGTTCTAAAGTTTGAAAAAATTCAAAAGAAATTCTAATGTTTGGAAAAACATCTTCTTAGTTTTAATTAAAATTTTCTTGTTGATACTTGTTAATAGAAACCTCAAAAGAAATGTTTTTTGAGTTTTAATTAAAAATTTCTTTGTTGATACGTGATAATGAAGACCTTAATTATTTTACTTCTCTAAACGTTGAGATCCTAATTAACCCACTTCTCTAAACATTGTAAGCTCTTTTCAATCACTCGAAATAAATCTCAAATAAATTTACTCCCAAAAATTAAAATATGTATTACTGCTAAGCAGCAGCCAGCACTAGCAGCACCGGCAGCAGCAGGAGGACCAGCAGCAGTACTACTTCTACTACAATGCATTTCACAACTATTCAGCGTTAAAAAGCCTCTAAAAGGCAAATATCCATCCGTAAAAGTCAAGTGGAGAAAAAATTTCAATACCTTAAGACTTATTTATTTGTTATTTACTTTATTAAATGTATTATTGATATTTTGGTGATTCTTATAGTATTTTACAAAGGATTATTACAAAAGAAATCGCATATACTTTCATTTCAAAAGATGAAGCACCAAAATGGGGGAAAAAAAGGGTAAGATTAATTTGAGTACTAAAAAAATGAAAAGAAATTAATGGCTCATTTACTTCGCTGAATGAATAAGACTGTAATTGAATTCTTATTACTTAGGAATGAAATAAAATTATAATAGAATTTTTCTTTATTAACTTTTTATTTAATTAGGGTATTTTGAAAAAATGATAATTCCATTAACGTTCATAGGTTTGGAAATGAAGAACTCATTATGAAATCACTATTATGGTCAAGTAAATGTAGTAATAGTCATTTATAAAAAATAAGGCTGTAATGGAATTATAATCACAATTATAACGAAGTGAACAAACAGTAAAAGAAACTTGGATCATCCCATTTTATGACATAATGATTGTCATAGTGAAAATACTCATTTTTCCATCATACATGTAAAAATATTATTAATACAAATACTACATGTAAATACAAGCGGTGCATGCATTTTTTTTTTCTCCCACTTGGAAAACTATCTTTTATGTTATTGCTCCTGGGACCTGTAGATTATTTAAAGGAATACGTGCTGAAATCATCAAATATTACCTTTGATGTAGTGGAGCCTTTCTTCCTCAATGTGGAACAAAGTTTAGAACAAAAACCATCAAGGAGCTAGCAAGCAAATAAAGACGGTCCAAAAGTGAGCCACTGGTATTTTGAATATTTCCATAGCTGAAGATCCAACGATATTTTGAATATTTTCACAGCTGAAGAGCTAAATGTAAAAAAAAAAAAAAAAAAAAACATGGCTGGATTTGTAACTAGACCATTAAAAGCAACTTTTATCATTTAATATCATATTATAAATTCACATGGCTTTATATTGTGAAAAGTGAAAAGTGAAAAGTGAAAAAACAAAACATTACAAATATCAAAATTCTGAGAATCAATGAAGGCTACAGTGATTTCCAAAACACCATATTTGTCTTACTAAGCGGTTTCGTTGTGTTCTCCCTAAAGCTTACGGAATTTAGCCATTTTTAGACTCGTAGCTGGCTTATCAACATCTCTAAATCTATGGTTGATGAGCCTTGTGGACCACATGCCTCTTTTGCTAATTTCTTCCATTCCTTGGCCTTTTCCTTGATTTCTTTTCCCTTGTCTCCTTTCATCAACTCTTTCACTAATCTTGACACTTTGTCTCTTTTGACGTTGCTATCTAATTCCAATCCTATATTCCATTTAGAGCAAACATAATGAGAATTCGTAGTTTGGTCTCCAAAAGCCGGCCAGCATAGCATTGGGACGCCACAACTTATACTTTCCATTATAGAACTCCATCCACAATGTGTCAACAACCCTCCAATGGATGTGTGGTTCAAAACCTCCTCTTGTGGACACCACCCTGAAATCAACCCCCTTTCTTTTGTTTCTTCATAAAATTCAGGAGGGAGTATTGTTGCTTCACCATTAACTAAGTCAGGCCTAATGACCCACAAGAAGTTTTGTTCACTTCTAGCAAGTCCCATTGCAAACTCAACCAATTGTTCTTGTGTTAGGAATGCTATACTTCCAAATGTCACGTATATCACCGAGTTAGGTTCTTTAGTATCGAGCCATTTAAGACATTCTATATCTTCCTTCCATAAATTGCTCCCAATCGAGCTCAAGGCATTGTTGTTATCACTCAATGTTTCTTTGAGAAAACATGGAAGTGGACCAATAGAATAAACGTTGGAGCAAAAGCTTGACAAAGAAGCTAAAACTTTTGATTCAAGTGCTTCAAAAGTGTGAAAAATAGTTGCAACAGAGGTGTGTGCTCTTTCAGCTGCTTCCATTGTGAAATTAAAGAGAACATCATTAGGATCTATTGTTCGAACAAAAGAGGGTAGATCTCTCAGGGTGATGTTTGGCATTCCAGGAATCCAATTGACAATTGTGTCCAAGTAACCATTTGTTAAATAGCTTTCATCTGCTACAAGAAAAATGGAGATATAAATAATAAATAATCTTATCTCTCATATATATTGTTCCGGTTCTTTCATATGTACTCATTAGTGTGTGTGTGTATACATATATATTATTGTGGCAACCTTTCTTGAAACAACATTTAGTGAGTAAGAGAATTGATACTTAATTCATATATATTTCACCATTTTATTTGAAAAATGTTTGGATGTCCTTAACCTTTAATACAATGATGATGTCATAATAATTATGTGAAATTTTTTTTTTCTTTTTTGCATATCATTTTAATTTTACAATTTGAATTTTGAAATTGCTAAATTCCATCTATGATTCAATGTTTTAAATGGTTAAAAATAGGTTTCAACATTTCACAAAGTGAATTAAATAAGGCATAAACGTTTTGCAAAATTCATTTAAGGTATCAATAATTTGACAATTTTTCAATTAAATTTTCTAAATATTTATTAATGGTCAATTATTAATATCTCATTTGATTTACTTTGCAGCACATTAAACCTCTTTTTTACTACTTGAAACGTTGATATCCTAAGTGGAATTATCTCAAAATGTTTATACCTCTTTTGAATCACTTGAAACGTTGATACATTAATTAATTTATCCACAAATGTTAATAACTTTTGATGTAATTTACTCAATATTAAATACCAAATTGCACTTTCTTTTGCCAATGCCACATCTAATGTTTGATTTTATCAAATATCATGTCCGATTAATATTTTCACTGGCCAAAATCTACTACTTCGTAAGACCACATGGTAAACACTCACCGGTAAAAAATGTAAAAATTAGAAGTAAAGTTGTAAATTTGCTAAGGACAAATTTCTTAAGTATGATATTTCACGGATTTCAATGTTTGGATGTTAAATTTTAGTGGATATTTCACGGATTTCAATGTTTGGATGTTAAATTTTAGTGATCTTGATATTATTTCTTTAAAATATATAAATATTTGTGGATTTGTTATTATTATATTGAGTATGTAGTTTTAATAAAGGGTAATATAAAAAATGATATGTAAACTTTCGTAAAAAGTTTAATTAGGTACCTGAAGTTTGATTTTGAATAATTCAATACATGATTAAACTTGCTTTTGGTATAAAAAAAAATCTGCAGAAACTTTGTTTAGGCACCCAAATTGTCAAAACCAAACTTCAAGTATAAAAAATTTGCAAGAACTTTGTTCATGTATAATATTGTCAAAATGCAACTTCAGGTACTTGATTGACATTTTGTGAAAGTTTCGATACCATTTCTATTATTAACCCTTTAATAAAAATTAGACGATGCATACAACGATATTTCACATCCCCTTCAATTAACAAGAAAGTTAGCAAATCTGTGATGGTCACATATTAGTTAGTATATAATTTCTAAAGACAATAACAAACTATACCAATAAGAAGAAGGTGAACCAAGTTTTATTTATGAAATTCCCTTACCTTCTATAAAAAAAAAAAAATATTAAAAGGTTTAATTGTATAATTACATTTAATAGCATGTATAAAATATATGTAAAACCCTAGCTCTAGAACTTGCATGAAAACTGAGCATAAAGAGGAGCTTGAGTTTGACTCATCATAATAAGCAAATTTTATCTTGAGTTGGAGTTTCAATCTTATTCAAATTTAATTTTTGCTAAGGTAGGTTTAAGTACGTCATAGTCTATTCAACTATTTGCAATCCTAAATAGGGTCATGTCATGAATGGTATCTAACTTTGAAAAAAAAATATGCAATTAGGTACTTGAACATTTAAATTGATCAATTTAGTACCTGAAAAACTTTGAAATTGATCAACTTAGTACTTAAAAGTACAATTTGACGTGCACAAAAAATTCTTTCAGGTAGTAAATTGATCAATTTTAAAGTTCATGTACTAAATTGATCAATATCAAAGCTCTGATACCTAATTACAGATTTTTGTTAAAGTTCAATACAATTTGTGATATTAACACATTCCAAATATAAATATAGGCAAATAGTTGAACTAGGTGCAAAATTAATTATACAACCCATTTTTTGCATATATTGCCAAATTATGTATTTATTGGCCAATTTCCACACCAAGATCCACTAAATATAGGTACATGATCAAAACTTTTAAAAGCGCTAGCGAACTAATCACCTATCGTATAGATATGCAATGAAGATAAATGATTATCTAACTAAATGAGTTTATTATTATTGTTGTTGTTGTTGTTGGTATTATTATTAAGTAGAAAGAAAATAATAAGGTGTTTATATATATATAAACCTCAACATAGGTCAAGCCAGACGCAAGAACTAATCCGATCCGACATGATAAGTTTGACCCATCAGCGTAGCTTGGATGTATAGATCAAGACCCGTATATGGACCCATTGGGTTGTTGAGTCTTAGCCAGGTTAGGCAATCGACTCGTGCAACTTGCCGGATCAACTAGGTCAATATAAACAAAAAAAAAAAAAAACAACTAAGAAAGAGAAAAATGTAAACTAAAAAACATTATAAATAGGAATAGAACATTTCAACTATTTTCAATGGAATAGTAAAAATTTATTAGTATTCACCACATTAAATGTATTGTTGTGATTAATAATACAACTAATAAATATTCTTAAAAAATTATCTCATTGGATTTTTATAAATTTCTAATGAAAGTGAAGTCTTATTTTTTAACAATGTAAGACTTCTTTTTTTTTTTTCTTTTTTGAGGAGTTGTGCGTCATTACGATTATTAAATTTTTTTTTTTTTTTTTTTGTCATGGTTAGCTTTATTTGGTTTATTAGAAACGCAATTCCAATTTCTAGAAAATCTTATTTCATTATTTCATAGTGAAAGTGAAGCATTATTCCAATTTCATAAGCACTAGGGATTTCAATTTCTAACATATATAATAAATGGTAACTTCACTTTTTGCACACACCATCCTCCCTCTACCTCTATCTCTCTTCACCTCCGTATCTTGTCTACTTTATTTCTTGCTTATCATTTTAATGTTCGCATCAAATCATTGAAATATACAACAATATATTTTAGATATATTCTTTACATTATATTGGTAGTCGAGCTTTAAAATAGTATATCTTAAAAAATGAAAACCAAACAAGACATTAATGTTATGTTAGGTAAGCATACCATTCAAGTAGATGATAGGCCCCATACGACTGTCAGCGCAGCAAGCCAAGGACCATACATTTTTGTCTCAAAAGATAAACGCAGTTATAGCAACAAGTAGGTGTCAAAGTGACCCTACATACATAAAATGCATAAACAACTTGCATGCATCATGTATTTTGTAGTATTATATTACTTATTTCACAACTAAGAGTATGATGAGGTGGTGGTAATGGAAAGCAGGTAGTTAGCAAAGTGGGATGAAGACAAGCCAATCACGCTTTCTCAATTTTACGTCCTTATCTTGAAGAAAATGAGCCAATTGGAAGAAATCATCCCCATTGGTGATGTGCTATGTTGTTTTTAAGACAAATTCATCCGTTTAAGCTCCTAAATAGGCAATTTTTTATATTTTTGACATATTTTGGTTTTGTTATAACTTCTTATAAACATCTATAGTTTTAATTCCGTCTATGGCATTTTGTTTGTCCTTTTATATACTTTGTGTGCTTAAGTTTTACGATTTTTTTTTTTTAGTTTTTATGTTTCTATTTTTAACAACTTTTTAAGCCTGCTTATAATTGTATGCCTTAAGGCAAAGGAACAAACATTATTAAAAGTACATAAGTGAGCCATCTTGCTCTGTTTTTTCCCAAAATTTTTGAATCATTATATTTTTTTCAAATTTTTTGTACTAATTATCTAGGTATTTATAAAATCAATAGATTATTGATGATCGTTTTTCAGGTATTCTGATAATCAATGGATTGTGATATCAAACCCTAATTATTTCACAACATCAAAGTAAATATGCTTATATATAAATAAATGTACATATTTAACAAATTCTTTAATGAATGGGCTAAAGAATATTATTTTTAAGCTAAACTTTATATTGAGTTGAAAAATTGATTATTGTAGTTTTAAATTTATTTATATTTTGTCTTTATTTTTTCAATTTATTTTTACTTTTAGATTTATCTAAAAATAATAATTGACCTGTTGAATAGACCTTAAACCAACTTGTGAATCAACAGGTAACCTAAACTGGCTTAGCCTACCCAATATCCTAGCCAATTCGATCTGATGCCAAAGTCCGTATATATAAAGAGAGAGAGAGAAAGTAACTATTAAGAAATGTGAACATTTTATTGTATAACCACCAAACATCAAAATGACATTCATCTTATATATTAAAATGACGTGCTTATGTGTGTGTGTATATATATATATATATGTCGTATGCATATGCTAATTAAATTATTTAATTATTTTTAAAATTAAAATCTTTTTTTTATTTGAAGGTATATATATATATTTATTTCTATATTACCATTAAATATTGTAGATAGCTATTAGCTCTCTAATATTTGTAAACTTCTTCTCTTATCATCGATGGATCTTATAAAGGAAAAAGTGCCGAAATTATCAAATATTACCTTTTAACGGTGTGTAGCCTTTCTCCCTCAATGCAGCATAATGTTTGAAACCCAACAAGGAGCAAGCCGAGACTGTCCAGAAGTGCACGACAGGTATATTAAAGATTTCCATAGCCTGATTCGTAGCGAAAGACATAAATCCATCTGAGATGACACAAGTTACTGGAGGAACTTGTGAGGGTGTTGTCTTTATGAGATTAGATAAGAACTCATGAAACGGAATGGCCATGTAATTCTTGACAGTAAGACAGACAGCAATAAGGTCTTGGCTCGCGTTATCATCCTCGGTCGCACGCACCCCATCTGGGATGGACCGGAACTGGAAATCGGGCAAACCTTTGAGACCATCAGGACCCCTAGATTTTAGCAACCTTCTATGGTTGTAGTCGGTGTTGACAAATGTTATATGGAAACCTTTGCAATGGAGAAGCTTAGCTAGTTTTAGCATAGCTCCTATGTGGCTTTGGTATGGGGCTGGAACACATACTGCATGAAGCTTTTCCATTGGTTGAGAATCCATGTCTCTTCCTCACACTCTCTCACTCACAGACAAAGAGGACAGATAGGTTTTCTCAAGCGAAAGCTCAAGCTTCTTATGGTTTGAGACTTTACAAAGATAAGGCTCAGATTGTGCACAAATGTAGGGTTTACAGGCTTGTAGCCATACACATACACATCACGTCTCCTAATAATATGATATACTAGGTTAGCGCACATCCTTAGAATTAAAGAATATTTAGTCCATGAGTCTGACTGTTTGTCATTTATATTGGGCTTTATCTTTTTATTGTTTTTAAATGGATTATTTGTTAAAAATGAATATCAATAAAAAAAACATATATTTTTACTTATGAATCAATCAAATAAACCATATAATAATATGAAACAAATATTGATATAGATACTAATGAAAAATAGATTATAGATGATATTGTGCAAAGAAAATACTTTTTTTTTTTTTCACATTTATAAAAAGCAAAGGGTTAATGTACTTTGGTACTTCACCAATTTTGAAATTTATAATATAACATAACTTTTAAATGATCAATTTAATATCTAATCAAAATTTTATATTGATTAATATTACTTTATGTAACAAAATTAACTTGATTTATAGAGCTAATACTCCTTTGATAAATTAACACATACAAAGTTGATGAGAGTTAATTTACCTCCGCATTGTTTCATTAGACAATAATTATGCTAATTTGCTTGTTTAATTGTCTAATTTCTTAATTTTTTATTGGTTACTTAATACATGTTCCTTCCTATGAACTAGCAATGTCAAACTCAATTAACCAAGTTAGAAAGATAGTATTAATAATATAAAAATTTTATCAGATATTAAATTTACTTAAAGGTTGGTGTCTAAAAGTTCATTTACGTGTGCTATAACTTGACAGTCAATACACCTTAAATAAATCGAGTTATTGAAGTTTTTACTTTTGGAAGTTCATGAAGTTTATTCGTTAACAGAAGTTTTTAAAAGAAAAAGAAAATAAAAATACAAAAAAAAAAAAAAAAACTAAAGTTTCCTAGTGATGGATGGAAGTTAGGGTATGGATAGTTGTAAAAAAATTTTGAGTACTCTAAGTAAAACATGATACGTGATATCTAATAAGTATAAACATGTACGTGATATATATAATAATTTTTTTTATTTTTTTATATTTCGCATGGTAATTTTTGAGGAACGATTTCGTTGCATAACATCTATTATTCATACTAATAAACCGCACTATTATTCCTTTTTTTTTTTTTTTATGAAAACTGTAGTTGCTGTTGTGTCATTGCAGTCTCCCTTCATTTTTTTTTTTAATGATAAATATCTAATTTCTCAATGAATTGAGGTTCGGCCTATTGCCTTCATGCTTGCCCTAGCTATTTTCTTCGTTTTTATTTAAATTAATTTAAGTAATATATTATCGTCTGGATCATATAAAACATCAAAATTTTACAGTACTTGTTTAATGTAGACTGACTTAGGGCATTTTTCATTTTTGTTTTCGTGTTATTTTGACGTTGTTTTCAAATTGAATCGATGCTGAATTGATATCAAACCAATATAGATATGATACCGATGAAAAATCAATATTTTCACTTATAAAATGACTAAACCTAATTGATATCGAATCGATACCAAACTACATATAAAAAACTATAATCCATATAGGTATTTGTTTATTTTTAATTTTCATTTCCAATTTTTTTGGTGTCCTGGCTAATACGGTACGTCCCCATCTAGCTGTCGCTTTTGTGCTTAATTAGTGTCGCGTGCGCAACTCTTGCAAATTTTGTGTGTTTTGAAGATTTGGCATTTTCAGTTTTCCAATGTCTTTCCCATTTTTATTTTACCAAACTCCAAATGTTTGAGCCTTTCTATTAATTATTATGCAAAAATGTCAGTACGATGCGGAGAGATTAATAATAATAACAATAACGTGTTGTTGTGTCGTAATTGTCTTATCTTAATCTTGATGTACACAGATTAGATAAAGACCATGCCACTACATACATGTTGCTAAAACATATATTTAATTTGCGGAGTGAATTATGTTATTTTAACCGTTTTTGTCTGTTTCCTTTAGCGTATTATTTAATTAAATACATCAAATTAATAGCGTTTAATTTGTTGAATCCATCATAGTGGAACAGTCAATAGATATAATTAGTCGGCAAGTTGCCAAATTGGCTTTGTTTTATAGAGCCCCGTTTGCCGTTTTAACCAGACCGAACGACGGCTCAGAGTCTCCGATAGAAGCTACTACACTACAAGCTGCTAGCCGCTACATGTCAAATCACATATGAGATTCATATTACATATAGGATATTCCCGTAGGATTGCAAGTCTACATTACACTAGGGACGACTAAAACAAGCCGCATTAAACAATATAGGCATGATAATTGTATCGTATTGCAATGTGTCATTTACATGCCAAATTTTTCATATTTTGCTGCCACATTTCATGCTCGTATGTCTATGTATCATGTTTTGCGTGGTTTTTTTTTTTTTTTTTCCCTCACATGATATCATCCCGCGTATATCAACATGCTTATAATTGGATTTAGTTTCACATACTTTATACATTTTTTTTTTCAACTCATATTATTTTATTTTCTGGCAGTAATCAAAAATTAAATTATGAAAATTAGCTTTAAAAAGTTTACAATAGAAATATAATTAATAAATTTTACAATTAATAAAAATTAACACTAAATGAAGAAATAAATGGTAAAATATTATTCCAATTAATTACATTAGAATTTGAAAAAAAGAAACACATAATTAATTCATTTTAGAAAAAATAAGACGAAGAGATGATTGATCACCTTGTTGACCTTGACAATTAGCACCACCAAGCAAAAATATGGTGGTGGTGGATGACCCCCCATTTGGTAGTGTACCTAATAGAAGTACTCATGCTCGTATTTTTTAATTTGGTCAATGAAAGAATTAAGAATTTAGAGCATTTAGTTTTGATCACGTTGCATTTGATGCTACTCATAAATCAATCGTCCCTAATCTTCACGGTTTTTCTAGTCTACTCCAGGCAGTCCATTATTTATCACATGTCAAACCTACTAGACTCTTGTTGATGTTGATGTTGATGTTGTAGTTGTGCTTATCCATGCCCCTCTTCCTCCATTGAATGCCAAGGTAGGCCATAATCTTCAAAGTTAATGTTCAAGCCTTACTCATCCTCATTTCCCTCTCCTCGGGGCTGTTATGGTTGTCTCCATCACCACATCTATAATATTGGTTTTTTTTTTCAAGATCAATCCTAAATTGCAACTTCTTTGCTATGACATCTAGTTTGAATTTGTCCTTTGATTTCGCTTTCACATACCTGATCAATCAACTAGGAAAATGTATGCAAAACTTATTATATGTACCGAATTATTCAAAACCAAACTAATGTATATGAAAACTTGCTTCTAATAGCAAATTATTTAAAACTAAACTTCAGCTACTTGATTGATTTTTTATGAAAGTTTAGATATCAATTTTTATATTATCCATATTAGACACATTACTTGAGTTCTTCCTCTGAAAAATATTATAGTCGATTATGTGGTAGATCAACTTACAAATTGAGATGAGGTGATGCTATTGCGTATGCTTTATGTAGTTAACTACACTCTCACCCATACAAAATGCAGCACCATAAACCTGAGGGAACACGCTTTCTATGTCCTAACTCTTTCACATCCTCTCGCCTTTACCATTTATTCTCAATAATTCATTAATGTGATCCAGTACAATGCGACTCATGGAGTTAAATGTAGCTGAAGTTTGCTGCCTGATATCTAGCTAAGGAACAACATCATCATCCTCCACAATCTTATTCTTAGTCATGTTCAAGTAAAATATCCGAATGAGATTGGCTTATATCTCATTTGATAAATGCATGAGTGGAAGTAAACCAATGCTGATAAGGGCATCGTTATAGCCATACACTTGGTTTAATGAAGTCATATTGTAGCCTGTCCCTATGAGAATGACCCAAGTATAAAATTATCTCAAGAAACGTATGGGAAAGTTAATATCATCTTGGTAAGGAGAAGAAGGCAAACTAAGTGGTGGTTGTGTAAGTGAATGGTGATGTAGATAGCTTTTGACATGTTTCTCGATACAGTAATGGGATGATTATCCTTTCATGATTTTATAAGAGGCTAATGTGTTGGTAAATGATAGTTTGAGTGTCTTTTGAGATAGGAGGTGCAAAACACTTGTAGAGAATTAATGTGGAAGTGCCCACATTGCAGCCTCCTTTATATAAATGTAGGCACCTTTGGTAGGGACTAACATGCCCACATTGTAATTCGATGTGGGCACATTAGTGCCTAACATTTAGAAAAAAAAATTAAACATTGGGCACTGACATGCCCACTTCAAACTCCAACATAGGTATACCGATGCCCAACATTCAAACGAACGTTGGTCCTAATGTTGGCTTGTAGGAAGTATGGTCACTTCTTTACTCGAAGTGGCATATTGGAAGTAGCACGACAACGTCAACTTTTTTTCCTTTCAATGTGAGTACATCAGTCATGGATATGCCTATGTTGCATATCCAACCCCAAAAAAATAGAAAGGGCGGGAAATGAACATGGCTACATCAATTTTTTTTTTCCTTATAAATGTAAGCACTTTGATCTTAAAAGTGTCCACATTGACTTTCCCGCCTAAAAAAATTAATAGTGTAGGAAACGGACATGACCACTTCTACTTGAAGTGCCCAAATTGGTTATTGCTTTATATATTTTCCCTTTCCTACCCACAATTCAATTCATGCATTTACATTACTCTTGTTCGCAAGAAGTTGATCTTTGAGTCCCTTAACATAAACTTGACATACTTGTGTTATTGAAGCTCAAAATGGCTGGTCACACTTTTGTGGTAATGTGCTGAACTTGAATGAATTTGATGATTTGTAGCTTTTCGGTGGTCCATATCCCAACACTTCACTTGGGTTCACCACCTTGTAAATTAAATGGAGAATCCTGATTTTCAGCCCCTTTTTCATGCTTGGGATTCCCAAAAATATCCCTTTGTATAATTTAGTTGCAATGGGGTATTACTTACCATCGCCATCAACTACATGACCGCCATCGATGACCAACAAGAATATAGATGTGGTATTGTTGTTGTATTCAATTTTCTTTGATTGTAGCTGTGTCTTTAACTTTAATTATTATTCATTTGTGATTTACTACTTTCACCCCAACCGAGTCATCTGACCCATTCTAAAGTAAACGTAGAATCGATCACAATCAATGATACCATGATGTAACTTAAGAAGTGGATTGTTGGTGTGTGGAAGTTTTTCATCAAAGGATGACCATCATAAGGAGAGGATGCTGGAAGTGTTCAATGCCAAACATGTAGGAATACCATGAAATAAATGAAGACCACACCACCACCAAAAATGATGCAACTAATCTTAACAATAAAAAAATCGGTAATAGGGAAGCACATGATGAGTTACTTGAAGTATAGCCACTATGAATAGGGTATGCAAAAAAAATCAATGAAACCGAAAAACCAAACAAAAACCAAAAAACCAATTCGAAAAATATGGTTAACTGGTCTGCTTGTATCACTTTAGGATTACGATTTTTTATTTTTTTCGATTTTCAGTTTCGGTTTCAGTTTGTAACCACAAAAAACCGATGATTAATGGTTAATCGTTTCAATATTTATAAATATATTATATATATAATTTACATATACATATAGTTATTTTTTAAAATATATATGTAACGCCCTAAACTAAGTAAGGGTGGGCACGGATCGGTTTGGTTCGGTTTTTCCCAAAGCTAAACCAAACCAAACCATAATTTATGGTTTGGTTTTTCTTCCATCCCAAACCAAACCTTTAAGTAACGATTTGGTTCGGATTATAAATTTTTTAAACCATTAAATAACAGTTTGGTTCGGTTTAGATTATGGTTTAAATCAAAATTCTAACTAAAAATTTTCCTTGTTATAGTTTTTTTACATTTATGTAGATTCTTAATATTTATATCATTTTACAAAGTTGATATTATAAACCATGACAAAATACTTTATAAATTCATCATACTTCTAATCTATAATTCTTTATAAAAATCAATTATCCACCAATAAATACATTCACTAACTAATACATAGTAAGTCATAATTTATGATTTTTAATATAACCATCAAGTCAATTATCTACTAATAATTTAGCTAAAATAAAAAATCATCTATCAACAAATTTCATCAATGAATAAAATACCAACTAATAAAATTAAACAATTAATACATAATGAAAGTTTATAACTGAATAAATAAATTTTATACTTTACAAGTTAAAAGCTATTAGAAAAAAACATAGTTCATCATAAAAAAATTATATATCATGAGCTTAAAAAAAAATTTAAAAGAACAAGTTGATTTTAATTAATATTCACCAAATAATAAATATAAAATGAACATATAAATATATAGTAAAATATTATTATATTTTTCTAAAACGGTTTGGTTCGGTTTTACGGATTGGTTTGGTTTATCTTCCAAACCAAACTATAAATTTACGGATTGGTTCGGATTTGAAAATCTTCAAACAAAACCATGAAAAAAAAACCATATTTTCGGTTTGGATTGGTTCGGTTACGGATTGGTTTGGTTCGGTCGGTTTTTTTGCCCACCCCTAAAACTAAGGCATTACAACCCGCCACGTGTCCCTCTCTTAAAAGAGACACGCAAAGACTCTAAAGCTCAATACCACAAAATATAAACATAAAAATCTCCATAAACCCACATTTAAGGGTACTCTAGAAGGAACAAAAGCTATGAAACCTGTAATTTATAACTTTTAAATACCTCCTGTAATATAAACTGAATCCGAGTTAGCAAAACCAAAGCCAACAATAATCCAGAAAAGATATAACTTCCAACTAAAAACATATAATCATGTTTAATAAACTATTACATAAAAAACCAATACTTCAAATCCTCAAAAAGATAAATAATCAAAATATTGTTTCGAAAATCTTCAAAAACTCAAGAAATCCTTTTTCATATGTCATGTATAATATTATATTCCTCTGCAGTGTAGTCAGGCCCACTATCGCCATCCCCATGATCAAAATACAAGTCATAACTAGATAAGTCATAAACAATATCTCCATCACCTGTACCTGAAAAAGAAAGGAATGAGCGAAAACGCCCAGTACGCCAGTCCACAAACAAAATGCAAATGCACAAACAACATGTATATATACGTGCAATTAACTAAATGCAAACAACAGGATTATTATCTTCATTTAGCCTGCAAAACAACACAGTTCAGAATCATAGATCTCTTGTCCCAAACCTGGAGTTACTCAGACTCTTGAAAAACAACCAGATATCGAAAATAAATAATTATATACATATATTGGTGAATGGGTACTCCCCAAACACCCACAGCCATGCTGCCAATAAACCTATATGTACCAGAATCATCTCCAAGTACAACTCCACTAGGGACAACGACACACAAGGATCATCAGGGTGTCTCACTAGTATCACTGTCTGCCAGGTCTTTACTAGTCAAAGCCAATGACATCTAGAAAAACAAATTAAGCCAAATAGAATTAAGTTCATTTATATATCTGTTCCTACAGGCAACAATAAAAAAATTATACCTGCAAGCAAATACAACAAACAAGGAAAGGTTATACCTTTCCTAATTCCAGGAACAATCTCTCTAAATCCACAAATTCTTAAAAACAACAAGAAATCTCCCAATCTCCTGTCAAGAAATCACAACTGCAGAATCTCTTCGATCAATTCCCTAGAAAACCCAAATATCCACAAAACCCTACTTGCATAAATCAACAAATACAAACAAATCAATCATTCTAATTCTATCTTTTAATGAATCTATGATTTAGAGGATAAAAACTTACTTTGATTTGACTCTAAATCTAGAAAATTGCCAAAGACTGCAAAGAAACCATAACCCTAGAACATCCCCAATCATGAACGAACAAAATCCTAAATCAGAAATCATTTCGATGAAATCTACATATGTAATTAAGGGATTTAATTACCTTGATTGGATCTCAAATTCCTAATCGTTTTCCTCAGATTTAGATTTGATCTTCAATTTTCCTTAAACACCCACTCTTCAGATCTCCAAGAAAATTAGAACCGTTTCTTTCCAATTCTTCTTAAAAAACAAAAGAAAATCCTAAGGTAATTCATATATTGAAGACTTTAAAGAAAGATATGATTTTGATTACCTGAATTCGATCTCCAAGATCTCCTTTGACCAATAGAATCAATCTCCAAACCCGATATGTATGTTTTCTAATTCTATCACAAATTCAACAATCAAACCCTAAGAAATCTAATAATCCATAATATCTAAAACAAAAAAAAAAAAGGATTCAGTTACCTGATCTGACTTCTGAATCTTTGGTGGTGTTAAACTCTCAAGGATAAGTATTTAGTTTAGGGTTTTGTTGGAGAAAAGACAAAGAAAGAATATAGGAAATTGTGACTTTTCATCTTCCGTCATGTGTACTGTCATGTGACCAAAATTGTATCAAAATTAGATTGTTGACAAATGTAACCTTAATTTATATCAATGGACACTTTTATCCTTCTTTATGTAATATTTACTTGTATATTACATCTCTCCCTCCTAAAAAGAACTTTCATCTTCGAAAGTTACCTAAATTATCAAAAAGTTCTAGATATTTGATCTTCATTTCCTCTTCTAACTCCTAAGTATCTTCTGTTCAGATTGATCTTCCACTGCACTTTTAAATACTTGATTACTCGCCTTCTTAAGATCTGCTCCTTAGTATCCACAACTTACTCAGCTTTTCAATTGTAGAAGATTCGGCTGTATATCCAATGGTTCCAATGCTACTATCTCTTCAGGATCTTTGACATACTTTCTTAGCATAGACACATGGAACACGTTATGCACCCCTTCCAAATTTGGCGGTAAGGCTAATTTGTAAGCAACATCGCCTATCTTTTCCAATATCTCATATGATCCTACATATCTAGGATTTAACTTCCCTCTTAGCCCAAATCTGACAACTCCATTTGTTGGTGAAATTTTTAGCAAAACATGCTCTCCCACCTGAAATTCCAAAGGTCGTCTTTGTTTGTCAGCGTAACTCTTTTGTCTATTTTGTGCAGCTTGCAACCTCTGCCTAATCATCTTGACTTTATCCATTGCCTCCTGTACTAACTCGTGTCCCAACATCTGTCTCTCACCTACTTCATCCCAGTGAATAGGTGATATGCACTTTCTGCCATAAAGAGCTTCATATGGAGGCATGCCAATCGACGCTTGGTAACTATGATTATAAGCAAATTCCACTAATGGTAAATGTTTATCCTAACTTCCTTTGAAATCCAAAGCGCACGCTCTCAACATGTCCTCTAAAATCTAAATAGTTCTCTCAGATTGCCCATCTGTCTGGGGATGATAAGCTGTACTGAAAAAGACTTTGGTACCCAATGCTTGATGTAAACTTTTCCAGAATCACCCAACAAATCTAGTGTCCCTATCAGACACAATGGTTACAGGTATCCCATGCAATCTTACTATCTCTTTGATGTACAGCCTTGCCAGTTGATCTATTCGATACCCAGTCTTGATAGGTATGAAATGAGCTGCCTTACTGAGTCTATCTACAATTACCCACACTGATTCATACTTATCTCTTGTCTTAGGTAAAGCCGTAACGAAATCCATGGTGATGTTTTCCCACTTCTACTGTGGTATCGGCAAAGGTTTCAACTCAGCTGCCGGTCTTCTATGCTCTATATTTATCATCTGACATGTGTGGCACTTAGAAATATATTCTGCTATCTCCTTTTTCATATTATTCCACCAATATAGCTTCTTTAAGTCTTGGTACATCTTATTTCCTCCTGGATAGATGGAATAACTCGAATAATGTGCTTCTTTTAACAACTCTCTCTTAAGATCTCCTTGCATTGGCACACATAATCTTCCTTTATACCGCAGAATACCTTCATCATCTATGTAGAACTTTGGTGCCCTACCATTCTCCATTCTTTGCTTAATCTTCAGGATACTCTGATCATCCGTCTGAGCTATCTTGATTCTATTTACAAGAGTAAGTCGTATCCTCAAATTTGCCAATCTTTCACCTACTTGTCTTGTACCTATTTCCAGCTCAAGTTTCCTCATATCATCAATCAAATGGCATTCTGTTGTAATCATAGTTGCAAGATTTTCCACTCTCTTTCTGCTTAAAGCATCAGCTACAACATTCGCCTTTCTTGGATGATACTGAATATCAATGTCATAATCCTTGATAAGCTCCAACCACTTCTTTGTCTCATATTTAGCTCTTTTTGGGTAAAGAAGTACTTGTAAACTCTTATAATCCGTATATACCTTGCACCTTTCCCTATACAGGTAGTATCTCCATAGCTTCAACGCATGTACTACCGCTGCTAGTTTCAAATCATGCGTAGGATAGTTCTTCTCATATGGCTTCAATTGTCTGGAAGCATATGCTATAACCTTGCCCCCTTGCATCAGCACACATCCTAAACCTTGAATAGAGGCATTGCTATATATAGCATACTCCTCACCACTCACTGTTAAGGCTAGCACTAGAGCAAACACTAACTTATCCTTCAGCAACTAAAAACTGGCTTCACACTCTTCACTCCATACATATTTAACTCTTTTTTGTGTCAATCTCGTCAATAGGCTAGCAATCTTTGAAAAGTCTTCTACAAACCTTTTGTAATATCCTGCCATTCCCAAAAAACTTCTGATTTCTGATACAGTCTTGGGTCTTGGCCATTCCCTTATAACTTTCTCCTTTTCAGGATTTACTGAAATTCCATTTCAGCCCACAATATGCTCTAAGAGAAACACTGACTCCAAACAAAACTTATGCTTGATGAACTTGGCATAATATTACAATATACATACGTATAATTTACATATGTTAATGTTCCTTGGATTTTGATCAAAGTACTATGTTCTATCCTATATTTAACAGGAGTTAATGCGGTAATTGATTTAGTTTGATTTTGTTGATGATGATACATCAAAAGGCTTGCTTTTCCCCTTTTTCCTTAATCTGATTTTCCCTTTTTTTAGGTCTTGTGATATATTATATTATAATAATAATTTAAAGAAAAGCACTATAATAAAGACTAAAAAATAAGATTGGTTGATGCTATCAATTTGATTTATTTAAACTATAATGTTAAATCATTAAAAACTGAAAACTAAAAAAATTAATCGAAAAAACAGTTAATCATTACGATGGTTACCCATTTACAATGGATCAATTAAGGAATAAGATATTAAAAAATCAATCATTACGATTAGGTTAAAAAAATAAGGGCATTGATTGATTAACTGAACCGTGAATACCCCTAATTAGAATATATCGTTCATGTAGTAGGCTACCCTAGTTTCAAAAGGTAGGCTTCAAGAAGATTATAGCCCCAAAACCTCATGTGGGATGACAAATGTTGAAAAATGATACAATCAATATTTGAAAAAATAAAAAGACGAGAAGCCGTTAAGGAAGTGCTGTTGAGCCTTCCTTCTAGGTAGGATCCTTCTTAATAACTAACTTGTTTCTAAGATATTTGAAATTATATGTTGATTACAACATTTTATTCCTTTTCATTTAACATACTCGGTTTTGCTTGTGCAGTATCTCCTTCACCTCACACATATAGAAACCCCCATTGCATACAATCGAGGACAATTACATGTGCATTATCACACACATTATTAGAAAATGGACCTTTAGAGACATAACTTTAGTGATAGAAAACTGGTAAAACAAGTTAAATTTTCACACATAAAATTAGTGACGATGATTTTTGTAATATGAGTTTACATTCAGAGATAGGAATTTTGTTCAAATCCTAGTTTTCTTGTAGTGATACTAGAGCGATGATAATTGGTCGCTCTAGAAGCACATTATAGCTTCTTAGCCATTTTGGGAAGTCTATATCAACCTCGCAATTGCCTGAAAAATCCTCAAAATCCTTCGTTCATATGATTTTAGAAGTGCATTTAGTACATCGTATGACACTGTATTTGACAACACTACTTTTGTTTAGCATTTAAAGTAGATGTTGAACCAAATATGCAATGGGAAGTTCTTCTATATTTGATGTGTTTACCACATACTAGATTTGGCAATGCACTTAAGCTTTGGAGCTTGGGGCTTGAGTACATACATAGAGTAGATACAGTGTGAAATCAATTGTCCCCATGCTTCAAAGAGGTATAAATAACAATATTTGGAGTTTTTCCAAGCCTACTTGTTAAAGGCAAAGGTCCCACTTGTTGATTGCAAACCAAGTGAAATTCTACCTTTAAAATGCTCCATCACACATTGAAGGCTAAAGGGGCTTTTACTCATTTATACAATGCTTTACTCAACCCCGCCAATCCTAACATTGATCTGATAGATGAGTGAGATTGGAAAAAACACAAGCCATCAAAGAGATCTTGAAGGACTTCCTAAGACCAATAGAGCATTTGTTTGGCTACTACTACCACGAAAAGTACATACTTTCCTATCTAGTTGATATATCGTACATTCTAAGTTGGTATCGATACGAACCTAAGCTAGAGACCATTGCATCTACAATGGTAGGTAACTTCAAGACTACTTTGTCTCCCTCCTCCCGCTCTTCCTTGTTATAACAATGCTAGATCTATGGTATAAATTTCATGTGAGTAATTAGGGCTTAAGGAATATTAAAAGGATAGTTCGATGGATGGTGCTGAAAGCCTTAATGAGGGAGCAATGAGTTTGCTCAAAAACTTGTATCGATTGTTATCAACAGCTCCACAACCATCCCAAGCACTGGCACCATCAATCATTCGACTTAGGGGTTTTCTGGGTCGCCGAGAGGTTGCCAAAATCCAAACGTTTGAGCCTTTCCATCAATAATTATTGCAAAAATGTCAGTATAATGCGAAGAGATTAAAAATAATAATAATAACAATAATAATGGGTTGTTGTGTCGTAAATGTCTTATCTTAATCTTGATGTACACAGATTAAAAAGACTATATGCGTCGTCCGCAATGAAAACATCCGGGTACTACATAGATGTTGGTAAAACACACACACACACACATATATATATATATATAATAATTTTTTTTTTAATTTTCTTATTAGTTTTAGTGATATAATATGTATGGACTGGCCAATTTATTTATCATAAATTCAAAGGGAGGCATGGTTTAATCGAACTATATATTCACCACTTCTTTTTCTTAAATATATATGAATGAGACGATAAAATTGTTGTATTTAAATGTGTATATGAATAACCAAAAATAGAAGAACTTTTTTCTTTTTAATAATTTGACGTCATGGAACACTTCCAAGAGACTTATTTATATAAAGTAACTTTTATAGTTCGGTTATTTTCTTAGTATTTTAAAAATAAATGAATGAATAAATGGAAAAAAAAAAGATACAAAATCCATCTTTCTCTAAAACCTAACAGGTAGGAATATGCTAAAATTTAAAGGTTAGTCAATTGCTTTAGCTCATGATTGACGGGAAAGAGTTTAATGGATGTTATATATTAATATATAAATGCCACGTGTTATAAATGCATGGTATATAAATATTAATTAAATTTAAGTATATATACATTAATATACAAACTACATGAGTTAATTTTTTTAAAAATACTAAGTGATTTAAATAATAAATATAATAGCTCATACCATATCTACAAGCTTAAGCTTTTCGAATTCCTGCACACTCATTATAACCCTTTTAAAAATCAAGTGGGTGACAAATGAGGAGGGAGTGTTAAATAAGAATATAATAACCACAACATATTTACAAGCTAATTAATTTTACCTTAGTAATTCTATTGCAATCTTCCTTATGCTATCACGTTGTTTAGTTAAATATAATAATGATTCCATAAACAAATCCTTATTAAAAAGAATAAAATAGTCATTAATTAGTTAAACTTACGAATAACAATGCTCAAATTGATTTTTTCTAAAATCACCGTCATATAAATAAAAATTTAACAAACAAAATTCTATTATAACTCTATTTTACTAATGTGTATACTAAAATTTAATTAATATTTAAACATGATATCTTTCTCTCTTTATATATACATATATATATCATGCATAATATATATATATATATATATATATTCTTAATATCAAATTTGGTACCTAAACTTTGCCAAAAAATTTAATTAGGTACCTGAACTTTTAAAAGTTCAATATTGATACCTAGTTCAACATTTCAATTAGTCTCATATATGCTATGTTTTCCAAATGTTTAAAGCTTATTACTACTTTGCCAGTAGCATGTTTACGGGAAGCTACCCCATCATTCTTTAGATTCTTCATAGATTCGTATTAACTTATGCCACGAAAATTAGAATAGAAAAAAGAAAGAAAGAAAAATGACAAACCAAAACGATGTCTTTATTTGCATTTTCCTCTACTATGCGTGAAGCAATAATGCAACCATTTTTAGGCTAGGAGTTCGTTTATCAACTTGTCTAAATTCATGATAGATGAACCTTGCGAACCAAATGCCACTTTTGCTACCTTCTTCCATTTCTTAGCCTTTTCCTTGATTTTCTTCCCCTTGTCTCCTTCCATTAGCTTTTTGACCACTCTTGCCAGCTCATCTCTTTTGATATTGCTGTCTAATGCTAATCCTATCTCCTATTTGTAGCAAACATCATAACAATTTGTATTATGATCCCCTAAAGCTGACCAATATATCATTGAGACACTATAAGTCACACTTTCCATTATAGAATTCTATTCACAATCCGTCAAGAACCCTCCAATGGATGTGTGACTCAAAACTTTTGTTTATGAATACCACCCTGAAAGTAGACCCCTTTCTTTTTTTGCTTCATAAAATTCAAGAGGAAATACTATTGTTTCACTCCTAATTAAGTCAAACCTGACAAGTCCTAAGAAGTTTTTTCCACTTCTAGCAAGTCCCATTACAAACTCAACTAGTTGTTCTTGTATCAAAAATGTTAAACTTCCAAATGTTATATATATATCACCGAGTTGGGCTTTTTAGTATCTAACCATTTAAGACACTCTGTTTATTCCTTCCACAAATTGCTACCAATCAAGTTCAAGATTTCATTGTTATCCTTAAATGAATACAAGAGCTAATAGTTGACAAGGAAGCTAAGGCTTCAGATTCAAACGCTTCAAAAGTGTGGAAAATAGTTGCTAAAAATGTTTTTGCTTTCTTGATTGGAAAAAAAAAAAATACATCATTAAATTGGTAATTTGAATATATGTAGATATCCCTTAGGGTAATGTTTGGCATTCCAGGAATCCAATCAATAAAGGTATCTAAGTAAGCATTTGTTGAATAATTTACCAAAAAAAAAAAAAAACCTCTTGTATGTTGGGGTTATTGTAGCTAGCTGATCACATAAAATAAGTATGTTGATCAACTCAAGAGAAGTGATAAATTGATAACACATGTAAGATATCATAGAGAGAGAGGCATTGGAGGAAAAACAGGTAAACCTAATTTTTCAAGCACACAAGTGTAACAGAAGAGCAAATCAAGTAGACTCGATCATTCTAGAATTGTTCTTTGTTGATTATGGGCTTTGATCTTTCTTGGAAGCGCTTTAGCAGAGTTTCCATATTGTTCTCAATCTTAACAATGCAAAGTATAATCCCAAATGAGAAGAGAATCTCTTATTTATAGATGTTGGAGGCTAATGGTAGCCGTTAGATGACTTCTAGATAAATGTTTGAGAAAAAGTGTTGCTTGTGACCATTAGATCTCTCTCATGGATCAAACAGACAAAATTCATCCTTTCTTTTATATATATGGGCATGGGCTTTGGACATGGGCTTGGAATGAAATGAGAGCTTTTATAATATAAAAAAAGCCCATTTTCCAATTAAAAAAGTCCATCTTTAATAAAAAATAGTTTTAGATTTATTTTATTCCATATAAGCCCTAAAACAAAGCTCAGATTGACCTAGAAAGATATTTTTGAAGTCTATTCTTCACGTACAAGAAAGTCAAATAAGGCCAAGAGCAGAATAAACTAGTCTAGCGATCTCTATTCTAAGTCTACTAAGTCAAATCTCTTTACAATATCTTTTATTAGACCCGTCTTCTAGACCTTGCCACTACCTCAAAAGATCGATTCTTGTCATTAAACTGGGCTCCAAGCCCAATTATCAAAATAAGCCTCTACACCTCTTACATATATATTATTTGAGTTTCCACCATGGAAAATCATAAGTACTTACTAATATTCTTTGTATTATTTTATAACCATCTTTAAACAACACTAATTGTTTACGCAAACTGACATCTCTCTAATTTCGGTCCTACTATTTACATAATATAAAACTTTTATATTGAGAAAGATGTGATACCCTTAATTTTTAAATATTAGTAACTTATCATAGAAGTGACTGGTTTTATATTAAATTGAGCACATATTCATGAAGAATGGAGGATGATATGCATATAAAACAACTATAAAAGAGATAATATGGGATAAGAATGTATTTCGCATGGTGGATAATTAGCAATATTCATGATAATTTTGTGAACTCGGAAAGGTTAGGGCACCTCAACATATAAATTTAAAGAAAATGATGGAACACGCATTTTAAGTAAATATAAGAGAGATAACCTGTCATGCCCCGAGGGTATCCTAGTAGAAGTAAACAAGTCATACTTGAATACTATCACTAGATTACCTTCAGAGAGTAGTAGGTTTTCAAAACAACAGGATCTTTTAGTTGCTTAATAAGAAATGATAAATACATGTAATAAATAAATTGGTAAATAATAGCTATTTTAATCATAAGCATCATAGAACTATTACAAACCAAGTAGTCTTTTTGTAGTTCACAACTGATAAAATAGCACTAGCTAATCTATTCTAGGAACACATAACCATTAATCCAAAGTAGAATCATAGACTTCCAGCTCCTAAGCTCTTACCGGAGCCATATTTCTGGAAGAGACTAACCACGGCCCAGTGAATAACCAGACATATTATACATCACACAAGTTATTAGCAAATCATATGTAATGCAAGCAATCAATCATATGCACAGATACAAGCTTGGATGATCTAGAATCCAAACAGGGAAAAAGATTTATGCCCTCTTTTTCAGGGTTGAAGAACAATTACCTTATGACCCACCTGCCTAGGATAGACTAAGTTTACAGGGAAATTAACGATTTCTCGTTTTAGGGTTATCACTTTAAATATAATAGATTTAACTGACCATTCCATATATCCATCCTTAGAAACTCCCTAAGTATTAATCATTTCAAAGTGATACTACGGGCGGCGTTCTTCATTACCACTTAGTTCCCGTAGAACCAACGGAACAAAGAAAACCTTGGAAGAACTAACACTTTAGAAAAACCAAGCATTAACAGAGAACCAAAATATTAATACGTAGCAGGCTGTCACCCATTTATAAATGCAATAATGCAGTTCGTGCAATGCAGGACCAGATTATTTTATTAAGCCAATAGTTCTTATTTAATTTTATGGTGATCATACATTACACACAATCATCATCATATTATTGCACAACATCAAATCATTGTATTATCACTTTTGTAATGATATATTAACAATCATACAATCAGATTACAACATATTTCCAACAAATCATTCATTTGCTTGTCTTTATATTATATGTTCAGCTATTTACAAGCACAAACAGTACAATATGACTGAATTACTCACCTGCTCATATTGACTCGATCGTAATAATCGGCTAGAAGATCTTCTAGGGTATCAAAGTCACCTATTAAGATGCATAAAGTATTCATCAATATAATAATAGATTATATAGCTAAATTCCTATACGTGGCTAGTGTCCTAAACTTGATATTTATCAAGTTTTAGTGATTAATACTAATTTTATGTTATTCTATACTGAACTCAGTATAGAAAATCATATTTATTTATTATTACTTAGTATCGTCGTGTTTCTCCTAATTTATTTCGTATAATTATTTTGTTATTTTTAGAAGTCACATTATTGTAAATTTAGCTTATTTCAATTTCCATTCTTACCTATTTTATCTATTTAGAACTAATATTTGATTATTTATTAACACTTATATTTTTCTCTAATTCTAGGGCTTTAAGAATTATCATATATTAATTAAAATATTCTAAATATTTGTATTTACTTATCTACTTAATAAATTCTATATTATCATATACATATATATACATATATTCTGTTCATATCAAAATAAGCTTCTGTAGAAGAAAATATGGGTGTACGCTGGCTCCTACGCTGCCGGCTCCTACGCTACCGGCTTTGAAACCCAGGTGCTGGTGTTCATTTGTCTTACGTATTATTTCATATTGGTTGCACCGGCTTTAAAAGCCGTCAGCTTTCAACGTACGCTGGACTCTACGCCGCCGGCGTAAAGTCCCAGATATCCAGCGTTCGTTCATTTTACGTGAAAATAATTTTTACGTAACTTTTGTTCAGTGTAAGCCGTCTCTGCAACCACCGCCTAACCTTGTAAGCCGCCGGTTGGACGTCTACACTGTCGGCTTATGGACAGTGTGTAGCACTGTTCATCATCTTCCTCGATGATCCAATTTTTATTTCTTAAATTTTCCACGTTAAAAACACTCCTAAACCATTCCTAAGTGTTTCTATATCTTAAATATATACATAAAACAACTCCTAACGCGTCTACAAATATATAATCTTAAATTTTGAATCTAGTAGAGTATAACTAAGGTTTCGAATTTTTACCTTAGTTGAGCCGATCCGATGGAATTCGAAGCTTGTTTTTGTGTTGATTATGTTCCTATGATCATCAAAAGTCAGTTCTAATCCTTCGATTTAAAAGAAAACCATTTGAATTACATCAACTCACCTTGAGCTTGTTTTTTAGTATTTTTCGTACCAGTTTTCTTCCTATTCAAATTGGTTTGTGTTGGACTAGTTGATCTCTGTTTTTAGGTCGTTTTGGCTGCTACTTAAGATTAGTTTCGTTCTGGAAAGTTTGAGAGAAGGTTGAAGTTGTTTGTTTGTTCATTAATGAACTTAAACATATATATATATATATATATATATATATAGAAGGATGAAGAGGGAAGCTTGCGGCTGTGTTTCCTTCGGCTGTTTGATCTGAATTTCCTCCACATTTAGCACTGTTTAATCAGTTGTTTTCATGGTCATTAATGTGGAGCTTACTTGGCAATCCTTGATTGGTTATAGGGTTGATTTTGTTGACAATTTTGGTGCATTATTGATCAAATTTTGGCTCTTCTTCCGTGAGCAATTTGCAACTGAAATCTCCACCGAATATATATATATAATATATATTAATATTAGTTAATCAACTTAGTTTTAGGATAGTTTACTAAGTTATACGAGTATAATTTAGCTAATATTTGAGAGTTTTTGTACAAAAATATGTTTATAGGATTCTACAAAATACTTAGATTATCAAATAATACAATTTGAAGTTTTAAATTTACGTAATTAATTGTTTGTAGAATTTTATCTTCCGAAATTAAGGTTTCTTAAGTTCATTAGGTCAATTTTTTATTTAGGCTCCAATAGCTTAAGAAAACCCTAATTAGAACATTAGTGTGATTCAATTATTTATTTGAAGTTTAGATCTTGAGTTATAGATCAGTTTATGTTTTCGTTGTGTATTTATAGTCTTAACGGTTTATCTTTAGGTTATCGTTTCTTATCTATAAGCATAATTAATTAATTAATTATTATCGCACTTGATATCGAGGCTAAACTATATATATATATATATATATATATCTATCTTTAGTTTTTGATACCTATCATGAAATCTTATTAGTAGCGTTTAATACTATATAGGAATCTTAAATTTAGGGTTTAAATCCAAACATAGGCTCATTACTACTCATTGATCTAATCTCAAATCATTGTTGAGTTCAAAAGCAATCATTTAATTTCTATATTTATATTTTTCCATTTAATCTAATTGTATAACAAGTTTCGGGTTTGAATTTTAGATTTCCTTTTTAATCATATCTTGAATTATCCGTTCAAGATACGAAATCTCGTTTTTGGTATCAATTAGGGTTAAAGAAGTTCTTTATTTGATTTTCATATCCTTATCCAGCCAAATTCAATGTATTAATCTATTCTTAGACTTTTATTAGGATCTAAGTCTATTAACTAGTTCATATATTCTATTTTAGAGTCATGTACTAATGTGGAAAAATTTCCAGGGTTTACATTCTCCCCCCCCTTAAAATAAGCTTTGTCCTCAAAGCTTGAGCACGTACCTGAATCCTCATACAAATGCGGATAGTTTTCTTGATTTCCTCTTCCAGTTCCCATGTAATCTCTTCTGTTTGGAGATCCCACAATACTTTGACGTAGTGAATTTCATTGTTCTTGAGAACTTGCACTTTCGGTCCAATATTCTAACTGGATGTTTTTCGTAAGTCAAATTCTGCTTTAAATTAATTGGTTCCAACTCAACTATCTTATCTGGATCTGGTACATATTTTCTTAAGACCGATACATGGAAAACATTATGTATACCAGACAAATTAGGTAGTAATGCAAGACGGTATGCTAGATTCCCAACTCGTTCTAATATCTCAAATGGTCCAATATATCTAGGACTTAATTTTCCTTTTGTTTGTCTACCATGAAGACTTTTGATTGGACTTATTTTTAAGTATACATGTTCTCCTTCATTAAATTCCAATTCTCTTCTCTTCAAGTCTGCCCAATTCTTTTGTCTATCTTGTGCTGCTTTCATTCTTTGCTTTATTACTGAAACTTTTTCAATTGTTTCCTGAACCAATTCAGGTCTAACCAATACTTTCTCCAAGTTATCCCAGAATAATGGTGACCGGCACTTTCTACCATATAGGGCTTCATAAGGTGGCATCCCTATGCTTGAGTGGTAACTGTTAATGTATGCAAATTCCACTCGTGGTAAATCTTGGTCCCAATTTCCTTTGAACTCCATAATACATGCTCTTAACATATTCTCCAGTGTTTGAATGGTCCTTTCTGTTTGTCCATCAGTTTGAGGATGATAAGCTGTGCTAAATTTCAATTGGGTTCCCAAAGCTTTTTGTAGTCCTTGCCAAAATCTGGAAACAAACCGTGGATCTCAATCTGATATTATACTAATAGGTACACCATGTAATCTCACAATCTCCTTCAAATATATTCGTGCCAATTTTTCTAATGGATATGTCATGTTAATTGGCAAGAAATGAGCTGACTTCGTTAGTCTATCCACAATAACCCAAACAGCATCATGACCCGCATTTGTCTTAGGTAATGAGCACGCAAAATCCATGGAAATTTGATCCCATTTCCATTCAAGAATTGGCAATGGTTTCAACAACCCACCTGGTTTTTGGTGTTCAGCTTTTATCTTTTGACACACATCACATTTAGCAACAAATTCTACAATATCCTTTTTCATTCCATTCCACCAATATGCACTTTTAAGCTCTTGGTATGTCTTTGTTTCTCCTGGATGTATAGAATATCCAGAATAGTATGCTTCATGCATTAATTCTTTCCTTAAGTTTTCATCATGTGGCACACACAATCTTTTATTCATTCTTAACACCTCTTCTTCATCCACATGAAAATCCTTGTATTTTCCTTGGGATATTCCTTGTTTAACCTCTTGGATTTCAATATCCTCTTTCTAAGCTTCCTTAATCCGTTGAAGTAAAGTAGGTTCTAAAATTAGGTTCCCTAATTCAGCTTCCAATCCTTGCATTGAAAATTCCAAGTTTAATCTCTCAAATTCCTTGATAAGTTCTTTCTATTCTGTCAATATTGAGGCTACTTCTCCATAACTCTTTCAACTTAATGCATCAGCCACGGCATTCACTTTACCAAGATGGTAGTTAATAGTAAGATCATAATCTTTGATTAATTCCAACCATCGTCTTTGGCTCATTTCAACTCTTTTTGTGTAAATATACTTCAAACTTTTGTGATCCGTATATATTTCACATTTATGTCCATACAAGTAGTGACGCCAAATCTTGAGTGCAAATACAATAGCTACTAATTCCAAATCATGAGTGGGGTAATTCATCTCATGTGGTTTTAATTGTCTAGAAACATATGCTATTACTTTTCCATTTTGCATTAACACACATCCTAAACCATTTCTGGATGCATCACTGTAGACAGTATATAGATCCTGGTAATTGGGCAGAACCAAGATTGGTGCTGATATTAACCTCTTCTTCAGTTCTTGGAAACTTTGTTCACATTGATCATTCCACTCAAATTTCTCATTCTTCCTGGTCAATTGTGTCAGGGGTCGTGCAATTTTTGAGAAATCTTTCACAAATTTTCGATAATATCCCGCTAATCCCAAGAAACTCCTAATTTCTGTAACAGTTTCAGGTCTTTTCCATTCCACAATAGCTTTAACTTTTGCAGGATCAACCGATATTCCTTCTCCAGAAATAATATGTCCAAGGAATGATATACTTCTAAGCCAAAATTCACATTTAGACAATTTGGCATACATCTTATTGTCTCTCAGTATCTGTAACACACTTCTCAATTTCTCATCATGTTGTTCTTCAGTAGATGAATATACAAGTATATTATCTATGAAAACAATCACACATATATCCAACAAAGGTCTAAAGATACGATTCATCAAATCCATGAAAACTGCAGGTGCATTGGTTAGTCCAAATGGCATGACCAAAAATTCATAATGACCATACCTAGTACGAAATGCAGTTTTTGGTACATCCTCTGCTTTAATTCGGATTTGATGATATCCTGACTTTAAATCAATTCAAGAAAATACCTTTGGTCCTCTCAACTGATCAAAGAGATCATCCATTCTGGATAAAGGATATTTGTTCTTGATAATTACTCTGTTTAATTCTCTATAATCAATACAGAGTCTCATTGAACCATCTTTCTTCTTAACAAACAATAATGGTGCTCCCCAAGGTGAAATACTAGGTCTGATAAATTCTTTATCCAACAATTCTTGTAGTTCCACCTTTAATTCTTTTAATTCCATAGGTGCCATGCGATACAGAGCTTTTGATACTGGTTCTGTTCAAGGTATCAAATCAATTGAAAATTTCACTTCTCTGTGTGGGGGCAATCCCGGTAATTCGTCTGGAAATATATCCGAGTATTCACACACTGTTCGGATAGTATGAATATCTAATACTTTAGATTCACCCTCGGTTGTTCCAAGAATACACCCGTTTAACTCCATATCTTCTTCATTTTCCACTTCAATTGCTGTTATTCTATTCTCAACTCCTTTGAGTATTTCACCCCTATACTCCTTTCGCTCTCCTTGGTTATTGACAAAAGATACCATTTTGAGATGACAATTAACTTTTACTTTTATAGCAGTTAACCAAACCATACCCAGAATAATACCATATTTTTGCATCTTTATCATGATTAAATCAACAATTGATTCTTGATTTCCAATCTTTAATGGACAACTCTTTATCATCTCCCGTGTTACTACTAAATCTCCAGTTGGCATAGTAACCTCAATTCTTTACTCATGCTTTCGATTGGTAATCTTATACGTCTTGCTTACCCTGTATTTATGAAAGAATGTGTCGCTCCCGTGTCAAACAAAACATACGCGGTTTGATCCCCTACTTGAATTGATCCTATGTATCAATTATTAAATTCACGTTATTTTCAATTTATAAGGACTTCTATTGCTCCTTTACTTGTGATTGTGTCTAATAACTTTAAATAAACAAATATGTAACTACATACCTGCAATAAGTCCATTTAACCCTATTGTCTTAGTTAGCACTACTAATTTATTCCTGCTTGACATGTGTCCTTATCCCTTTTCCTTCTTCTTCTATTTCTCTTCAGCATCCTCTCTCTCTCCCCTCATTGCTTCTCTCTCTAATACCAAAAACCACCAACCCTACACACACACACTCTCTCTCTCCCTATAAATCAAACTCTGTACCATATATTCATCATAAGTGGTTCATTATAAAAGTGATTTATAACATCACCAGCAAGATAGAATTTAGAAAAATAATGTGTCAACTGTAGATGGACTCACTTGTACTAATTTCTTGATTAGGTTTTTTTATTGAACCGTATAAGTCAACAATTACATACAATAAAAATTTCCTCAGAAGGATCATGGAGGGTGTAGTTATGAAGAACAAACACAATCCATATTAATAGCAATTCCTGAACAACCCAATTCCATATAACAACACGTTAGAGTTCCAAGTAACAACATCTCGCACTGGAATTTCATCGAATAGGTACTGTGCATCCTCAATACTACTACACTATCCATAGAAATCAACGATAGCAGCAGACATTAATGTGATTTGGCAGTCACATCATATTTTTCACAGTGGTTTGATATTCATTCAAGTGTCCCATGATTCATGCTTATTACTATGCAACAATATTATTATCACAGCACCATTATTTTCTTCCGAACTATTTTCTTAAGTAGAATGAACTCTTTAGGGAAAGCATTGAGCTGTTGTAGGAACAAGTAATTTTTAATGCATAATGGCCATAAAATTTATATACCATGGGCTCTTAAAAGATAATTTCAATTCTACAGACCATCCCCTTTATATTTGCTAGTCTTAGCTTTTCATATAATTAGTTGCATTTTGTTATCTGTTTCATCCTTACGACAATTAATTATATATATAGTGTGTTCAAATAAGAAGGAGGAGGAAGAGAGATATTGAGATTCATATGATTTGTGTGCAGAGAGAGAGAGAGAGGTGGGTGGTTTATGATTGTAGAGAGAGAATCAAAAGAGAGAGAGGGACAGGATGTAGAAGAGAGAAAAAGAAGAAGAAGATAAAGGAGGGTACATGACAAGCAGAAATAGGTTATTAATGCTAACTAAGATAACGGAGTTAAACAAAGTTAGACAGGGTAGCTTTTTTGACATGAAAAATGAATCTAGGTAGTGAATTGAGTTAATTGTATATTTAAAAAAAGTTCAGAGAGTGTTCATAACATTAGCCCAAATATAATTATTTGTGCTATCTAATAATTTCTTCATCAATATCGATATCCGAGATATATATTTCACCAATATACATATATAGATCTTTTAATTTTTTTTCTCTTGATTTTTTTTTAATTTACATATTAATAGTCTGGACTTTCTAAATTCTTAAAACATTTTGTGACAATAACCTTGTATATATTGCAATTTTAACCATTGATTATAATAGGATAACTTAAGAATGAAAAAATCTAGAGGACCCATCCTTGTTCTCTCTTAAATATACATATGTGATTAACATTATTGTAAATATAATATGATATCCACATGTCTATTTAATTATGCATATATTCATATAAGAAATTGTATTTCGTTTATCATTGGAGATAGCTCACTAATTTCTATGAGAAGAATTTATATAAGCATTGAAAAGTTGTCATATCCATGTTGTTAAATTATCCACAAACCCCCGCATCACAAAACCCCCTCCCCCAAAAAAAAAAATGAATGAAAGAAAGAAACATTTAAGATGATATTCGTTTTGCATTTGTAAAGGCCATTTTTTATTTGATATTGCCAAATACCAAAGCAATATGTATCTAGCTAACGAGTAACAAATAGAATTATTTCCTTTCAATGGAGTGATTCCTTTCTCTCTTAAAGTGGCAACATGTTTATATCCTAAAAGAGAGAAGGCAGACGAGGTCTAGAATTGCACAGGTACATTAAATATTTCCATAGCTAGGTCCATAACGAAAAACACTCATGAAAAAGGAGCGGCCATGTAATCTCTTATAGCAAGCAATAATAAGAGCAGTAAGGTGTTGATTGGCATCATCATCATAGGTCTCACGCAACCCATCAGAGATAGACTGAAACTGGAAATTAGGCAAGCCTTTGAGCGCATCAGCACCCCAGACTTAAGCAACCTTCCGTGACTGTAGTTAGCGCTGACAAATATTATGCGAAATTAAACCCTTATGATGGAGGAGCCCAGCTAACTTTAGCATTGCTCCTATGCGACCTTGATATGGGGCTGGAACACATACTACGTGAAGCTTTTTCATAGCTTTAGAACCCATATTCTTCCTTAAAACCCTCTCACCCACAAAAGGGAAATACCTTTTATGCTCAGGTTTTTGATGCTACAGAGTTTCTGTAAGGGTTCAAATCATGCACTATACACATTCTATGGCTAATGAAACCAAATCATGGAAACTTATATGATAGCAAGTCATTGAGTAAATAAATTTTTTAAAAATGCAATTTTATTTTTTTCTATCTAATAGTTATCATATACTCTCTTTATTTGAATAATCTATAATAGTAAAACATATAACTTTCAAAGCGCTACCTGCTTGCTCACATTACAAACTTATTTTTTATGAGGAAAGAAACTTGTTATAGAAAATATATTAATAATTATTCATTACTCAAATCTATAAGTGACAATTCAAAGTTATAATCATTTTTTTAAATACCAATATCAAAATAAAAAATTAGCAAATAAAAATCCTATCATAATTTTATTTCATTATCTTGAAATATAAGAGCAGCAGCCGTGTGAATCATTGTTGTTGAGGGTATTGAGAGTTTCAAGTCCCTGCAACATAGAACATGGTTAGTGGTATGCTGAGGGTACTTGACGCGGTCACTCCGATACTTAAATCAGATAGTGAGTTACCCAAAATGTATAAAATAATTTATTAGACGAGAGTTACTTGTCTATGCCTCATGGAAGGAGAGGCCATTTATAAGTAAGGTGATAAGAGGTAAATGTCGTGGTCATCGAGGAAAGGGTGACTGTTGAATCGACTCGTTTTCTATTTCCTTAAGCACTTGAGGGGGGTTCTAATGCGCACACACCGATTGATCTAGTGGCAACTGAAGGAGCTGCAAGAAGGTCTTCCAAAGCCATGAGGCTGGGTAGCGCTGGTGACCAAACTTCCAGATTCACCATAAGGGAGGTAGTTGAAGAAGAGAAGCACATGTCATGGAGCGATGGTCTTATCAAGTAAGATGTTTTCAAAGAGATGATCTTCTTGTAAGAAAAGGAAAGGTTAAAGGCATTTTGTATGGGCTGGAGTCTGAGGGGGATGTGTTGAACTTTGCAACCCATTAGGTTTACGAGGTAGGGGATCTTGTTGTTTGGGTTAAGATCGTGAATGAGTTCATCGTTGATGTTCTCTCTCTCCTTTTTTTAAAGGCTTGGCCACTACGACCAAGGTCATCAAGCATCTGCAAAAGAGGAAGAGGAAGGTAATTTTTGTCTTTCTTAGTATTATTTTGGTAGGCCTTTTATACCTTGTGTTTATTCTGTTGTTAGTGCCTTAATAAGATCAAGAGGCAATCTCAAGGGATCTTAGATTAGCAGAGGTGAAGCAAGGCGAGAAGAAGGCTTTGACAGAATGTAGTAATCTTCAAGGATAATATGTAAATGACATTTACTGGTTGGAGGGTTAGTTGATTTTCTTCGAAAGCGGGGCGACCATTGCTAAGCTATGAAGTTGTTGGAGTTGGTTGTTGGTGACTTTAAAAGGAGATGGATCATGGTTGAATAAGCCTGGAACAGCTTGTCTCATGAGTTGGAGGAGGTCCATACGAAGCTAAGCGTGCTAAAAATGACCAATTTCAATAGACTATAAGGCTACCCAGTGAAGATCCCTTTTCTTCTTGAAAAGGTATCTATACAAGTGTCATTAAGTGATTTTGATGAAAACTTCCACATTCCAGCCCCTTCAAAGTCTACCAATCACTTTTTGCTAAAAAAGGTTTATTATGGTGGACTATAGGTAATTGATTTTGAGCTATTGAGTTCACCCTATGAAAATCCTTTTTCTTCTTGAGAGAGCATCCGAACAAGTGATATTAAGTGATTTTGGTAGGAGTTTGCTTGCTTAGAGCCTTAAAATGTCCTTTAGTCCAAATTTTGCTTAAAATGACCAATATCAATGGACTTTAGGCCATGAAGTTTGATATTTCGAGGTCACTATGAAAATCCCCTTTTTTATTGATTTGACATTCATACAAGTGACTTTAAGTGTTTTTTGGTGGAACTTGTGCTTTTTAGGCCTCAAAAAGTCCATAAATCTAATTTTCACTAAAAATGGGCGATTTCGATCAATTATAAGCCATGAATTTTGAGCTTCCAAGATCACCTTATTGAAATCCATTTCTTTCAAGAGAAGACATCCATACAACTTCCATAAAAGTGATTTTAGTGGAAACTTACATGTTCTAGGCATAAAAAATTCTACTAATCTAATTTTTGCTAAAAATTGCTGATATCAATAGCTTGTACACCATGGTTATTGCACCTTCGGCTTCACCCTTATGTAAATCCTTTTCTTCTTAAGATGACATACATACATGTGTTGTTAAGTAATTTTAGTGGAAACTTGTGCGCTCTAAGTCTCAAAATGTCTACCAATCCTTCTGTTACTTAAAAAAGGCCAATTTTGATAGACTAAAGGCCAAAGATTTTAGGATTCCATGTCACCTAAAGAAAATCCCCTTTTTTCTTAAGAGGACATTAGTGAAAATGCTATTAAGTGTTTTGGGTGGAAACTTGCCAGTTTCAAGCTTCCAAAAGTCAATCAATTCAATTTTCGCAAAAAAGTGGTTGATTCTGGTGGACTATAGGCCATGGATTATGAGCTTCTAGATTCATCCTATGAAAATCCATTATCTTCTTAAGAGGACGATTATATATGTGCCATTAAGTAATTTTGGTGGAAACTTACATTTTATAGGCATCAAAAAGTCCATTGATCCAATTTTTGCTAAAAATGATCAATTTCAATGGACTATAAGCCATAGATTTTGAGCATTTGAGGTCACTTAATGAAAATCCCTTTTCTTCTTTAGAAGGCATCCATGCAAGTGCCATTGAGTGCTTTTTATAAAAATTTGTTCATTTCAGGCCCTTGAAAATCCACTAATCTACTGAAAGTTATCAATTATGGTGGACTATATGCCATGGATTTTGAGCTTTTAGCTTCACCCTATGAAATTCCCTTTTCTTCTTAAGAGACAATACATGTAAATGCTATTAAGTGAATTTGGTGGAAACTTGCATGCTACACACCTCAAAAAGTCCTTTAGTCCAAATTTTGCTAAAAATGGCCAATATTAATCTACTATAGGACAAGAATTTTGATTTTTTGAGATCACCTCATGAAAATCCCTTTTTTTCCTAAGTAGACATCCATAACAATGCCATTAAGTAATTTTGGTAGGAACTTGCACATTTTAGGCATCAACGACCTCCAATTTTCAATTTCAATTGAAAATAAGTTATGGATTTTAAGCTTCTAGAATCACCCTATGAGAATCCCTTTCTTTTAAGAGAGGACACTAGTACAAGTGTTATAATGCGATTTTGGTGGAAACTTTGCTTGTTCTAGGCCTTAAAAAGTCCATTGATCTAATTTTTGCTTAAAATAGTTGATTTTAATGGACTATAGCTCATGGATTATGTGCTTCAGTATCATCTTGGGAATGTTAGTCCCATAGGTTAAGTAACCAAGAGAAGGGGTAGATTGGTTATTTTGAAAACTTTTTATGAATTCTAATTTAAACCTACTTGCAAAATAGGTTCTCAAACAATGTATGACATTTGTTGGACACCTTTTATGGAAGTCCTCTTGATATCTTAACTTAAGATATAGGCAAGTTTGATTAGTATACATCTTTTCTTTGCAAGTTATAAATTTATATTCCTTTAAGTTGATTATTTTGAATTACATATCAGGGTTAAATGCGAAAACAATAGAATAAGTAAAAGAGAAGAGAGAAGAGAATAATGCATGTTGATGTATAGTAGTTCCACATTTTGTGTCAATTTATTCTTCCAACTCCACGCTAAGGTCTTGGTTGTCTTTATCAATTTGTTCATGTTGAGGCCGAATTTTGCTCCTATTGTCCTAAAGGTCTCAATCTGTATCAAACCCAGCCTATTTAACACAGAACACTGGATAAGGAACTAATAAGATTTTCGTAAAAGCCCGGTTTTTTAAAAGTAATATGATTAGAGTTGCTACTGGCTAAAGCCGGAAAAAGAGAGAACCAAAAACCAAATGGGTGGTTTGATTTTCGGTTTGACCACTAATTTGCATGAAAAACTAGAAATTGATGGATCCAGAGGCTGCTGCTACTTTAAAACCTAAACGGTTGTCTAGGCTTTTATAGGATTTAAAAATTCTAAAGATATGGCCAAAAAGAGGTTAATTTTTGGGTTTTTTAACTTTTTTAATTTAAATTTTTTTGTAAAAGGGTTTATATATTTACAAATAATATTTTTTTCTATCCTTTTTTTAAGTAACGTAAAAGTTGTTTATTGTTGTGACCGCCCCGCAGGTGTCTACGTATCCATTAGTCAGAATCAAGTCCCCATAATTTGTTTTGACTTTTGTAAAATTTTTAATTTTTTTTAAATTTTGAAAACCAACTAAGTTTAAGTAATTAATTAATTGGTTTTAATTTTTGGAAATTTCTAAAAATATCTAATTTTTGTGTTTTTGATTTTTTTTTTTAATTTAAGTACTAAATTTTGGAGAACCCCATTTATTTTTGTTTTTTTTTTTTGTATTTTTTAGAAAATAACTAAGATGATATATATATATATATATAAGATGAAAAAATATTTTCTAATACTATAAGGGTAAAAAGAGATTTTTGTTGATTTTTATTTTATTTTTATTTTTAGTTTTTTAATAAAAAGAAAAGATGATATTTACAAGGATAATCTACTAAATCATATTCGTTGTAAACTATTTATCAAAAGCTATGTATCAAATTTAGCACAAATGATCAAAAGGATAATAATCCTAAATCTATACTCATATTTTTATTGATTTTTTATAAGTTAATCTAAAAATTTTATTTATTAGTTTAGCTAAAATTTATAAAAATTTTATTTACTGATACCTAATCATCAGTAAAAAATATAGCATGCGGATCAGTATAATCTCTCTCTAACACATACACACATATTTTTCCTTTTCTCTTTTTTTTTTTTTTACTATTTCCTGCTTCATATTACATTCACATAAGAATATTCACAGACAAGAAATCCAGTAGAAAGAAAACTAACTAACAGGATAAATTAACAAAACATGATAAAAATTCAAGAGAATGGACTTTCACATTACAGACCTAGCTTTAGATGACGTTGGAAGTGGCGGTTGCTGGAACGCTGATGAAGTGGAGGTGTTTCGCAGTGAAAATCTAGGTCTCCTTTGAACTTGTTCCCAAGTTCGGATCTTTTGGGTCTCTGTCTTAAGCTTGAGGAGCAGCTATACAAAAATGAGCTCAAAATGAAATGAAAAAAAAAAAAAAAAAAACTCATAATTGGGCTCGTTAGAGCTTACTATGCAACACGCGCATGTCTCCCCAGGCGAGTGGGAGCTGGCTGACGCGCAACTTACGCACTAAAATAATTTCCTTATTGTGCACTCGTGTAGAATCGAACCTTTGCCTCATTCCTATCCTCCAACCCCTTAGCCAACTGAGCTTAGTTATCAATTTAAATTATAATTGAAAGATTCGAACCAAGCCAAATGTGATTTTAATAACAATAGGCCAAAATTAATACGAGTCCAAGGTCCAAATTAATTTCCAAATGAAGTCCAAAGGATTATAAAATCGATATTAATCCTATGATAAGCCCAAAGTGAAATTTTCTTTATATTTTCTTCTTTTTCAATTTTTTTGTTTTAATTTTAGAAAGCTTATTTACTACAAAGATGAGGTTTTTCTATTTATTTTTTAATTTTCTAATTTTTATATTCTCTTTTTTTAATTTTATAATTTTTATTCTTTTTTGTTAATTAATTTTTTTAATTTACCTAATATTTTTTGTATTTTAGATAATTTATTGCATTTTCTACTCTTTTTATAATTTTTATGATTTTTGAATTTTTATTATTTTTTATGATTTTTTTGAAAAGGGAGCAAAAAAGGGGCTGTCACAGTTCCACTAAAGGCAATCAAATTGATGAAGAAGTATAAAGCAGTTTTGGTTTTGCTATAATACTAACAACCTACATTGCCTATCTTAACTTCTATCTAAGCTAACTCATTGTCCTACAGGTGTTCTTTGTGATAGTTCTCACTAACTCAATAAATATAAAAGAGAGTATCTCAAATGTAGAAGAGTATAATAATAAAGGCCTTTACTTTTTAATACAAAGAGTAAATAGAAAAGTTCTACAACTTCTAAAAGTAAATCAGAGTATGTTCGAGTGCTTCTTTTGAACGATAGAATGGCTCCAATCAATGCTTAGCTAATCTCATGAAATTTGTAGACTTTTATAGCTTTTGTTTTAATGATAATTCTCGTGCCTTTTTACTCTAGAACAAGTCTTAAATTTATAATGCTTCAGACAAATAGTCTTCTATTGTAATTAAGGTAGGAAATATTTCTTCTGTTTGTTGCTTCAATATCTTCATGATTCTCCAACATATTTTAATTTGAATTCTTTCTTCAAATGCTACAGGGAGATGTTAAATACATGATAGAAAATATTATAGGTTGTGTCTACAAGATTTTAGCTTATAACTTGTCAAAATGAGCAAGATAGAGAAAAGGTATCATTTTGAATTCCTTAATCTTCCTTATGTTGGTGCAATCTTCTTATCGTCCTTTCTATTTCTAGTCATGATTGATCATAATAAAACTTCCACACAACTTTTCTTTAATGCAAGTTCTAGGCCTCAAAAATTTGGTCAATGCCAATCCTACAAAAAATGGTAGATTTCGATGGGCTATATATAGACCATGGATTTTGACCTTCCGAGATTACCCTATGAAAATCCCTTGTCTTCATCTTAGGACATTCATAAAAGTGAAATAGCGTGATCTTGGTGGAAAATAGTGAGTTCTAAGCCTCGAAAAGTCAACCAAATCTAATCCTACTAAAAGTGACATGTTTTGAAGGATTATATTTGAAGCATTTGGGGTCACCCTGTGCAAATCCCTTTCATATTGTTAAGACATTTGTACAAGTGCAATAACGTGATTTTAGTTGACATTTGACAATTCTAGGCATCGAAAAGGTCCACTAATTGCAGTCATGAAAAAATGGCCGATCTTGGTTATAAGCCATGGATTTTGAACTTTCATGGTCATCCAGTGAAAATCTCTTCTCTTTACCTCAAGACATTTGTACAAGTGCAACATGATGATTTTTGTTGAAATTTGTAAGTTCTAGACCTTAAAATGTCAACACCTCCCAATCATGCAAAAAAAAAAAAAAATGGCTGATTTTGATGGACCATAGGCCATGATTTTTGAGGTTTTGAAGTCTCCCTACGAAAATCCCTTTTCTTCTTCTTAGGAAATCCATACAACTGCAACATAGTGATTTTGGTGCAAATTTTTTAGTTTCAAGCCTTGAAAGGCCAACTAATCCCAATCCTATTAAAAATAATTGATTTCAATAGACTATAGGCCATGGAATTTTGGCTTCCTCTATCATCCTATGGAAAAACCCATTTTTTTGTTCTCAACACATCCGTACAAGTGCAATAGAGAGATTTAGGTCAAAAATTGTGAGATCTAAGCCTTAGTAGGTCTAACAATGCAAAACCTACAAAAAAAATGGCTAATTTGAATTGGATATCGGCCATAAACTTTATTCTTCCGAGGTCACCTTATAAAAATCCCTTCTCTTCTTCTTAAGACATCCACAAATGTGAATCAGAGTGATTTAGCTTGAAATTTGTGAGTTATAGGCCTCAAAAGGTCAACCAAACCTATCTTCCTGAAAATTGAAGATTTAGTTAGACTATAGCCCATAGATTTAGGGCATCCAAGGTCACCTCGTGAAAATGATATTTTTTCTTCTCAAGACATTTGTACAAGTGTAATAAAGTGATTTTGGTTGAAATTTGTGAGTTATAGGAATCGAATGGTCCACCAGTTATAATCATGCAATAAATGGCTAATTTTAATGTAGTATAGGCCAAGGATTTTGATCTTCCAAGGTCATCTAGTGAAAATCTCCTCTCTTCATCTTAGGACGTCCATACAAGTGCAACACAATGATTTTGTGGAATTTTGCCAATTTTAGGTCTCGAAAGGTTAACCTGTCCCAATCTTACTAAAAATGCCTGATTTCGATGACTATGAAAATCCATTTTTTTTTTCTTCTCAAGACATCTGAGCAATTGCAACATAGTGATTTTTGTGCAAATTTAAGAGTTGCAGGCCTCAAAAGGCCAAACTATCCCAATCTTGTTAAAAATGACTTTTTTTGGTAGATTATAGGCTATGGATTTTGAGCTTTCTATGTCATCTTATGAAAAGTCCATTTCTTCTTCTTAGCAACTCTGGAGAAGTGCATCAAAGTGATTTAGGTTAAAATTTGTAAGTTCTAGGTCTCAAAAGGTCCATTAATGCCAATCTAAAAAAAAATAGGTGATTTTGATGGGTTATATACCATAGATTTTGAGCTTCCAGGTTAACCCATGAAAATTCCTTCTCTTCTTCTTAAGCTATCCAAACAAACTAATTTAAGGCATATGGGGTCACACTATGAAAAACACTTTCCATCCTCTCAAGATAATTATACAAGTAGGAAAATTGATTTTGGTCGAAAATTGCATGTTCTAAGCATTGAAAGCTCCAGCAATCCAAATAATGTGAAAAATGGTCGATTTGCAAGTCTTAGGCCTTAAAAGGTCAACAAATTCCAATCTTACTAAAAAAGACTGATTTCTATGGATCATAGGTTGTGGATTTTGAGCTTCTCAGGTAACCCTATGTAAAAACCCATTTTTTCTTCTTAGCACATCCTTATAAGGTAATAAAGTGACTTTGGTTGAAGTTTATGACTTCTAGGTCTTAAAACATCCACCAATGCCAATGCTACGAAAAAAAAGGCAATTTCGATCGACTGGATGTTGACTTTTGGGGGTCACCTTTTGAAAATCTCTTCTCTTCTTCTCAAGACATCTAGAAAAAGTGCAACAAAGTGATTTTGGTGAAAATTTATGAGTACTCGGCCTCAAAAGGTCAATCAAACCTAATATTATAGAAAATGGCCAATTTTGGTAGAGTATAGGCTATAAATTTTGAGTATTTGGATATCACCCTATGAAAACTTATTTATTCTTCTCAGGACATTTATACAAGTGTAAAAAGTCATTTTTGTTGAAATTTATAAGTTCTAAGCATCAAAAGGTCTATCGATCCTAATAATCCAAAAGTTGTAGAATTTAGTGCATTATAAGCCACAGATTTTGAGTTTTATGGGTCATCCTATGAAAACCTCTTCTCTTCTTCTCAAGACATCCATATAAGTGCAATACAATGATTATGGTGGAAAGTTGCAAGCTCTAGGCCCAGAAAGATCATCATGTCCTAATCATGCTAAAAATAGCCAATTTTGGAGAACTATAGGCTATGGTTTTTAAGTTTCAAAGGTCACCCTATGAAAATTACTTTTCTGCTTCTCATGAAATCCATACAATCGCAATAAAACGACTTTGATAGAAATTTGAAATTTTAAGTCTGGAAAGGCCAACCAATCCCAAACTTGCTAAAATTGGTCGATTTTGTAGACTATAAGTTATGTAGTTTAAGCTTCTTAGGTCATCCTATGAAAAACCCATTTCTTCATCTCAGCACATCGATACAAGTATAACAAAGTAATATAGGTTTAAATTTTCAAATTCTAAGCCTTGAAAAATTCACTGATGAAGATCTTTCAAAAAATGGTCGATTTCAATGGATAATAGGCCATGGATTTTGAGTATCTATGGTCCCCTGTGAAAAACCCCTTTCTTTTCTTAGAACATTTATGAAAGTGCAACAAAGTGATTTTGCTTGAAATGTGTGAGTTCCAAGCATTGAAAGACCCACAAATCCCAATCATGCATAAAAGAGTCAATTTTGGTGAACTATATGCTACAAGATTTGAGATTTCAGGGTCATCCAATTAAAATGTCTTCTCCTCTTATTAGGACATCGGTATAAGTGCAACATAATCATTGTTGTTGAAATTTGCAAGATCTAGACCACAAAAGGTCAACATGTCTTAATTATACTAAAAATGGTCGAATTCAAGAGATAATAAGTCTTGATTTTTTTAGGTTTCTAAGGTCATCCAATGAAAAGCACTTTTTTTCTTCTCTGCACATCTATACAAGTGCTATAAAGTAATTTAAGTTGAAGTTTACGAGTTCTGAGCCTCACAAGGTCCACCAGTGCCAGTCATATAAAAAATGGCCGATTTTAACCGACTAAAAGCCATGGATTTTGATCTTTTGGGGTTACCTTATGGAAATCCCTTCTCTTCTTCTTGGGAAATCTATAGAAGTGCAACAAAGTAGGTTTGGTGGAAATTTGCAAGTTGTAAGCCTTAACAGGTCAACCAAACCCAATCTTATTAAAAATTGGTTGATTTTGTTAGACTATAAGCCATCAATTTTAAGCATCCAAGGATCATCCTATGATTAAAAAAAAAAAAAACCTTTCTTCTTCTATGGACATTTTTAAAAGTTAAATAAATTGATCTAAGATGAAATTTGCGAGTTCTAATAAAGAAAAAAGCGACAAATTTCAAAGGATTATAGGCTACAGATTTTTAGTTTCCAGGGTTATCTTGTGCAAATCTCTTCTTTTATTCTCGAGACATCCATATAATTGTAACACAATGATTTTCGTTAAAATTTGCAAGTTACAGGCCTCGAAAGGTCAAATGTCACAATCTTGCTAAAAATGGCCAAATTTGGTAGATTATAGGTCGTGGTTTTTGAGTTTCCAAGGTCACCCTATCAAAATCCTTTTTCTTCATCTTAGGATATCTGTACACATATAAGAAAGTGAAGTTGGTGCAAATTTAAGAGTTCTAGGCCACGAAAGATCAACCAATCCCAATCATGCTAAAATAGGTTGATCTCGGTAGGCAGGTCATGGTTCGATCTATGATGAGTCAAACAAATCTTCCTCTATCCTTTTGGGGCCATGCCCTAGAAACAACTGCATTCACGTTAAATCGTGTTCCTTCTAAGGTGGTAGAAAAGATACCATATGAGATATGGACTAGGAAAAGGCCTAGTCCGTCTTTCCTCAAGATTTGAGGTTGTGAGGCTTATGTGAGACGTTAAGCCTTAGACAAATCAGGACCCAAATAAGATAAATGCCTTTTTGTGGGATATCGAAAAGAAACCAAAGGATACTACTTTTATAATCCCTTTGAAAACAAAGCGTTTGTTGCTCGGAACGGTATCTTCTTAGAAAAAGAGTTTATTTGTGGAAGAACCATTGGGAGTAGAGTAAATCTTGAAGAAGTTCAAGATCCACAAACTAGTGTAATACCGTCACTGGAAAGTCAACAAGGCACATAGTTACCTGTTGACCCTCCACAAGTAACACAAGACCTACGCAGGTCCGATAGGGTACGACATCAACTTGAGAGATATGGATTTCTCATAACAAATAGTCGTTATGTGTTGCTCATAGATCAAGATGAGCCCACTACCTATCAAGACGCCATAATGGGTCCAAATTCCGAGAAATGGTTGGATGCCATGAAATTTGAATTGCAATCCATGCACGACAATCAAGTATGGACTTTGATTGATCCACCTTAAGGTACTAAGACCATTGGGTGTAAGTGGGTTTTCAAAAAGAAGACTGGTATGGATGGCAAAATGCATACCTTTAAAGCACGACTAGTGGCAAAGGGCTTCAAGCAAACTCATGGTATAGACTATGATAAAACCTTTTCACCAATTGCTATACTCAAATCCATCAGAATTCTCATTGCCATTGCTGCGTATTATGATTAGGAGATATGGCATATGGATGTCAAAACAGCGTTTCTTAATGGAAACCTACTTAAGGATGTGTATATGACACAACTTGAGGGTTTTGTTCATCCTGAAAATTCTGGAAAGGTTTGCAAGCTTCAAAGATCCATTTATGGATTGAAGCAAGCATCTCAGAGTTGGAATCTTCGTTTTGATGAAGCAGTCAAAAAGTTTGGATTCATTAAAAACGAAGATGAACCTTGTGTTTACAAGAAAATTAGTGAGAATACAATTGTCTTTCTAGTGCTATATGTAGATGACATATTACTCATTGGAAACGACATTCCTACCTTACAAAAGGTCAAGTCTTGGTTAGGAAAGTGTTTCTCAAAGAAAGATTTAAGTGAGGCTGCCTATATTTTAGGCATTAAGATCTATAGGGATAGATCTATAAAAATCATTGGCCTAAGTTAGAGTGCATATATAGACAAAGTACTGAATAGGTTCGGTATGCAAGATTCAAAAAGGAGGATTCTTGCCAATGTTGCATGGTATAAATCTCAGCAAAACTCAATGTCCTATGACAAAAGATGAGTGAGATCGCATGAGTAAGATTTCTTATGCTTCAGCTATTTGATCAATCATGTATGCCATGTTGTGCACTCGACCAGATGTGTCATATGTATTGAGTATAACCAATAGATACCAATCAGATCCCGGTGAACCTCACTGGACAGCAGTCAAGAATATTCTTAAGTACTTAAGAAGAACTAAAGATGCATTCTTGATATATGGAGGATTGGAAGACGAGCTAGTTGTAAATGGTTACATAGATGCAAGTTTCCAATCTGACAAGGATGATTTTAGATCGCAATCTGGATATTATCATTTGATATTTATATATATATAAATAAACAGAGGCATTTCTTTTGTATTATTAGCATATTTACTTTGTAATAGAAATCCATGAATAATTTATTATTCTAAATGTTCCTAGATGCTCATTATTATGGGAATGATAATGAATTAAATCTAGTATGAGTTTTTATTTGGTAAACATGGGATGTCTATTTGTATGATGATACAAATGAAACTCATAGGCACATATTAGATGACTATATGCTGAACTGACCCACTATGAGATCACTACATGGAATATTGTCATAAGTGATTTTCATAATAACTATGTCAACGTATCCTTAGACCTGAAATCACCATAGGTTCCAACATGAGAAACGTTATGTTTCAACTCAATCAAACGTTATCTTTAACCGGATAACTATAAAGGTTAAGTTTGGGCATAATGTATATCATGTAGAGGAAGTTGAGTGATTAAGATGGGATTTGTCCCTCTCATTATGAGAGAGATATCTTTGGGCCCCTCGATAAGTGAGACTAACAAATGCATGGTCGTGCTCAAATGAATTGATAAGTGTTATCAATTTCATTTGTTTTATCAGTTCACTTAGAGATCGAGAAACAATAAGATTGAATGATATAAGAATGACACTGTCCATGTCTTATATTCAATCTATATATCGCGAGAAAAAAGGATGATGACATAAGTTATAGAACAGGAAAAATCGGATCACCGATCTTTATTTGATTTAGGTAAACATAATGTCTTGCTAGAGGCCGCTTATGTTTTTTTTACTGAAAAATGGTTTTTAAGTTAACTGCCAATATCAAATGAACCTACAGGGTCACACACAAAAGAATAAGCAAAAAAGGGATTATGGATTTTAGATATATGTGTGATTTGGCCTAGTGCAAGTGGGAGATTGTTGGTGATTGCGCCCTAGGCCAATTACTAAGTATTGTTATTTCATGTACTAGAATCCAATCACCAGTTAGTGATTTATTTTTAAAAAATCCAATGGGAAGAATATTAAATTATTATTATGAATAATAATTTACTATTACTACCAACCCTAGTAAGATTAGGGGCATTATCATCAGTGCAAAATACTGACATAATATAAATAGGTGTGATAGTGTCTCATTAGGGTTAAGACTTTTACTGTCACATTAGACAGTAGAGAAATTCTATAACCCTAAAAAAGAGAGAAAAACTCAGATCTTCCTCATCAATCTAGAAAGGTTCTAGATTGCGCTAGCACATAAGAAGTGATTCCTTTTTTGGTGGCTTGTTCGTGTGGACTACGTAGAGGGCACAACGAAATCGTGGTGTCTTTTAGATCCGGATCGCAAGAGTTTGATTTCAAATCTCTGGATACGAAATTGCAAGGTAAATCAAGAATTTATTCCTCTTGTTTCAAATTTAATCAAAGCACATGGATTCCGGTTTTAGGGTTTTTAATTTTCCGCTACAAATTTTTATGAAAATTCGCATAAAAACCCTACATGATAGGCCTTAAAAGGTCCACCAATACCAATTCTATAAAAAATGGCAAGTGAAAATCCCATCTCTTCTTCGAAGGACAACAACAGAAGTGCAATAAAGCTATTTTGATGGAAACTTGCGAGTTTTAGGTCTCAAAGGTAAAACAAACCTAACCATGCTAAAATTAGTTGATTTCGATAGATAGACCATGGATTTTGAGCATTTTGTCCCCTTGTGAAAAATCTCTATCTTCTATTAAGGACATTTGTATAAGTGCAACAAAATGATTTAGGGTGAAATTTTCGAGTTCTAGGTAATGAATGGTCTACCAATCCCAATGATGCAAAAAAAAGGCTAATTTCAATGGACTACAAGTTACAGATTTTGAGCTTCTAGGGTTATCTGGTGAAAATCTCTTCTCCTGTTCTAAAGGCATGTGTATAAGTGTAACATAATGATTTTTGTTTTAAATTTTCAAATTATAGGCCTCAAAATGTCTACATTTCATAACCCTCCAAAAAATGACCAATTTCAATGGACTATAAGTAGGGATGTAATTGGATTGAGTTTGAGACGGTTTTTGCAAAACCTAAACTTGAACTGAATACCCTATAGAGTTCTTGAAATCCATCCTAAACCCTATAGGTTCTTATCCATGAGCCCAAAACCTACTCAATAGACTATAAAGGATACTTAAACCCGAACCCGAACCCGAACCCAAACCCAAACCCAAACCCAAACCCAATAGTTACAATTTATTGATTGACATATAATGAAATTGAATACAATTGAAATAGAGATAGGAAAAAAAAAGGATCCTATGATTATGATGCACCATAAAAACCTGATTCAATTCCAATCCCAAATTGCAAATTTATAACATGAGAATACAGTAGTATGGTCTCTGCACAACATACCATTAACAATAACAACTTTATGGAAGTGGACCAAATCTAAGCATGCATAGCACTAACATAATATCCCTACACAATTTCTCATATGTGAGAAACCAAATTTGTGTTTTCATATCACTTCACTTGCTCGCATCTTAGGAATATTTAGTAGGTAGGGTAGAGTCCCATTCAACTGCCAAATGAAGAATAGCATAAAAAAAATCCAAATGAAGACAGAAGACCAATTGTCGAGCCTGGATTTTTCATTTCCCGGTTTAATTTCATTTAATTTGATTTATACCAAATCCTAACCCATTTGATACAAACCTTTAACTAGGAACTAAAAGAAACTTGATTTTCAAAAATTTTAGGAGTCACTACTTGATCAAAATCAGGAAAAAATTATAAGTTAGGATCAATGGGGTGGTTGATCCTAACTTAACCACTAGTCTGCGAAAAAATTTGATTTAAAACCAACTTTGTTAAATCAGAGAATTTTGTATTCAAGGGTTACCCTATTAAAACCATATGTTTACTACCTTAAAATTCTTAAATCAAAGCTTACTTTCTTAATACTCCAAAATTTATAAAGCGTGATATTTACAGTTTAATCATCATATTTTACAAATGAAAATAAGGCTTCCAATGTTTACATTTAATATTTACAAAGACAATGGAATAGAAAATTTTTCATTTTTTATGTCATCCCAAAGGTGCCTACAAATCCGTTAATCGGAATCAGACAATATACAGTTTTTTAATTATAAAAATTTTAGTGTATTGGTTATTTTTAGAGTTTTGAATTCTTTAATTATAAGTTTATTAATTTTTTTTAATTTTTTGAAAACATAATTTTTTGTGCTCCTAATGCTACCGATTTAAATATATATAGTTTTTTTAGGAAAACAGAATTTTTCTAAGCAATAAACTTAACTATATACTTCTTTTATGTCTTTATTATATATATATATATATATATATATATATAAACATTTAATTAATAAATTAAAGTAGGAGATGCACTTATGTGATGTGTGCAGGTCGGCTCCGGATCAAGTTGAACTTGGAGTAGATTTCGGGCCAGATTTGAACTACGGCTAGCGACTACCAGACTTCAAAACCACCGATTTGGTGGTTCTAGATGGCATACAGGTCGTTGGGCGAGGAGTTTGGTGGATGAAGAATGCTCTTGTAGTGATGGTTTGTCTCAAATGTGGCAATGAGTGATAGTTCCAAAGCTTTTAGTAGTAGCGCACTATGGTCCTGTAGTTGAAGCTAATTCTGATAGCTTTGAAGGCCAATCGAGCTACCTAAATGGAGCTCTTGTCTTGCTAAAACTTCCTTTAACTTTCGATTTATTCGATTTTTGCTTATGAACTCCAAAATTGGATTTTTATCATAGAACCCTAATTTTCAAATTCTTCCAATAGAGCTTTTTTTTTGTATTTCTGGTGAAATTTATTGTTTCTAATGCCATGAACAAAGGATTCAGCCCCTATTTATACTAACTAGGGGTCGAATTAGGTGGGATACAGCCATTAACTTTGAAGATGAAGCGCGTGTGTAATTGAACTTCCTAAGCTTGATTGAATGCGCTTTTTGCAATTTTCGAGCTTAATGAACATGGGAAAGAAAACAATGTGTTAAAATTTTTAAACATGTGCTTTTGGATGCTAAATGGAAGATCAAATTCAAACTTATACTTCGTATGCAAAAGCAAATTTTTTTACAAACTTTGGATAAAAAATTGAACGCTAAATCACAAGTTTAAGGACTAGTTTTTTATCCGAATTTGTAGTATCTCATGTGTTTTTTAACTCTCCTCCCTCAATTTGTGAAGAACGAAGTGAAAATGGGTAAAAAATGAGCTTGAAACGGCTCCATCATGTGAGAAAAACACGTCTTCACTTAAACAAGTGCGTTATAAGCATGGGCGTGTATATCTCACATGCCTAACTAAAAAAAAAAAAAAGAAGTCTGCTTTTGCGCAAAGTCAAACCTCGTTCTCTCCTTTGCATATGCATATGTTTTACCATTAGGCCATTGGCCTGTGCCTCAGTCATGGATTGCACATAACAATTACTTAAGCCTTCTAAAATAGGCCCAATTAAATAAGCCAATTCATATAGGTTATTCAATTGGGTCTAAGAAAATTTATAATTAAAATTAGTACTATATCAAGATCATATTACTTTTATTATTATAAACTTATATATTTTTTAATCTATTTATTTTTATTTTATTATTATTATTTTCTTCAATTTTTTTTGTAATTTAGGCTTAATATAATTTGAACTTTTACTATAAATTGAAGCCTTAAATAGACAAAAATGGAGTACCTACAACTATCTCTCTTTATGATATTGTTTAATAAAACTTCACCATAAAGATAAAAAGAGAGACCCCATTTTTACCTTTTGAAAATTTATGACAAACCTGGAGTTAGAAGCATTGCCCTCACAATAGATCCACTAGGGATTATGATTATGCAGGTTTGTCTCCTTTGAGCTAGTAAGTCTTAAATTAGAGTATTTAATTGGATATCGCTTATTTTATGTAAGCGATCTTAAAAGATAGGACAGTTCTCCTTCAAGCAAGTGCTCCTAACAGATGTATTTAAATAATGCTCCACTGAGCAAGTGATCCAAAAACTAGGATAGTGCTCCTTCAAGCAGGTGATCCTAAAACTAGACGACGCTTCTTTGAGCAAGTGATCCAAAAACTAGGATGGCACTACATTAAGTAGGTGATTCTAAAACTTTAGTGGACGACGTTCCAATGGGCAGGTGACCCAAAATCTAAGATGGCACTCTTTCAAGCAAGTGATCCTAAAACTTGGAATAGATGATGCTTCTTCGAGCAGGTGATCCAAAAACTAGGATGGTGCTCCTTTGAGCAAGCGACTCTAAAACTTTAGTAGATGATGCTCCTACGAGCAGGTGATCCAAATTCTGGGATAGCGTTCCCTTGAGTAGGGGATCCTAAAACTTTGACTGGACAATGTTCCTTTGAGCAGGTGATCCTAAAACTTTAGTAGGTGATAATCTTACAAGCATGTGATCCAAAAAAAAGGAAGGTACTCCTTTGAGTAGACGATCCTAAAACTTTGACCGGACAACGCTCGTTCGAGCAAGTGATCAAAAAACTAGGATGGTGCTCCTTTGAGTAAGCAATCCTAAAACTTTAGCGGATGACACTCCTTCGAGCAAGTGATCCAAAATCTAAGGCGGTGCTCCTTCGAGCAAGCGATCCTAAGGATTGAAATGATGATTCACTAATGACTTGATTTGGAATGCCATTTTTTTTTTTTTTTTTGAAAAGTGAGTCTTGAAATTTTTTTCATTTTTTTTTAAACAATTTGCCAACAAGTAAAGAGTTTCATTGACTTCAAAATTGCAAATAAACAACAATCTCTCCTTTATTGTTTATCCATTCACTTCTTTCTTCAAAGTTCATTTCTTGGTGGCCTTTTTCCATTTTGAGGGGCAGTAACCTTTAATTTTAAGACATTTGACTTTCTAAATTCTTGTGTTTATCATCACTTCCTTGATCTTGAATTGGATATCTTAGACTTGATGTATTTAGTCAAAGAGGATTTTCTCACACTCTTTGGCTTGTTTTCACACGGCTCCGATTCTAAAAATTTTAGTCTGATTTATAAATAATACGTCTTGGTTAATCTACTAGGTCTATTTTCGAGTTGTGACTTAGGCTTTTGGTCATTGGCTTACAATAAGAGGGATATCATGTGCAATTTATTTAGCAAATTTTATATTCCTATCTCTTTAAGTTTTACAAGTCAAGAATCTTTCCAAGCTAACTATAGTGGGCTTGCCTCAATTTCAAAAGTTGCTTTTATTAAGGAAAATTGATTCCTAATGATCAAAAAAGGCTCGATAAGATGGTGGTAAATGGGGTTGTAATTCTTGGGTGTGATGGAGATGGGTTTTAAGTCGTAAGTGTATTTTGGGTTTTGAAGTATGCCCATTCTCCTTATTTTTGGGCTAAAACACTTTGATTTAGCTTTTCTTGATCCTTCCCTTTTATTTTCTTCTTCCATCTTTGCTCTTTCTTCTTTTTTTTTAACCTTTCATTTCTTTATCCTTATTTTTTAACATTCTTTTATTTTTATTTTTATTATTTTTTTATTTTTTTTTTGGCTTCAAAGTATTTAACCTATGCATAGGCTTTGTGTATGAAGTTGAGCTGCTCATCTCATTTCAAAAGATTAAAATTATCATTAACAAAATTTCACTTCTGAATTGATGCAACTACGGCAAGCATAAATTAGTTAATTTATTTTTCCTAATTAATGACCTTTACCTCTTAGATACCCTATTGTGGGGTGCCCTATTGCAGGGCAGTCATTGATAGGGTTTAATTTTTAGAAATCACTTCCTTAAAAAGCCCATGGCATTAACAAGGGATAAGTGTATTTAAGTTACTCAAATGAATGCCTGGTATCATTTTGATCTATATACCAAGTTCAAAACAGACTTCCTCTAAGGAATGGGCCTTATTAATTAAGTCAGCTAATATCACTCGACTCCTAAATGTTTAAAGGTAGTGTTTGGTATTTGGCTGCCTCTTTTCATCCTAAATTTTCAACCAATAAAATATCCATAGAAAACATTCATTCAAGTATTTAAAATTACCCCATAAAGGATAGTAAAAGACATATTTCTAGCAAAAAATAGATGATCTATTTTTATTACAAAGATAAGCACCATCATCAATCCTCTTCCTTTGTCTCTACTGCTCCCTTACAAAATGCTTGTCTCCTAATGATGTTGACTGATAAGTTCAACTGCTGTAGATGATATGCTATCTTATCAGATGGCCCGGTAGCAGTAAACTCTCAATACTTGAAGAGAACTTGCTTGAAATCCTTGCAGGAGTTGGAATAGAGTTACTGCATCTAGCCGGCTCAATAGATTCCAGGAGCTTAACATCAATCATATCTTGGACTTTGTTATGTAACCTCCTATAATTTGATTTCAATTCTTCAAATGGATGATTATAAGAAATGATGGATTTTACCAAATTTTTCAAGAAGATTGGGAACAAATTTGGCGAAAAATGAAGAATTTTGTGAAGGACTTCAGACAAACACTGTAGTATCATATGCTCATGTTGTTTAAATTGCATAAAGTTCACGCCAAAAGGATAAAGGTGGAAAGTGACAAGACACAAGAAAGACTCTACAGTGTCCCTTGCCTATTTCACTCTTAGAAAAAGAAAAAAATCATCCACAGAATTATACATGAGAAAAGACTCTACAATGTTTTACTCATGTAAATTAGGAAGAGAAGAAAAATTGGTCATAGAATGTTACATGAGATCAAACACTACCATGTCCTCTCATTTAATTCTTAGAAATTAGAGAAAATAGACCACATAATTTTACAAGTAAAAGTCACTACAATGTCTGTTCAGTGTCGTTTTTAGTAAAAGGAAATTTTGAGATCAAAAAGTTACACAAGTAAACAATACTAACATATCATTCTCATGTAATTTTGAAAGCATTGTTATTTTTTAGAAAAATGCATTATTTTAGGAAAGTATAAACTATTACTTCAAGAAAAAGGTGAATTTAGGATATTTTTATAAGACTTGAAGGCATCAACTTCTACATTAATGAAGATTAACCACTTACCTTACTTAAAAAATTACTTTCCTATTTTGATGAAATTACTTGCACATCAAGAAGAGGAGCACTTTCCTAATTTGCAGAGCTAAAACCTTCCAATTTTCAAGAAGAAGACTTCCTTTTCAACGCTTTAAGAGACATCTATAAAAGAAGAAGACCTCAAGAGCGGTAAAACACTGAAATTAGAGTTTTTTAGAGTATTAATACATTACTTGAATTGTTGTAAGTTGAGGTTGTGCTTTAACATTCACATTGTAATAGGGGATATGCTTTGTTTTTGTCATTGTTATGATTTTGTTGCTTCTCCTATGGAAGAGTATACATCTAGTTTAGGTCTTGATGAATCTTAGGATGCTTATATGATTTATTATTCATTAGTTTTGATATATTGACTGAATGCTTGAATCTAGTTGTGTTATTTTGTTTATTTATCTTGAATTAATAGTCCATAATATTGTTTCTTAATTAGATTTTCATGTAAATTAATTGAGAAATTATTTTTACGAATAGATCTACACAATTGGAAAGAGTTCCATACAACCTTAGAGATATGATGAAATACTTATTCTAGAATAGGAGAAATCCTTTTCATAGGAATCGAGAACGATAAAGCGATCTTAGGGGTTTTAATTAGAAAGAGATTTTAGTTTATCAATGAAGAATTAGGAATCAGTAATCCTAAGAAAGATATTGGGCTATATCATAAATTCCTCCTATTCAAGAATATTAATCATAATAGTAGAATTATCCTTAGTGAAATCGCATAACACCTAATGGGGATTCAAAACCTAAATATTGTTAAAATTTGGATAATCTTTTGAAACCATTTACTTTGATTTACAACTAGTACTTACTATATATTCATCTTAATTCACTTAATTTTGCAGGTTAAACAACAAAAGAATAGTGAGTATCAGTACTCATTGATCCTTGTGGGAACGATACTCGTAATCAATAGCTATACTATATTATCGATAGGTCTACTTGCATGAATTACAATCATAGCTAGGCTTGAGTTTGAGATTTTTAGCTTGCTATTCATTTTTATTACCATTGATCATATAAAAAATTCAACTTAGTTTTGAATATAATCCATCAAATTGAATATAGAAGTGGTGCTGCTTCTAATAAGAGTTGATTGGTTTATCTCTTGAATTAGTGCAAGGCTATAAAATGCTATTGAAGAATCCACTTAGTTTGTTAGAATCGTAAAAATGTGTATAGTTTATCCCATTATAGCGCATAGCATGTAAGTTCGCGCAAAAGCCACCTAGCACCTTGTTGCAACTTTGAGTGACTTGCACTAAGGAATGGTTCAAATTTTAGGATACCATTACATATGCATTTTGATCACAATTTGGAAGTTACATAATTGTTAATCTAGTAGAGGAACATTAAGTAGATTTCCAATTTATAAATAAATTCATGTGATGTAGCATATGGACTAGGATAATAAGAAATTAACTAAAGTGTGAAATTTCCAAGTTAATTCTAACTAAATATAAGAGATAATTGAGTTATTTAAAAAGATGTGTTGTTTGGTGTTGACTAGTAGTTATAATCTTGGTTGAACCATTATGTCTTTTGGTTGAACTATTGTGTCTCTTGGTTGAACCATTGAGTTATGAATTTTCATGATAGGTGGTTTATATTAGCTTATAACAATTTAAAGATGATATAATGATTAGTTTTTAATATTCATCTTATAACTCATGAAATTGAGGAAAATTATTGAGCATTTGGGTTAAAATTTGTACATGAATTTTACATATTTTCTTTTTCATTTTTTTACTTTGTTTATCTCTTAAACACACAATCCATCTTATAAATTTCTACAAACTTATGTGATCATTAAGAACAAAGGATTGCTACTTTTTTTTTTTTTTTATAAACACTTAGTTGTATCCTAGCAAGAGTTACATTTTCTTTCCTAAATTTTATGTAAGACTCATAAAACTTTTTAAAAAAGCATTTTTCATGTGCCTCTAAGTGTCCTTGTTTCTCTAAATTATTTCTAAAATTTTTCTAATAGAAACTCTCCATAGTGAAAAGAAGGTTTGTATTAAAGCAAAAACTTCTAAAGCAACAGGTGTTTTAGCATAAGCTATATAACAAAAATAATGCTTTGCAAAATCAAAAGTTAGAAGCCATATTTAGTTTGGAAGCTTGAAGAGCAAAAATAAGTTAAAAGCTATCAATCATAAGCAAGCACAAACCAAAAACTATATTGAACCAAAAGTTAAGAAACTTCTACAATTTCATTGATAAAAATATTCAATCCATTATCCAACCACTAAAATGATAAAGGAATTAAGCCAAAACTAAAGATACATATATAAGTTTTGAAAATAAACTCTTGATAGTTAAAAGAAGATTTTAACCAGAGGAAAAACCTTTAAAGCAATAGGTGTTTTAGTTTCTCTATAGACGAAAGCTATAGAAGTTAAATAGTAGAAGCACAGTAAGGTAAACACACAAGTTAGAAGTCACATTAAGTCCAGAAGCTTGGTGAGCATAATTAAGTTGAAATAACTATCATAAACTAGAAACTATATTGAACCAAAAGTCATCGGAATTTTTATAGTTTTGTTGAACTATTTAATCCATCATTAGACCATTGAAAAGATAAAACGAATAAAAGCAAAAGTAACAAATATATAAATATAAGTTTTGGAAAGAAACTCTCCATAGTCAAAGGAAGGTTTGAATCAAAATAAAAAAAAAAAAAAAAAATAAAAACTTCTAAGGCTACATGTAGTTTCATAGAAGCACTATTGAAGAAAGTTAGAGAAGTTAGATGACAAAGCAAAGCTAGGCAAAGATAGAAATCATAAGCCATATGTAGTTTAGAGACTAGAGTCAAAATAAATTGCAGATAAGCAGTAAAAAATGCAAGCATGAACTAGAAACAATGTTAAAGTAGATGTCATGAAAACTTGTATTGTTTTGTCATAGAAGTATTTAATCAATCAGCTAGCCATTGAAATGAGGAGTACAAGCATAAACCAAGAACTATGTTAAACCATATGTCATGGGAAATTCCACTGTTTTGTTAATAAAACTATTTAATCAATCATCTGATTGTTGAAATGACAAAAGGAGTTAATCCAAAAGTAAAAACTTTTGGAAAGAAACTCTATACTTAAAAGAAGGTTTGGTTTAAAGGAAAAACTTTTAAAGCAATAGGTGTTTTAGCATAAGTTCTATAAAAAAAAAAATGAAACAGCTGAATAACAGAAGTAGAGCTAAGTAAGGACATAAGTGGAGAACTATTTTTAGTTCAAATGCTTGGAAAGTAGAATTAAGATGCAAGCTAGCTGTTAGAAGTGCAAGCATGAACCATAAACAATGTTGAACCAAGAGTCATGACATAAGAATAAGCATAGTCTAGTAGTTAAATATATTTTTGTACATATATTTAAGATATTATGGGTTAAAGATACTTTTTTTTTTTTTACATTTACAACATGCATTTATTACAAATATAATTACTACTCTTTTTTCTTTTCTTTTACAATAAATAATAGCATACTACAATAAATAAATAGGTATCACATCTAGATATAAATAATAGCATACTACAATTAATAATTGTATTATTCATATTACAAATGAATCTTGTTCCAAATTAATTATACTAGCAGTCGATACACCCACGATGCATATGATAGAAAAAATCATATTTAAATATACGGTGAATTCATTTTTTACGACTATAAAGAGAAGTAAGAAAGAAAACATATATAAATTTATTGAAAATTTTCTCAATTAGCAAATAATATCTTTGATCATATTTTACTTTTCAATTATGGAGAGAGCGGTTATTTTTTTGAAAAAGTAGTTATAGAAAGCAGTTACTAATTTTAAAAAAAAAAGTTACAATTTTTTATAATTAAATAATATGTATAATAAGAATTTAAGACACTAAAGTCACCAAATCCCTCCTTTTTACTGACATTATTTTTCTGCAACTAATCTTATTAAAATGTACATGAATTATTAAATAGTTATTCTATCCAGATATATTTTATGATCTATTTATGCTAAAAGTCATCATACCACACTATTTATAAAAATGGACATGAATTATTGAATCTATGCTAAAGGCAATCATATTACATACTACCTATATAATTTGATTTGGTATTTTTTTCCATAACTAATCTTATAAAAATTAATATGAATAATTGAATAAATATTCTATCTACATATATTATATGATCTTTTTTTGTTGAAAGCAAAACCTATACAGATATTAATTTTATATTCTTTAATTAATTATTAATTTTCAAGTTAAATATATACAATCTTTATGAAATGCACTAAATACTCTTAATTATTGTTTGAATAAATTTTTTCATGAAGTTTTGAAAAACACTACAGTAAAATCATAGAAAAAATATTATAAATATATAAGATTTGATATAATTATAATAATGAGTAGATATAAACAAATAATTTTAAGATTAATTTAATTAAGATTTGGTCCCAAGTCATATAACTTTATGTCTATCCCAACATAACCACTTGCGAATCAGAGCAGGTAGATACAAATTTGATGCTAGGCTTGACTTTTTAGTGGCCACACATAAAAAAAAAATACAAATATTGTACAAGATATGATAAAAAAAAAAACGAAATAAAGTAAAGAAGATGAAGTATGTAAGGAAGTTTCTATTATTCCATCGATGAGACTGTTCAGTCAATCATCTAACTATTATACTAAATGGTATATTAATTATTTTAATGTTGTAATCACAGTTGGATATAATGTGAGTAGAATAACTGATAAGATCAGTTCCATGAAAATTAATAGCAAGACCACGGAATTTTTCTATCCAGATGTTGGGAAACATATTTAATTATCTTATTAAATTTGTCGTCTTAACATGGACAATCCGCTTTCATTATGATATAAATTAAGAGGGAAACTTTTTTTTCTTTTTTTTGCGCTATATTTTAAGCACTTCTTTTACAGTATATTGCTTAATGGAAAACAAACATCATTTCAAATACTTGCTTGTCGCTGAAATCAATTTCATATTGATCCTTCGAACTTCATGAGTCTGACTTCACTTTAACTCTTACTTGACTCTACATTATCAGAAGCAATCCCGTACCGATTCTTTACCAACATGCTGATAGAAGGGCTGGAACCAGATCGGTTTAAATTGTTGATAAATTAGGTTTGATGTTAAAAAAAGATCCACATGTGATTACTTTATCTCATGTAGAGCCAAGAAAGATTGTAAGAGTTCAGATAGAGTAATAATGTTGATCAGCATGACTTTAGAAGAAGTCATACAAAATTGATTTTGTTAGCATATAGTTTTTTTAAGGATAAATTACACTAAAAGATATTAATATTTAAGGATAATTTTATTTAAAATATCAATATTTAGAAAAGTTCAAAAGAGTTCTCAATGTTTGAAAAAGTATCTTTTAAGTTTTTATTTAATATCATTCATTTTAATACATGTCAATAGAGATATTAGAAGAAGTATTTTTTTAATTTTAATTAAATATTTTTTATTGACACGTGTCAATAAAGACCTAAATAGGACTATTTTTCCAAATATTGAGATATCTTTTTTGAACCACTCAAAAATATTGATACCTTAATTGACTTACTTCTATAAATATTGGACCTTTTTGAGCTACTAAAGATATTAGAACCTCAAATGAACTTATCCTTAAATATTAGAACATTTCGGTATAATTTACCCTATTATATATATAGTTGTTTATTATTATTATTATTATTATTATTATTATTATTATTATTATTATTATAGTACTAATCAGCATTAAAAAGCTTGTAAAACTCAAATATCCATTCGTAAAAGTCATATTACAAAGTGAACCACTGGTATTTTTTTTTTTTAATATTTCCATAGCTGAAGATCCAACGGGATTTTGAGCATTTTCATAGCTGAAGGGCTAATTAAAAAGAAAAGAAAAATTCATGGTTTGATTTGTAACTAGTCCATTAAAAGCAACTTTTATCATTTAATAGCATATTATAAATTTTATATCATGAAAAGTGAAACAACAGAACATTACAATATGGGAATTCTGAGAATCAATGAAGGCTACAAAGTGATCTCCAAAACACCATATTTGTCTTACTAAGAGGTTCGGTGTGTTCTCCCTAAAGCTTACAGAATTTAGCCATTTTTAGACTTGTAGCTGGCTTATCAACATCTCTAAATCTATGGTTGATGAGCCCTGTGGACCACATGCCTCTTTTGCTAATTTATTCCATTCCTTGGCCTTGTCCTTGATTTTCTTTCCCTTGTCTCCTTTCATCAACTCTTTCACTAATCTTGACACTTTGTCTCTTTTGACGTCGCTATCTAATGCCAATCCCATATTCCATTTAGAGCAAACATAATGAGAATTTGTAGTTTGGTCTCCAAAAGCCGGCCAACATAGCATTGGGACGCCAAAACTCACACTTTCCATTATAGAACTCCATCCACAATGTGTCAAGAACCCTCCGATGGATGTGTGGTTCAAAACCTCCTCTTGTGGACACCATCCTGAAATCAACCCCCTTTCTTTTGTTTCTTCATAAAATTCAGGAGGGAGTATTGTTGCTTCACCATTAACTAAGTCAGGCCTAATGACCCACAAGAAGTTTAGTTCACTTCTAGCAAGTCCCATTGCAAACTCAACCAATTGTTCTTGTGTTAGGAATGCTATACTTCCAAATGTCACGTGTATCACCGAGTTAGGTTCTTTAGTATCGAGCCATTTAAGACATTCTATATCTTCCTTCCATAAATTGCTCCCAATCGAGCTCAAGGCATTGTTGTTGTCCCTCAATGTTTCTTTGAGAAAACATGGAAGTGGACCAATAGAATAAACGTTGGAGCAAAAGCTTGACAAAGAAGCTAAAACTTTTGATTCAAGTGCTTCAAAAGTGTGAAAAATAGTTGCAACAGAGGTGTGTGCTCTTTCAGCTGCTTCCATTGCGAAATTAAAGATAACATCATTAGGATCCGTTGTTCGAACAAAAGATGGTAGATCTCTCAGGGTGATGTTAGGCATTCCAGGAATCCAAGTGACAATCGTGTCCAAGTAACCATTTGTTAAATAGCTTTCATCTACGACAAGAAAAATGGAGAAAAAAAAATGATAAATCATCCTAACTTTTATATCCAACATTCCAGTTCTAATTCCAGTTCTAGTTCCAGTTGTAGTTCCCTCATATGTACCCATTAATGTCTATGTCTGTACACACACACACACATATATATAATTGTGGGAACCTTTCTTGAAATAACATTTAGTAAATAAGAGAATCGGTACTTCATATATATTTCACCATTTTATTTCAAAAAAGTTTGGGTGTCCTTTACCTTTAATACAATGATGATGTCATAATAATTATGTGAACCTTTTTTTTCGCATATTATTTCAATTTTGCCATTCAAATTTTGAAATGGTTAAATTTTAAATGGGAAGATTACACTAGTTTACTGTTTCAAATGGTTAAAAGTAGGTTTCAACATTTGGCAAAGTAAATCAAATGAGGTATAAATGTTTTCTAAAGTTCATTTAAGTATCAATATTTCAATAATTTGTCAATTAAATTTCCTAAATATTTATTAATGATCAATTATTAATACGTTGTTTAATTTACTTTGTAATATGTTAAATCTCTTTTTAACCACTTGAAACATTGATATCTTAAATGAATTTATCTTAAAATAATTATTCCTCTTTTGAATCATTTAAAACATTGATACCTTAAATCAATTTATCCCCAAATGTAAATACCTTTCGATATAATTTACTCAATATTAAATACCCGATTGCACTTTCTCTTGTCAAATGCTACATCTAACGTTTGATTTTATCAAATATCATACCCGATTAATATTTTCACGTGCCAAAATGTACCACTTCATAAGACCACAAGGTAAACACTCATTGGTAAGAAAAATGCAAATTAGAAGTAATATCGTAAATTTGTTTAAGGACGAATTTCTTAAGTATGATATTTCACGGATTTCAATGTTTGGATGTTAAAAATTTTAGTGATTTTGATATTATTTCTTTAAAATATGCAAAAATTGTTATTATTATATTGAGTATATAGTTTTAATAAAGGAATAATATCAAAAATGATACATAGACTTTTCCAAAAAGTTTTATTACATACGTGAAATTTGGTTTAAATAATTTAATATCTAATTAAACTTGCTTTAGATATGAAAAAAATCCTCAAAAAACTTTGTTTATGTATCAAGATTGTCAAAACCAAACTTTAGAAAATTGTCAAAAATAAACTTTAGGTATGAAAAAAATCCACGAAAACTTTATTCAAATACTAAATTGTTCAAAATGCAACTTCAAGTACTTGGTTGAATATCTTATGAAAGTTTCGGAACCATTTTTGTGACTAACCCTTTAATAAAAATTGGACAATGCATACAGCAATATCTCACATCCCCTTTGGTTAACAAGAAAACTAGCAAATATGTGATGGTCACATATTAGTCAGTATATAATTTCTAAAGACAATAAGAAGCTATACCGATAAGAAGAAGGTGAACCAAGTTTTATTTATGAAATTCCTTTACTTTTTAAAAAAGAACATATTACAAAGTTTAATTGTGTAATTATATTTAATAGCATGTCTATAATATATGTAAAACCAGAGCTCTAGAACCTGCATGGTCACTGTGCGTAAGGAGGAGCTTGAGTTTAACTCATTAAAATAAACAAATTTTATTTTGAGTTGGAGTTTCAATCTTATTCAAATTTAATTTAAGCTAAGGTAATCTAAGTATGTCACAGTGTATTCAATTCATTTGCAATTCTAAATAGGTGTCATGTTACGAATGGTACCTGAACTTTAACAAAATGTGCAATTAGATACTTAAACATTTAAATTGATTAATTTAGTACTTGAAAAACTTTGAAATTGATTAACTTAGTACTTAAAAGAACTTGATGGAGGTACTGTTGACGTGCATAAAAAATTCTTTCAGATAGTAAATTGATCAATTTTACTGTTCATGTATTATATTGATTAATGTCAAATTTTGTTAAAGTTTAAGTACCATTTGTTGACCAATTTCCACACCGAGATCCACTAAATATAGGTAGATGATTAACATTTTTAAAAGTACTAGTGTATCAATCACCCATTGTATGAATATGCAAAATGGATAAATGATTATCTAACCAAATGAGTTTTTTTTATTATTATTATTTATTAAGAAGAAAGAAAATGATAAGGTGTTTTTATATATATAAACCTTAGCACAAGTCGAGTCAGACCCGACAATCGGCTCGATCCGGCATGACAGGTTTGACCCATCGGCCAAGCCTAAATGTACGCATCAAGACATGTATATGGATCGAGCAAGCTGTCGAGTCTTAGCTGGGTTAGGCACTTGACCCATGCAACTTGCTAGATCAGCCAAGTCAATATTAAAAGAAAACAAAAACAACAAACAAAAAAACTTCAAAGTAAAAAACATTACAAATAGTAAAAGAATGTTTAAACTATTTTCAATGTGAATAATAAAAATTTATTAATATTCATCATATTAAATATATCGTTTCCGTTAACAATACAACTAATAAATATGCTTCAAAAATTGTCTCACTAGATTTTTATAGACTTCTAATGAAAGTAAAGTCCTATTTTTTAACAATATAAAACTTTTTTTTTTTTTTTTTGAGGAGTTATGCATCACTACAATTATTAAAAGGTTTTTTTATCATAGGATAGCTTTATTTGGCTTATCAGGAACACAATTCCAATTTCTAGAATATCGCATTGCACTTTTTTCATAGTGAAAGTGAAGCATTATTCCAATTTCATAAGCACTAGGGATTTTGATTTCTAACGTATTATAATAAACAGTAACTTCATTTTTTTTCCACACACCATTCTACCTCTGTCTTTTTCTCTCTTCGCCTTTGTATTTTGTCTACTTTATTTCTTGCTTATCATTTAATGCTCACATCAAATCATTAAAATATACAACAATATTTTCAAATATATTCTTTATACTATATTGTTAGTCGAGTTTTAAAATATTATATCTTAAAAATGAAAACCAAAGAAGACATTAATCTTAATTTAGGTAAACATACCATTCTAGTAAATGATAAGCACCATACGAGGGATAGTGGAGCAAGTCAAGGACCATACATTTTTGCCTCAAAGGATAAACGCGGTTATAGTAACAAGTGGGTGTCCTCAAAATGACCCTACCTATATAAAATGCATAAACAACTTGCATATATCATGTATTTTATAGTAGCATATTACTTATTTCACAATTAAGAGCATGATGAGGTGGTGGCAATGGCGAACGGGTATTTAGCAAAATGGGACAAAGATGGGCCAGTCATGATTTCTTAATTTTAGGTCCCTACCTTGAAGAAAATGAGCCAATAGGAAGAAATCATCCTCATTGGCGATGTACTACATTGTTTTCTAAAAGAAAATTTCTTCATTTAGATCCTCAAATAGGCAATTTTTTATATTTTTTACAGGTTTTGGTTTTATTATAACTTCTTATAGATACCTCTGATTTTAATTCCCCCTATGGTATTTTGTTTGTCCTTTCATATACTTTGTGTGCTTAAGTTTTAAGACTTCTATGTATTTGGCAGTTTTTTATGTTTTTATTTTTAGTAGCTTTTGAGCCTACTTTTATTTGCATGCCCTAGAGCAAAGGAACAGACCTTATCAAAAATACATATGTGAGCCATCTTGCTCTGTTTTTTTTTTTCCCTAAAATCTTCGAATCATTATATTGTTTTCAAATTTTTAATTCCAATTATCTAGGTATTCATAGAATCAATATATTATTAGGGATCATTTTTTGTGTGTTTTGAGAATCAATGAATTATGATATTAAACCCTAATTATTTCACAACGTCAAAGTAAATATGCTTCTATATAAATAAATGTAAATATTGAACAATTTTTTAACAAATGGACTAAAACATATTGTTCTTAAACTAAAATTTATATTAAGTTGACAAATTGATTATCTTAATTTTAAAATTATTTTTATTTTATCTTTTATTTTTAAATGTATTTTTACTTTTAGATTTATTTAAAAAATAATGGACCAGTTCAACAAGCCATAACCCAACTTACGAACAGGCAGGTGGCCCCCTAGCCTGCCTAATACCCTAGCCTGTTTAGGGTCTGTTTGGATTGTCTTTTTTGCATCTGTATCTATATTTATATTAAAATGATATCAATAAATATATCCATTTTGCATCTATATTTTATCTATATTTAATCTATTTGATCTTTTAATAAGAACTGTCAATTATTTTTTATCTATATCTATTTCTTTATAAACAATTTATTAGAAAAAAAGTTTAAAATAAGTTTTTATATCTATAATTTGCCAATAAAAAAAATAAACCCTTAATCTAGTGTCAAAGTCTGGCTATATAAAGAGGAGAGAGTAGCTATCAAGAAATGTCAACATTTCCTCGTATAACCACCAAAAACCAAAATGATCTTCATTATTTTATATATTAAAATGACGTGCGTATGTATGTATATATATCTATATATATTTACATATGTCATATGCATATGTTAATTAATTAATTTATTTATTTATTTTAAAATTAAAATCTTTTTTTTTATTTGAAGGTATATATATATTAATATCTATATTACCATTAATATTAAAGATAGCTATTAGCTCTCTAATATTTGTAAACTTCTTCTCTTATCATCGATGGATCTTATAAAGGAAAAGATGCCGAAATTATCAAACATTACCTTTTAATGGAGTGTAGCCTTTCTCCCTCAGTGCAGCATAATATTTGAAACCCAACAAGGAGCAAGCCGAGACAGTCCAGAAGTGCACGACAGGTATATTAAATATTTCCATAGCCTGACCCGTAGCGAAAGACATAAATCCATCCGAGATGACACAAGTTACTGGAGGAACTTGTGAGGGTGTTGTCTTTATGAGATTAGATAAGAATTCAAGAAATGGAGTGGCCATGTAATTTCTGATATTAAGACAGATAGCAGTAAGGTCTTGGCTAGCGTTATCATCCTCGGTCACAGGCACCCCATCTGGGATGGACCGGAACTGGAAATCAGGTAAACCTTTGAGGCCATCAGGACCCCTAGATTTTAGCAACCTTCCATGGTTGTAGTCGGAGTTGACAAATGTTATGTGGAAACCTTTATAATGGAGAAGCTTAGCTAGTTTTAGCATAGCTCCTATGTGGCTTTGGTATGGGATTGGAACACATACTGCATGAAGCTTTTCCGTTGGTTGAGAAGCCATGTCTCTTTTCCTCACACTCTCTCTCACTCAAAAACAAAGAGGGCACAAGCGCAAGCTCAAGCTCAAGCTCAAGCTTCTGTGCTTCGAGGAGAGTTTATAAAGATAAGGCTCAGGTTGTGCACATATATAGGGGTTGCATGCTTATAGCCGTACACATCATGGCTCCTAGTCATACAATATACAAGGCTAGCGCACATCCTTAAAGTTAAGGAATATTTAGTTTATAAAATTATATATGATACTGTGTGCCGAGAAAATACTTTTTTATTTTTCACATTTATTAAAAAAGAAACGGTTAATGTAATGTGGTATTTCAACTCTTTTGAGACGTGAAATTAATGGCATAAACTTTGAAATAATTGATTATTATTACTTTAAGTAACAAAATTAACTCGGTTTATGGAGTTGATACTCTTAGCAAATTGGGAAATTACGCATGTCAAGTAACTAAAAAATTAAAAGAAAAAAAAAAACGAGCTGACAAATTAACACATACAAATGAGAGTTAATTTACCTCCATATTATTTAATTAGAGAAAGTATATAATCCTCTTGCTTAATTGTCCGATTTCCTAATTTTTTATCATTTTTTTTTTTTTGCCATATTTTATCATTTACCCAATACATGTTATTTTCCCATTAACTAGCACTATCAACTCACCTAACCGAGGTGGAAAGATAGTATCGACAAGCGCAAAGAACTTTGATCAGGTCTTAAATATACTTGCAGATTGTTACCTACAAGTCCATTTACTTTGGCTTGTATTTGTTATCATTATTCGGACAATCCATACACCTTAAATAAATCGAGTTATTGAAGTTTTTATTGTTGGAACTTCATGAAGTTTCCTTGACTGAAATTTAATAAAAATTAAATTAAATTAAATTAAATTAAAAATACAAAAGACTAAAGTTTCGTAGTGGTGAAAATAAGGGTATAAATACTTGAAAAAAATTTATGAGTACTCTAAGTAAAACACGATACGTGATATCTAATAATTTTTTTATTGATATAAAGTAGATTTCCCTTGAAATAAGTAATATTTCGCATGGCAATTTTTGAGGAACGGATTTTCGTTGCAAAATATCTATTATTTATACTAATAAACCGTACTGTTATTCCTTTTTTTTTTTTTTTCTTTTTTGGGATAAAAACTGTAGTTGTTGTTGTGTTGTTGCAATCTCGCTTCATTTTTGTTTATGATAAATCTCTAATTTCTCTATGAATTGACGTTCGGCCTATTGCCTTCATGCTTGCTATAGCTATCTTCTTCGTTTTTATTTAAATAATATATTATTGTCTGGATCATATAGAACACCAAAATTTTCACTGTACTTGAATGAAACAGGCTGACTTATTTGTAATTTTTCCATTTCCAATTTGTTTGGTATCCTGACTAATACGGTGCGTCCCCAACTAGCTGTCGTTTCGTGCTTAATTCGTGTCTCGTGCGCATCTCTTGCAAATTTTGTATGTTTTGAAGGTTGGTCAATTTCGGTTTTCTAATGTCTTTCCCCTTTTTTTTAATTATTATTTATTTTTGCCAAACTCCAAATGTAATTATTGTAAAAATGTCAGTCAGTGAGTGTAATGCGGAGAGATTAATAATATAATAATAATAATAATAATAATAATAATGGGTTGTTGCGTCGTAATTGTCTTATCTTAATCTAGATGTACACAGATTAAATAAAGACCATGCCATGTGTTGTCCACTATCCACAGTCCAAACATCCGAATACTACAGGGATGTTGGTAAAACATATATTTAATTTAATTTTCTTATTAATTTTAGTGCTATATTATAGATGGACCGGTCGATTATATAAATAACTTCAAAGTGAAGCATAGTTAAATCTAACTATATATTTACTAATTTTTTAAAAGATATATATAAATGAAACATGATAAGATCATGGTATTTAAATGTTTATATGAATATCCAAAAATAGAAGAGCTGTTTTTTTTTTTTTTTATAATTTGATGGCATGAAAACCACTTCTAAGAACCTAATATATATGAAGGAACTTTTACTGTTCTGTTATTTTCTTAATATTTTAAAAATAAATAAATGAAAAATAGATACAATATTCATATTGCTCTAAAGACTAAAACCTAACATTTAAGAATATGCTAAAATTCAACGGTTAGTCGGTTCGTTTGAGTGATGATCAAAGAGAAAGAATTTAATGGATATTAATTTATGCGCCAAATTTTATAAACACATGGTATATAAATACTAACTAAATTTACATGTATACATGTAAAGATACAAATTACAAACAATAGGAGGTGATTCTTTTGAAAAATACTATCTAATCGTTTATTTTTTATATAGCATTTCTATTACAATTTTACGTATAAAGAGTTATTATGATGTTTAATTAAATATAATAACAATTCCATAATCAAATCCCTATCAAAATAAACATTGAATAATCATTTACTAGTTAAGCTTATGAATAAGAATTCAATGTTAGAATAATTTTTTAATTATCTTTATTTAAATAAAAAAATTAACAAATAAAAATTATACTATAATTCTATTCCATTTTTTAATAATATCAATTTCATAATAGTTTTATTGTAAAGTGAAGGGACAGTAATTTTACTAATACATCTATAAAAATTTAATTAATGTTTATATGTTATGTCTCTCTCTCTCTCTCTATATGGACGGAACCGATAAAATCTTGCTGCGAGTATAATATTTTAGAATTTTCTTTGTTTCTCGTGATGGACCGAGCTAGTATAATCCAACTGCGTATATTTAAGAATTTTTTGTTTTTAATGATGGAGATGGACGAAACAAATGTAACCTGGCTGCGTCAACAACCTGGCTGCGTCAACGCGCTTGTTTATTTACAAGGTTGGAAAAGTCGACGCCGTGACATGTTTTAGCCGCGTGGAGAAACAGTCATTGTAATTTGGAGATAGAGCCCCGTTTGTCGTTTCAACCAGACCGATCGACCGCTCAGAGTCTCCGATAGAAGCTATTACTACTAGCTGCTAGCCACTACATGACAAATCACGTGGGGATTCATGTTCCATACAGGATATTCCTGTAGGAGAGACGACATTAATCTAAAACAAGTCATATCGTATCGCTTTATTTACGTGCCAAATTTTTGGTGTTTTGTTATCTTGTGTTCGATCCATTTATGCTCGTGTGTCTTGCATACAGTATTTTGCGTGCTTTGCCGCGTGCATCCACATGTCTTTAATCAAGTCCGATTTCACTTAATTTACACGATTTTTTTTTCCGACTCACTTTTTATTTCCTTTTTCGATGGTTATCGGAATTCAAATTATGAAAATAAGCTTTAAAAAATTTACAATGAAAATATAACAAATAAATTTTGCATTTAATATGAATTGAAACTAAATAAAAAAAATAAATGGTAAATTGTTATTCCACCTTAATTACATTGAAATTTGAAAAAAAAAAAAGAAAACACATAATTAATTCATTTTGGAAAATATAGGGCAAAGAGCCGAGCGATTGCCTCGTTGACCTTGACCATCAACACCACAAGGAAAAAATAGGGTAAATTACAGTACAAGGTCACAACACTCGGGAGTAAATTTATTTTAGATCATAATTTTTCAAAAAGTTCAAAAAAATTCACAACGTTTAGTAAGTAAGTTTATTTTAAGTCATAACGTTTTTAAGTAGTTCAAAAAAGATCACAATGTTTAGAGAAGCAGATTAATTAAAGTCATTATTTAATTAAAACGCAGAAAACCCTTTTTTTAAAGGCTCTATTAACATGTATCAATAGAAAAAATATTTAATTAAATCTTAGAAGACACTTTTCCAAAGATTATGACTTATTTGAATTTTTCGAAATGTTATGGTCTAAAATGAACTTATCCCAAACATTGTAACATTACAGTATAATTTACCCAGGAAAATATATGGTGGTGATAGATGATCCCCCGCTCGGTAGTGCGCCTTAGAGCTTTTAGTTTTAATCATTGAGCATTTGATGATGCTCATAAATCAATTGTCCCTACTGTTCTTGGGTTTTGCTAACCTGCTCCAAATGGTCCATTATTTGTCACATGTCAAACGCACTGGACTCTTATTGATGTTGTAGTTGTGCTTACCTATGCCTTCTTCCTCCATTGAATGCCGAGGTAGGCCATAATCTTCAAAGTTGATGTTCAAGACTCCCTCATCCTCATCTCTCTTCCCGCAAGGCTGTTATGGTTGTCTCCATCACCACATCTATAATATTGGTTATTTTTCAAGATCAATACTAAATTGCAACTTGTTTGCTATGACATCTCATTTGAATTTTCCCTTTGATTTTGCTTTCACATAAGCAAGAAAGGTTGAATCCATACAAATTAACAATGACGATGATCAATCTTCCATATGCTAAGTGGGAATCCTTTCTCCTGAGCACTCGTCGGAAGCATTGCACAACTAAGTATTTGACACCTAATGGTCAGCACTATAGCATTGGGTCCATTAGGAAGATATCTTTATTAGAAACGTGTTAATGTCAAATATGGTATCATGATTTTCATAAAAAGTTCAATCAGATACCTAAAGTTCGATTTTGAACAATTTGATACCTGAAGCAAGTTTTCCCATATATTTATCCTACGTGATTAAACTTGCTTAAAGTAGGAAAAATATATGAGAAAACTTGCTTCAAATACCAAATTATTTAAAGCCAAACTTCAAGTAAGAAAAAAAAAAATATATATATATATATATGAAAACTTGCTTCATATAGCAAATTGTCCAAAACTAAACTTCAAGTACGTTATTGAATTTTTTGCGAAATTCAATACCATTTTGACATTATCCCTATTAGACACATTGCTTGAATTCTTCCTTTGAAAAATATTATAGTCAGTTTTGTGGTGGATCAACATACAAATTAGGGTGAGGTGATGCTATTTCGTATGCTTTAGGTGGTTAGCTACACTCTCACCTATACAAACTGCAACACCACAAACCTAAGGGAACACACTTCCTATGTCCTAATTCTTTCGCACGCTCTCACCTTCACCGTTTATTCTTAATAATTCATTAATGTGATCTGGTATAATGTGAATCATGGCGTTGAATGTGGATAAAGTTTGTTGCCCGACATCTAGCTAAGGAACAACACCATCATCCTCTACAATCTCGTTCATAGTCGCGTTCGAGTAGAATATCTGAATGAGATTGGAATATATCCCGTTTGATAAGTGCATGTGTGGAAGTAAACTAATGTTGATAATGGGGCATCTTGAAAGGCATACACTTGTTTTAATGAAGTCATATCGTAGTCTTTCCTTATGAGAATACCCAAGTACAAAAATTCTCTCTCATACCATTCTCTCGAGGAAGATATGGGAAAGTAGATCTCATCTTGGTAGGGAGAAGTAGGCAAACTAAGTGGCTATTGTGTCGGTGAATGGTGACGTTGGCAGTATTTGACATGTTTCTCGCTACAGTAATGGGATGATTGTCCTTCCATGATTTTATAAGAGGTTGATGTATTTGTAAATGATAGTTTGAGTGTTTTTTGAGATGGAAAGTGCAAAACACTTGTAGAGAAGTGATATGGAAGTACCCACACTGCAACCTCCTTTATATAAACATAGGAACATTTGTTAGGGACCAACGACCTACATTGTAATTCGATGTAACATTAAAAAAAGAAATTGAACATTGGGCACCAACATACCCACTTCAAATTCCACCATGGGTATACTAGTGCCCAACATTCAAACGAACATTGGTCCCAACATTGGCTCATACGAAGTATGGTCACTTCTTTAATCAAAGTGGCCATGTTGGAGGCAAAACGGCCACGTCAATTTTTTTTTTTCACTTTCAATGTGAGCACCTATATTGCATTTCCCACCGCAAAAAAAAAATATAAAGGGAAGGAAATGGATGTGGCTACGTCAAGTTTTTTTTTTTTCCTCCTCCTTTAAATTTAAGCGCTTTGATCTTAGAAATGCCCACATTGGCTTTCTCACCTAAAAAAAAAAAAGTAGGACAAGAAATGGACATGGCCACCTGCTTGAGGTGCCCGTATTGGTTGTTACTTTATACATTTTCCCTTTCCTACCCACGAGTCAATTCATCCATTTACATTACTCATGTTCACATGACATTGATCTTTAAGTCTCCTATCATAAACTTGACATACTTATGTTATTGAAGCTCGAAATGACTAGTCACAACAACTTTTTTGGTAATGCGCCAAACTTGAATGACTTTAATGATTTGTAGCTTTTCAGTGGTCCATATCTCAACACTTCACATGAGTTTGCCACCTTGTAAACTAAATGGGGAATCCCAAATTTTCGACCCCTATGTCCACGCCCAGGATTCCTAAAAATATGCTTGTGTATGATTTAGTTGAAATCGTGTCTTTAACTACACGACTGCCATCAATGCAAATGAGAATATAGATGTGGCATTTGTTTTTGTATTCATTTTTCTTTGATTGCAACTGTGTCTTTAACTTCAATTATCGCCCATTTGTGATTTACCACTTTTACCCCAACCAGGTCATCCAACCCATTCCAAAGTAATGCAGATTCGGTCACAATCAATGGTACCATGAGGTAGCTTAAAAAGAGGACCGCTGGTATGTGGAAATATTTCATCAAAGGATGACCACGACTAAGAGAAGATACTGGAAGTGCTCAATGCCAAACATGCGGGAAGGCCATGAAATAATTGAAGAGCACACCACCACCGAAAATGATGCAACTAATCTTAATGATTGGCAATTCGACAATAGGGTAGCATGCAATGAGTTGCTTGAAGTGATGGCGTTGAGAATACATCTTTCATGTAGTAAGCTACCCCTGCTTCAAAAGGTAGCTTAAAGAAGATTACAGGCCTAGAGCTATCATGTGGGGCGACAAACATTGAGAAGAGATACAATCAACATTTCAAAAAAAAAAAAAAAAAAAACATGAGAAGCCCTTAAGGAAGTGTTGTCAAGCCTTCCTTTTAGGTAGGATCCTTTTTAATAACTAACTTGTTTCTAATATATTTGAAATTATATGTTGATTACAACATTCTATTCTGGTTCATTTAACGTACTTGGTTTTTTTCATGCAGCATCTTCCTTACCTAAGACATATGGAAGTCCCTACTGCATACAATCAAGGATAGCTATATGTGCATTACTGCACACACTACAAGAAATGGACCTTTAAAGATAGAAATTTTGTAATAGAAAACTGATAAAATAAGTTAAATTTCTACAAATATCAACAACGATAATTTTTGCAATAAAAATTTACATTCAGAGATGGAAATTTTATCTTTAAATCTTAGTTTTTTTTTTTTTGTTTTTTGTAGTGATACTAAAGTGATGATAATTGGTTTCCCTAGAAGAGCGTTATAGCTTTCCATACATTTAGAAAGCCCATATCAGCCTCGCAATTACCTAGAACATTCTCGACACCCTTAGTTCATATGATTTCTAAAGTACATTTAGTATATCATATGACAATGTATGCAACAACACTACCTCTGATATGCATTTGAAGTAGGTGTTCAACTCAATCTGTGATGGGAAGTTCTTCCATATTTGATGTATCAACCACATACTAAATTTGGCATTGCATGTAAGCCTTGGAGCTTAAGGCTTGAGTAGTTACATAGAGTAGAAACGATACAAAATCAATTGTCTCTATGGTTCAAAGAGGTACAAATAGTGATATTTAGAGTTTTTCCAAGCCTACTAGTTAATGGCAAAGGTCCCTCCTGTTGATTGCAAAATCGGGTGAAATTATACATTTAAAATGCTTCATTGAGCATTGAAGGCCAGAAGAGCTCTTGCTTATTTATACAATGCTCTATCCAACCATGTAAATCCCAATATTGGTCAAATAGATGAATGCCATTAGAAAACAACATAAGCCATCAAAGAAATCCTTATGGCCTTCCTAAGACCAATAGAGCATTTGTTTGGCTATTAATTCCCTACAAGAAAGTATGTACTTTCCTACTTTGTTGATATATCGGACGTGCTAAGCCAATATTGGTACAAACTTAGGCTAGAGTCTATTATGTCTATGATGGTAGGTAACTTCAAAACTACTTTGTCTCCCTCCTCCCTCCCTTCCTTGTTACAACAAATCTAGATCCATGGTTTAAATTCCATGTGACTAAAGTACTCCTTAAGGAATATTAAAAAGAATATTTGGGTAGATGATTCTCAAATCCTTAATGAGGGAGCAATGAGTTTGTTCAAAAACTTGTATCAGTTGTTATCAACTGATGGATAATCTCCTTACCAATCATAGTTTAAATTTATAAAAACCCTTTCATGAGTCTACCACGAAGGGAAATAGGCAATAAACCTATCAAATCGTAATATAGCGTTCAAATTGGGCTCATCCAAGAGCAAGGAATAAGTATTGGTAATCACTCTAAATCTCACTATTTAGCAATCAAGAGAAAGATTGATTGATTAATACTATCAACTAAGGAAATTACTAATGTAATGAACTAATAACAAGATCACTCCAAACAGCAAGTAAGATTTAGAAAATCAATGACTAAAATGACCTTGATCTTATCCTTGATTTAATTTCATCATGTGAATCATAGAACATTAAAGATTATCCGGATTTAGTTCTTACACCGTTGAATTCCTTAAATAAACTGACAATCCTCTCAAATCTATCAATTTATCTAATCTTAGATTGATTAATTAAGATCTCTCCTTAATCAATAACAACCTAAAATTGCATGAAGCACTTGAACTGAAAGAAAATAGAGAAATACGGAACATCCTTGTAATCTATCTCTAGATTTACAATTGAATCTCATCAGCTTGCATAGCTCTGTTCATAAAAGCAATTTCTCAATTGACTTAAATGAAAATCAAATATAAATCCGCATTCCAGACATACAAATCTAAGAAACCAATTAAGAACATGCACTTTGAATATAAGAACATCAATTGGATTATATTAAATCAAATCCTCAACACATGACAAAAATTAAAATCTGAACAAGATCTAGAACTAGGATCTACTCTTCCATAGAAGTGAAACTGACAGGGAACAAATGAAATTCAAAAGGAAAAGTTGAATTCATGAGTATAACCCTGAAAATTGAAGCTCAATTGTGATGAAAATGGACCTACAATCCAGATTTGATCTGCACTAGTATTCTTTGTGACTTGTCTTGAGCCAAAAATCTCCCAAAACTCACAGAGAAAATGTGTATAAAATGAAAGGATATGTAACTCTTCCTTCACCTCCACCCCCTTCCTCCCTCCCCCCAAAATTTCTCTCTCCATGGAGTATTTATATGGGTCACCAAGATTTCAAAAAAAAAAAAAAAAGCAGAGAGGATGCGCTATCTGAAATGAGGTTCCAAATGGGATGTGGAAGAGGCTACTGCGCTTGCTGGAATTGAAAAATGGTCACAAACACCCCTCCAAACGACCCTGTGGGGGGCTGTTACACCTGCTGGAATTGAAATTTCAACATACAGCCCTATATGGATGCCCGTTGTATATTCTGATTGCTCCCTATATCAAATGGTCTCTAAAACGGGCTGTTCGGAAGGCTATTTGGTGTTCTAAATCCTTCTCAACAAGGCTGTTTAGCTCCATTTTTGTTGCATTTGATTTGTTTCTTTGTGGAGAGCCTGAAATTGACAAATTAAGCAACTGATAACTATTTCTAGTTGATTTCTACTTAGAATAACAACTAAATAAGCCCAAAATCATCTTAAAAATAAGGGTGTTGTAGCACTTATCATCAACAGCCTCATAAACATCCCAAGCACTATGTACTAGTAGTCACTCATCTTAAAGGTTCTCTTAAAGAAGCAGGCAAGTTGCCCAAGATGCCAGGAGCAATCATGGGAGTTCCCAAGAAATTTATTGAAACAACCTATCCTTTAGGTGCTTAAAGGCGTAGTTGTTTCGTCACACACATCACCTCCAAGCGATATGTATAAGGCTTTTGTTATTTAACTAGGTAGGTATTCAATTTTTATTGTGAAATCATGATTAGTTTGATGGTTTTGCAAAGATTGAGAACCTTTTATCCAAAACACGTAGAAAAGTAGTTAAGAGTATAAAACGAAATTTAAAATCTAAAACATTTTAAGATAATAGCCAAAAAAGGGGAGCTAAACTCAACCTGATTACAAAGTTTAGCACTTAGTCAAAAAGTAATAAAATAGCTTTTAGGTTACAGTCATCCATAAGGATAAGAATATAAACATTCACATAGTTTTTTCCTCAAATTCCTATTACTCTCTACTTGTCTAAGTCAATCTCTAATTCCTCGGACCTGAAAACCATGGAATCATGATGAAGGTCCACGAAATGATCATTCTCGATACTAAAATAATTAAAAGTGAGCAATGAAGCCTAGTACACACTAATCAAACACATACATGCATGCCATGAATGATTAGACTAATGCAACAAACATAAATTAAGTTTGATTAAGTTTAAGTCAGCATCCAAGTACTCCCAGCATCCTAGAAATACAAACATACACAAGAGTACTCAAGACTCCTGCCACACAAAAAAAGTAAGGTTCCCTCAGCGAATCACACACTAAAGAGGGGGATTTGATAAGTCTCTAGTACTTACTAGAAAAGAAAGAAGAAAATAGTCTCATCTGGGTCATCTCCTCGCAGGCCGCCACTGACGAGCACGATCCATTGTGATGCTTTATATAAGGTTCCATTATGCCGTATAACTCATCAAACTTCGTACCTACTTCTAGTCAGCCGCTCGATCTCAGAAATTTCCCTATCAACTATCTATCAAGCCCAACCACATATCGTAGGGCTAAGCACCTAAACTACATCATCCCGGAGTTACGATCAAACTCGCAACCCAGTCTAGGGGTACCACTCCTAGAGTAAGAGATCTAGTAACAACCAACACTCAATTAAGCTAAGTATAAATTCTTAGTCTAGTTATTAATACCATCCTAGCAAGCAACACATAATTAATGCGTATCTATCGATCGGTTTGAGCTTGCCATCCCATTCCAAGCTTGACATCCAAAACTGTTCATAATTAAAGTTAGGAATTAGTTTAAGATTTACTAACTTTATTTCATTTGCATTGCTTGTTACATCTAAGTCACTTTAGTCTAACCATATTTACTCAAAGATAATGTTTAAAGGGTTATTTATTTCATTTAGCCAAGTTGTCTAGTTAATTATATAGGTTCGGATCGGTTTTAGGGCTTACATTAACCAACCCTTAGTGGGCTATACTTCGAAGGTCTCAATTCTTGACCTTTCAAGAATAGTTTCCCATGGTCTACTAATCTCATTTAGTTCTTAGTGTCCTACTCCAATTATTAAGTATGAATTACTTTTATTTATCTAAAGCTTTTAGACTTTAAGTGTTTGGATGATGTACACCATGAATAGGATATTAGTACTTGTTAAATATGTATTTTAAAGGTCTTAGAAGGTTACTTAAAGTTAAGGGAAGAACTAGGTCAAGTTTCGTGCGGTTCGAGAAAGAAAATATGAAGTTATGAAGGAGCTGGTAAAGAGCATGGAGGGTACATAAGGGCATGTATCCCATCGTGTTCTTTTAGAGAGAGAGACATAAAGGGGTACACAAAGGCACATATCCCCTCGTGTTCTTTCAAAGAGAAGCATGGGGGGAATATGGTTACATGCATCTCCTTATGTTCTTTTGGGTTTCAAGCATTTTTATAGAACAAAGATAAGTACAGGAGAATAGGTTGCATGTATCTCTTCGTATTCTTCTAAGTTTCAAGTGTTTTTAGAACAAGGAGAAGCACAGGGGAAACATAGTTTCATGTATTCTTCTAGGCTTTAATGCATTTTTGAAACAGAGAAAAGTGCGAAGGAAACACAATCGCATGTATCCCTCTGTGTTCCTGTCATGCTTTTCTGGGTTTGTGATACCTCATCCTATACCGATTATTTTTTTCAAAAAAGGGTTTTGAGACAAATTTTGGTGATCTTAAAGGTATTATATGACCATATTCAAGCTTAATCTACTAATTTTCATCATTTATTTGTTAAAACTCATTTAATCAAAGTTGAAAGCCTAAAACTTCTAGTTTTGATAGCAACAACCAAAAATATTAAGTTTTCTCTGAAATTTTCAAAACCTTTCATATAAAACCCTTTATTTAACTTCCTCTAACATCAACTACACTAAAATACATCACTCACAATCGATATCAACAAATCCAAACCTTCAAATCACACCCAGAACACCATGTAACACAATCATAGCAGACCCAACTCCAAAACTATCATAATTTCATGAAAATAAGTTAGTTTTGATGTCTTACCTCGTTCCAGATGATATTTTTCACTTGCATTGGCTAGAAAGGGAATTTATGACTCCAAAATCACTCCAACACTCAATTTCTTAATATTTCAAATATGTATCAACTCACCCAAGTCAGTTTTCATGCTTAAAATGTTAAAATACTCACACTACAACATCATAAAATCTCATGCTTACCTTGACATGAATTTTCTTGTGGTAGTAGGTCTTCTTCCTCTTCTACCACTACTTCATTCTCTCCATTTTCCTCATATAAAAAACACCACATGAGCTAACTAGTGCTATACTTTTGCTAATTCCACTTATTTAGCACTAAGAAGGGGGTTAGGGTTTTGGAGAACTTCACCTTAGATCTTGAGAGGGTTTCTAAAAGGAGGAGGCAAAAAAGAAAAGAAGTATTTATATGAGGAGAGGAAAGAGCAGAATTAGGATTTTAAACAAGAGGAAAGGGATCTCTTTTTAAGGTTTTTGCCACATGGCACGATCCGATGCATCTAAATCTTGCATATGCAAGACCCTTAGCTTATTTTAAGTGGTTTAGGGTTTTTAATTAACCTCTTGGGCTAATGATGATTTAAATATATCAATCAAGTCTAATTTATAATTTTCAATTTTTAATACGCATAAGTTCTTGGATAGGGGTAAAATCATAATTTTGCAAAATAAAAGCTTTTAACAACATTTTTTTTTTACTTTTCTTACAAAACTTGTCATTTAAAGGACTATTATGAAATTATAATTTAATTTATTTTGATATTGAATTGCTTTTGAAATTTCAAAATTTAGGTTTTCGGTATGGGGGCTAATTTTGGTAATTTTGAAAAATTTAGCAATTTAAATCTATACATAAATCCAATTGAATTCCATTGACTTTATTTGATTTTGATTTCTTATGATTGGTATTTAGATCATTTCATTTATAGTGACTTGCTAGTGTATGAGATGTATCTGCTTGAGGAGGAAGGGGGAGAGGAGAGGTAGGATGACTTCAATGTCTTGTTTGGGTGGAATAAAAAAATACACATAATACTGGTACTTTCTATAGTGGCATAGAATTCATTAGAGTTCGCTTTCAATTCAAGCAAGCAGATCATCGATCCACACCATCATAAGCTAAAACCAAAAACTGTGTAAGTGCGCGTGTGCTTAAAGTATTAAGTGGATGATAAGAATAGAAATCAAGGGGACCTACACTTTTGGTGGCCTGAAAAGAGTGACTCAAATATGGGGAGGGATCTTTGTCACCACCAAAGGCACAAGCACAAGCACAAGCACAAGCACAAGCATAGATGAAGAAATGGGATGAGACTAAGGGATTTTAGGATGTAATGATTGAGAGTTAAAGAGGAGGTGTAAAACCCTGTATATTTATAATAATAAAATAAAAATAAAGTCAAAGTAAGAACGATATAATTATTAATTAGATCCTTAAAAAAACTAATAATTTAAACCCTTAATGAATAAATTGTAATTTAGGATAATAGCTATTAAAGTTGCAAAATAAAAGTCATAAACTAAAGATTTTAAATATTTCATTGTAATATAAAAATAAATATTTTATATTGAAGGATAAAGATGTCATTTGATATTAAATAAGAAGGTTTTATGGTCAATCCTAATGTTTAATTAATTAATTGTTTTCCGGGTTATCAATTACATAAGAAAAGATGAAGAGACATAATAGGAGTCAAATGGGCGTAAGGAGAAAGCCGGCTAAAGGCCGCGCAACCTATCTTTCTACGTCGGCGGCGTAGCCTATATACACCGCTAGTGTATAGCCAGTGTACATGAACGACCCGAGAGTTCAAGGCTGCTAGCTTTAACACTTACACCGCCAGCCTTCATTATAAGCCGCCGGTGTATCTTCCAAAACTACCGGTGCATGTTTAAAAGACAAAGAGTTTCCACGAAATTCATTTATATCTATCCTATTGTTTCTTCTCTAAAGTACTCCTAAACCAAGAAATCCTCTCCATTCTTGTTCTTAGCATCCATAGCAGTTTGAGAAGTCCAAATCAAGGTAAATAGATCTCTTCTCTACCTTTAGATTTCAAAAGAAAGCCATCAAATTATTAGAGTTTCTAATTGGATTTGAAGGAGAAATTAAAGAAAAACCCTATCTTGCTTGAAGATCTAGATTTTGGTGATCAAGAAGGATTACAGATCACATTTTTAGATAAGTTTGTATATTCTCAATCCTTATGATAGTATAGAGATTAATTTTGTTGAGTTTTTGGTCTGATTTTATTGAATGGATTTCTAGGGTTTATAAGATCTGTTAAGGAAATCTGATCTTTTGAGAAGATTTGTGTTTCATTCAAGGAAAAAGGTGTGGATTTGTTATTCCTTGGAGATTAGGGTTTTAGGTAGTGTTTGAAATTTAAGTCAAAAAAAAAAAGGTGATGTTTGAAATTAGGTTTATTCTATAAAAGAGATGTGTTGAAATATGTTTTGTTTATGTGATCAGGGTTTTGGGGTTTAAAGTCCTATTCCTTGAAATTGATTCAGGTACAACCTTACCTTACTTGTTGTATGTGCATGTAGGTTTAGAGTTGTAAATTAAATTAATTCTATCTGGCTTATAATTGAAAAGTCTGCTAATTGTGCTTGGCTGCTATTAGTATAGACCACGTAGAGTATGATAGTAATGCTGACAACTTGATGTTTCTTGTGCGTCATTATACCTAGTGGAGTTGCCTCTAGAAATGATTATGGTAGATTAGGAGTCGTGCCAGCTTAATTGTCATACGCAACGATGTGTGAGAAGTATCCAACATCACTATACGTATATAAAAGTATTTTATATAAAGAATTGTTTCTTCGGGGTCCTGATTCACTCCGGGTTTAAGATTAATTACAAGTGGTTCCAAACTATGTTGTTTGCTTGACTAATCAAAGATAATAATCTATGTTTGTTGCATTAGTTTAGGATTGTATGTGAAATTTACATGTTGCATGTTCATGCGTATTTGGTTATGATATAGCATACTAGGCGTTTTTGCTCATTCCTTCATTTTTCAAGTACATGTGGAGATAAGATAGTTTATGACTTGTTTAGGTATGATATATATGTTAATTATGGGGATGGCAATAGTAGACTCGACTTTCGTACTGAGGACCAGTAGATTTCTAGATTCTGGAAATAGGAGATAAGATTTAAAAACTATATGAAGTTTACCTGCTTATGAGATTTTTATATGTTTTATGTTTTTAATATTGAGTTATAAGATTTTCTTTTATATTAAAAGTTTGGATTAAGTTAGCTTTGGTTTATGCCAATAAGATTGTTTAAGGAGTTTGATTTCTATGAGATATTTTAAATAGATACCCCTTTATATGTGAGTATTGAAGATATATGTTCTGATTATTTTATGGATTATTGTTTCATAGCCTTAGCATGTCTATCCATGTTAAGAACACGTGGCAGGTTGTAATGCCATTAAGTTATGGTGTTACAACCATAGTGTTTAGAATATTCAATATAGTAGATATATAAGTTTTCATCCAAGAATATTATTAATTAAGTATTTATCATATGAATCATCAAACTCAAAAAATATTAATTTCCCTTGTTGGTCCCCTTACTCTTTCGGTAAATTCCTCTAGAAGGAGTTGCAAATCATATTCCTCAAGTATAAGTTTTTTCGCGGAAAGGAGAACCTACATATTTATATCTATATATGCACACACATACATATGCACACTACGTTCCCAAGAGTTCGACATTCCATTTTCTTTTTTTTTTTTCCAATTATAATGAACAAGGAGGGATTCGAACTGGGACCTCTCATATGAGAAACCAAGAAAACGCCACTAAACTATAAGATCATTGGCCTAAGTTCCCATTTCACTCGATGATGATATGTGTTTTTTTATTTTTTTTAATTTGTGATTGTAAAAATTTTTCATAATGATTAATGAAAATTAAATTTTGGTGGATCACAATGCGTTATAGATATTTAACATTTCTAAAACCTCATTGACTTACAAATATTCAATGTTTATATATTAAACGATTTTGTAACTCGCATAATAAATCATAAATTGTAGGATTAGTCTTCAAATTTATATTTAATAAATTTGCTTTGCATTAGATCCTATTTTTTAAAGCTAATTTGTTAAAGCAACTAAAATAATTTCTAAAAAATAAATTATATTAATAAAACAAAATAGATTGTATAAATTAAATTAATTAAACAAAATAAACTATTTTCATTAAATATCTCATACAACAATATAAAATTAATTAAATCATTGTTTTTAGTATAATTTAAAATAAAAGGTCTGAGTTCTGATGCATGTGCTTATGTGCCAAGCCATGTTGGTCTACCTATTTCGTGTGTCTTGTACATTGTGTGCCACATGCCACATGCTAAAATGTTTGTGTTCGTACCTTTATTTTTTCCTTTACATGCTTTGCGTGTTTTGTCAAGCCTATGCACTCGCAAACTCTCAACAACGTACTGTGGCCTATCTATCATGCTTAGAAAAATATGAGCACATGAAAATGTTTATTATTATTATTATGCAAAATTGTGTTTTTTTTAAATGTAGCCCATTTATTTAGTCCGTTTGGTTTGTTATCGTGCTTAGGGATGCAACCGGGGCGGGTTTAGGACGGGTCATATAAGACTCGAACCCGACCCGCTTTCCAATAGGGTTTCCCAAACCCGCCCCGCGACCCTATAGGATTTTCTATTCAATACCCAAACCTGCCTCTGTAGAGTTTTGACCCTGACCTATGCCATCCCGCCCCGCAACCCGCTTAATTTTTTTTCCTCTTCTCAACACTTAGTTAAATTACAAAATTTAACAATATTTTTATCCTATAGGAGCATAATAGTTAGTTACAACTATGCTTGAATGAATTTTATAAGATATTCCACAACTTTATTAAGAAATATAAAGGTTTAAACTATAATAAGAAGATTTTCAAATGTAGATGAAAAGGCATTACTTCAGTTACATAAATAGACATAATACATATGTAGAAACCATGTCTTGTGAAGACTCAAGAATAGAAAAACATGTTTTCAAAACACATTAACAACTTACCAACACTTCATTCACTCTCCAACAATAACTCAAAAAAACCAACCTCCCAACACACTCATTTCTAATTTTCTACTTGTCTTCAAAATACATTAATAGCAAAAGCAAATATAAAACATCATCAAATGAACCATCCAATAATAGACATAAACTCGAAGCTCAGTCCACCATTTGAGACTATTGTTACATGCATTTGACCATTCCAATTGGATTCCCATGTCCACATGCTGAAAAAAAATAGTATCTCCTTGAGAACTCAAACTTTTATATATAATATCAAAAGTTAGACTGACTTAAATGTTTATCAAAATTTAGATTGAATTTTTTTTGCTAAGAAATGGTTAATCCATGTTCTTGTCATTATCGAAACTTTACTATGTCCATACAAGATTAAATTTATTAACCGAATGATAAATTTTGCATATTTGTAGCCCTACGTTAATTAATAAATCCAAAAAGGTAGCAAAACAAATTACATACCCTAGACTTCTAGAATCTAGACAGTTGATTTTTCCTTGGTAAAGTTGGTGAATCTCAATGTAGTAGAAGTAGCTCATAAAATTTCACGTGAAAATGAAATTCTTGTGTCTTCTGTTACGCAATGAGCATGAAATATCTTGCCATCTCAGGTTTAATGGAAAAACATCATTAATTAATTGGTTTTTTATTAGATTCATGAAACTTAGTTAACCTAACCTTGACTTGCGAATGCTATTCCTCTCCATTATTGTCTGCAAAACAAAATGTGGATAAAGAACAGGTACAAAGGAGTTGGGTCAAACTGTCAATTAATGAATTTGTATTACAATGGCGTTGTCACGTTCTCGGTTTGAATATTTGATTTGCTGAATCAGTTGTATACTTTATTGCATAATTGTGATTTTAAAATTTTAGATTTAATTTTTTTAATTATTTATATTATGACAGGTTTGGATTATCCATCGAGTTTTTAATGATCCGAACCCGTCCTAAAACCCTATAGGATCAACAAGTAATTTTTCAAGCCTGCCTTACTATCCTATAAGATTTTTAACGATTCAAATGAATCGAATATCTTATAATGATCTGCCCCGATTGCATCTCTAACTATGCCAAAGATACGGTAATCGTCTCGATTCAGACTACTTGTTTTAGTAATCTAATTTATTAAAATCTCGCCGCTTACTTTGACTGTTGACCAAACACACGGATACGAATAGTCTCCGGAAAGATGGTTGGTCCACCACAATGCATCCGCATCGTGCATTTTGGAGCATTCCGTCACTTATGTAATTATTATTCGATTGGAAAAAGAAAATAATAATAAATCACGCCACCAATCTTTTCTTTATACGATTTGTGTGGATCATCACCATATTCTAATTTTTATGATTGGATTACTGTTGTCTGTTTAGTTGCATCAGTCTTCCAGTAATGAGTATATTGGATAATCTTTAAAGTTTTATATTTCATTAATTTAATCATTTACTGAATCGTTTTAATACTAAAGATATTTAGCACTATGTCAAGTATACACACACACAATACATATATATATATATATCTGTGTAGATTGAGAATATTAATTTCTATCTTTAATTTACACAAAACTTGGAGTTCGAAAAAATACCTTGTAAAACTCTGTTGGCTTATCTAGCGAAAGTAGGTCCTCTGCCACTATTCCTGAACAACTTGGAGACTACCTAAGTTTTTGCACTATTATATACCAATAATAATAATAATAAAAACTAGATTCAATTCTCAACCTCCCTTATAGAAAGTCAGAGAGATATTACATATTTCACAGGATTATCTTAGCTTAAGTTGTCAAGTTATGCCTAATTTTAAGACGAAATATAGATAGTTAGATTAACACATTTAAGTCGTGGCCGTCTGATTAAAAACAAAATTTTAATCGGATGGTAATTTTGCCACATTTTGTTAACTTCAACCGATTATGGTAAGTAGTAAATTTATCAGATTCTGATAAATTTATCGTATTCTGATAATTTGTCTGTTAGTTTTATCTTTTAGTATTAAGTGATAATTTTGTCAAATCATGGTAAGTTTATCATATTTTAGTATATTGATTTTACACTAACTTTTGGAAGTGGTTGTTCGATGCATTCTAGTAAGTTCATCGGATTCTGGTATGTATTATTTTTGTTGGATTCTAATAACTTACAACATTATCATGTTTTGATATGTTTATTATATTCTGGTAGTTTTGTCTTTTAGTGCTAAATTCTAATAAGTTTGTCACATTCTATTGGTTTTTTCAAGAGTTTGTTCTTTAGTACTAAGTAGTAAATTTATCACATTCTAATAAGTTTGTTGTATTTTAGTAGTTTTTTCTTATTTGTGGTAGATTTGCCATACTCTGGTAAATTTATTACATTTTGGTAATTTATCTGTTAGTGCTAAGTGATAACTTTATCTTATTACGATAAATTTATCATATTTTGATTGGTCGATTTTATGCAAACTTTTAGAAGTGTTAAGTTCGTTACATTCCAGCAAGTTTGTTTAATTATGGTATATGTTATTTTTGTCGAATTTTGGTAGCTTCATCACATTGTGGTAAATTTGTTTGATTTTGATATGTGGTAGATTTATTATATTCTTGTAAGTTCATTGTATTATGGTGGTTTATCTGTTAGTGCTGAGTGATAAATTTGTCAACTTTTCATAAGTTTATCACATTGTGGTAAGTATATACTATTCATAACATTTATGCATCATACATTTATCGTTGCATTAAGGTAAGTTTGCTACATTATAGCAACTTTGTCCAATTTTCATATATAGTAGGTTTGTTATATTTTAATAATTTTTATGTTCAATTCTTGTAACATTGTACAGATATGACCGGTTTACCTAGTCATGTCCTAAAATGAGGTTGCAAGTACGTAACTTAAGCCAAGTTTTTCCCCATATTTCACACATCATCTGAGTAAAAAAAAAAAATCGATGGAAAATACATACAGCCATTGCATCAAGCTTGCTTTGGAACTTTCAGGTTTTGCATTCTAAATTGGAGGCCCATCTTTATATATGTGTGTGTGTTCTAAGCGGAATCAGGCCAGCTCTCAATGCTAATAGTTAGGGCTATAATAAGTGATTGAAAGATGTTTAATTTGTGACTAAAGAGTAGAAAAATGCGAGTGCTCGTTTTCTATCAGTTGAAATCAATTTGTCTGGTGTAGGAGTAGCGATGCAACTGGATAGGTCATTATAGGATTTCTGACCAATTTGATTCGTTAAAAAAAAAAAAAAAAAACCATAAGGTTTTAGGGTTAGGTTTGACTATTCCCTAAAATCCCTATAGGTTTTAGGATTGGGTTCTAGATCTAACATAAAATCCCATGAGGAACTCAACCCAACACATGAATCCCTATAGGATTGGTTTTATTATTTTACTATGAGATGTTTATTTCAACTTATTAATTTTATCTTCCCATGAAATTTTTTGTAAATATGAAGAAATTTAAATTTGATATTTCGTAAATATTATTTATAATATATCTAGTTGTATTTTTGCAAAAATACCAATAAATATAATAGAAAAAGGAAAATTAAAAAAAAAAAGATGCAAATATTGTTTAACAAGTCTTTATATGGGTGGATTTGGACAAAGTGGAAAAAACCCTATGGGACTTAGGATCGAGTTTGATAAACCTTATGGGAAATTAAGGCAGGTACATATTTTATATAACTTGTATCCAACTCACCCTAGTTGCATCCTTATGCAATGGTCATGACTATCAAAGAGAAATATTGTGTCTATAATTTCTTCATCAAATTCTTTACTTAATTCACAATTTTTCCCTATAGGATTTTTTTTTTCAACTCACATCTCAATAGTTTCCAATTTAGAGCATGAGTGGGTTTAAAGTCTTAACCTTATTTAAGCAAAACCTCTTACGACCTCATTAAGTACAACTCAACCAATTTCATTAAACCAACTTTATAGGCAGCTTACAATTTATCTCCTCACACTACATTATAGGCTTCAATAAGCTAATTGACCACCATACGACACTTATTTAATATCATATATAATTAGTTTAAATAAATTTTTCTTAAAAGCAAAATTCATTCTCTTCATAACTACAATTGATATTGAATATTTTTATATATAAATAAGTGTGCATTTTAAACATTTTTTTAAATTTAGTTAAATAATTTAAAACTTTTAGATTCAATAATTATTTTGAGTTTAAAATTTATTTTATGAAAAATTAAAATTCATTTTTTTATTTAGAAATAAAAAAGATGACTCTATGGTTCCAAAATCAGAATAAAAAACTGAACCAAAACTGTAGCAGATAATTTTAGCTTCGATTCCTCAATTTCAAGACTTAAAGTTAATAATTTCAGTTCTAATTCGGTTTCCAAACCATACCAATATCCACATGTATGGCCTTGGAATCTTATTTACGGCTATGGAAAGAAAATAAGAAGAATTACGTGGCGTCTATATATATATATATATAGATATATATGATATGAGGACAAATCTTGCTCGATGAATTCAATCAATTGGGAAGTCTGGCACCTGATGAATTAATTAATTTCTCGATTTCATATATATATATATATGAAGACAAATCTTGCTCGATGAATTCAATCAATTGGGCAGTCTGGCACGTGATGAGTTAATTAATTTCTCCATTTTGAAGCTGTCTGCGTTGGATATATTGGTTTGTGCCGAAAGCGAATCAAGTCAAAGTTTTAAAGGTTTAGATTGGGTGTGCTTGGTTTGTTTAATATTTATTTTAATTAGTTATTTATTAAAAATATATATTAATAAAAAATAATATTTTTATTTATAGATAGACCATACAAATCAAATACATATTAGATTAAATAAAATATAAATATAAATCAAATATAGATAATATACGGATGAAAAACATATCATTAAAAAATATCCTTAGCTTGTTTAATAGATTATTGAGTTTAAGCGAAACTCAATATTTTAATAAGCTTAAAATATAAGCTTGAGTTTAGCCTATTTACAAATTAAGCTCAAGCTAATCCAGACCTAGAACAAATTATATCTGAGTAGCTCATAATAGCAACGAAACGGTTTGGTTTGATTTAAGTTCAAAAAATTATATCTAAGAATAAATTGTAAAAACCTTCCTTGTATTTTGGGTCTGTTTGGATTGTCTGTTTTTCATCTGTATCTGTATCTTTTTTAAAATGATATGTGTAAATATATACGATTTGCATCTAAATTTTATCTATATTTGTTCTATTTGATCTTTTGATGAGAACTGTCAACTTTTTTTTATCTATATCTATTTCTTGATAAATAAATTGTTAGAAAAAAGTTTAAAAAAGTATCTGTATCTGCCGAAAAAAAACCAAAACAAATAGCTTGTTTATAAACAGATAACTCCTATCGATTTTTATAATAAATAGGTAACGTGGCTGCTACCGGCCGTCCCCATCTAGCCGTCACTCTCTGTGTTTTCTTGCAATTTTGTATGTTATTGAAGGTTTGGCGCTTTCGTTTTCTAATTTCTTTCCATATGCTTTTGCAATTCTGGATCCCGGGAGGTTGCCAAAATCCAAACGTCTAAGCCTTGCCATCAATAATTATTGCCAAAATATCAGTATAAAGCGGAGAGATTAATAATAATGATAATGGGTTGTCGTGTCCTAATTGTCTAATCTTAATCTTGATGTACACAGATTAAATAAAGATTATATATGTCATCCGCAATTAAAAGTAGATTGTTCATTGAACCGAATCGAAAACCTAAACAAACCGAACCGAATCGACCCGTAGAATGTAATTCTTTTATATTTCGGTTTGATTATTCACAAGAGCCTAAATGATTATGGTTCAATTCAAGAGGTTGAATCGTACCAAACCGTTTAAACCCGAACCGAACCACTTTACATTAAAAGAAATAAAAAATAAATAAGAGTCATTTTATTTATTTATAACTCTTAAACATTATATATTATGACATATATTACTTTAAGATTATTTCAACAAAATACAAAATTCTTATCATGTAATACATTTACAGAAGCAAGTTTTACACTAGGTTGCAATATTTACAACCAATAACACTGAGATAATTTAAACTTTAAACTTATTAGTATAATAAAAATTTAAATACATTATAAAGAAAGAATATTATAAGTAAATGTGGAATTGATGAAAAAGAATAATTTTCTTAGTTAGTGTTATAGATTTATTAAAAATATATATTATTTTAAATTCGTATTGAAAAATATTTTTAAAATAAGATAATATATGTTTTTGAAATTTTTAAATATATAACTTGATATAATGATAAGTGACTTTAATTTTTATGCAACATTTCTCAATCTAAACTCCTTTTTTTTTTCTTATGAACTCAAGTGACTATTAATATTATTTATTAGAACTAAATCTTTTAAAGTTCAAACCAAATCAAACGAACCAAACTGTTTTGAATGCGATTTGGTTCGTTCAATCCCTAAACCGAACCATGAAACTCCTAATGAAGTTGATGTTGCAAGTGTGCTAAACGCCATCTCTTCTTGGTCATTCAATTCTTGAAAGGATTCTACTCTTTGGACCAATATGTTTTGTTTCTTAACCTTTTCTTCATCCCAATTCCATGTAGTATTTTCATTACACTCGACATCTCTACTAATAATGAGTTGCTTAGTATTAAGATTTTATATTCCGTATCCTTTAAATTATGTGTTGTAGCCGAGGAAGATGCTTTTTTCAAGTCTTCTCTTCTAGCTTATGACTCTTTACTGTTGGAATATGTATGTAGCAAATACTTCTAAGTACATGGAGATATTGTGTTAATGGCTTCCATCCACTCTAAGCTTCAATAGGTGTTTTGTCTTGCATTGCTTTGGTTAGACATTGATTGAGTAGATAGATTACGTTATATACTGCTTCAGCCTAGAACATCTTTGGCATCTTCTTGTCTTTTAAAATGGATCTAGCCATCTCCATCATTGTGGGATTCTTTCTTTCTAATACATCGTTTTTCTCTTGTGCATATGCAACTGTAAGATAGTATTCAACTCCTTCATCTCCATAAAATTTGTTGAACTCTTTGATATATATTCTTAGCCTCTGTCACTTCTTATTGTTTCAATATGATATCCACTTTATTTTTCAACAAATCTCTTGAAAATCTCAAATACTTCAAATCTTTCACGTACAAAAATAGACCCATGTTATCCTAGGTGTAATCGTCAATTAAAAGGATGAAATACTTACAATTCCCTATTGATGGTGCTCTCATGGGTCCACACACATCTCTATTGATGAGCTCCAATGGTGCTTTGGCTCTCCATACTTGACTAAAAGGTAATGATTTCTAGGGTTGCTTCCTAAGCATGCGGCCTTCGCAAACATCTATGATGCATGACATCATGTTCTTCCATTATAGAATCCTCAACGGGTTGAGATGGCCAAGTCTTGTGTGCTAAAGTAATGACTCTTCTTGATCTGCACTCATTGCAACTTCTATTTTATAGTGCCACTTGATGGGGAAATTTCTTTGTTCTTGCATCTTAACTTATGCAATCTCCTTGCCTTTCTCTTCCTTGTCATATAGTGCAAGAGTCTCCTTTAAATAGTAAGGTATATCTTTTTTCCACCATTTGTCCAACACTAAGAAAATTCGTCTCCATACTTGGCACCAACAAGACACTTTGGATTAGAGATATGCCTTTCTTTGTCTCGGTTGCAACGGTACCGTTTTCCTTCAACAACCACGAGCTCTCTATTGCTAAGCCTTACTTTAGAATTAACTTATGTGTCTATATCTAGAAAAATGTTCTTATTACTTATCATGTCGTTGCTACAACCATCATCCAAATAGCATTGTCTCCATTAGCCTCGGAAGCAACATGGCAAGCATAAAATAGATAATCATTTTTCTCTTCAGTGTAGTTGGTTTGATACTTCCCTTGAATGCAACAATCTCTTATTAAGTGGCCAAATTTCATACAATTTTGACATTGTAGCCTACCTTTATATCTATAATTTTTTCCTTGATTATTGGTTCTATTAAAAATCCAACATGTTAGGTTCTTTCCTCTTTCTCATCCATTTTCATTATTTCCAAATCTTCTATCTTCATCTTTCCTTTCACCACTTATAGCATTCTAAGACCCAAAATTTAGTTTGGATTGATATGTAATAAAGGTATATTATACTCACTTTTGTTATATGAAACATGCTAAATTATTATTGATCTTATAGAAATCATAAAGAAATGGTAATTAACTACGTTCATTGTGATATTTTAGGTCCTGAAGGACTTACATTACAAATATAAGCAAATTAGAGGAGTTTTACACAAATTTGGAGACATGGCAAAGTAAGACATCCATTGAACAATATGCCATCGGCCTTCAATATGATCAACAACGGCCTACATCAACATAACAAGTAACACTAGCAATATCAAAACACAACGCAGCCAACCTTTACAAAATAGCTTTACACCGGCAAATGAGGAATATAAGCTACTAGCCTTTGGCCAGCAGAAACCTAAGCTGCCTACAATGCTGCTCCAAAGCCGATTGCCATCTTGGTTCAAAAAATTACTCAAATTGCAAGGCAGCTAATTTAATTTCAAGGCCTCCACCTTGGTGCCGACCTAAGTCCTCTACATGTCTTTTCATATAAATACCCTATTGTGGATTTTGTAAAAAAATAAATAATAAATAATAAATAAAATTAAAGAGGAGGAAAAGACCCTAAAATAAAATAAAAGTTTATTTCCTTTGCTTCTAGACCTAGATTAGGGTATAAAAAGTAGCAAGTTTTCCTTTTCAATTTGATTAAGGATTCCACACTAAGATTAAGTGGAGGATACTACTTGAACATGGATTTAAGCATAGGATCATTATTTAAGGTGATTTCATTCCTTTCTCTTTGATTTCTAGTTTTGGATATTATTCAAAACTTTTTCCTATTTGATGTTATTAGGATTTTGAGTTACTGATTTGAATTGTCTAGTTGATGTTTTTCTGCTGTTGATTGAATTGTTGCTTGTGTTCATATTGTTGATACTATATTATTGAGCATGTGTTTTGAATTGATTTTGGAATACATATTATAGAATTGAAATTGGAAAATTCCTTTCTAATCAAATTTGTGATTAACTAATCTGGATTACAAATCTCACAAGGATACGGATTTGAATTCAATTAGGGTTTGGTAAATTAGAAAAGATTAGTAAATTAATCACTTTCCTAGGAATAGGAAAAATTGATTGGTTAATTTAGGGTGATTACTTTCTTTGAAAAAAGGAGCTTTTGTCTGCTCAATTGATTGAAAACACTAAACCCATTAGCAATTTGAATTTGCAAGGATATATATGGTCAATAGCATACATTCAATTATTATTCAGATCTGTTGGCTCTAAATACAATTCAATAAGAAGTGTTGGAAATCCCAAAATTCTTTATAGATCAGTTCTATCTAAAAGTCCAAAAATATAATATTTTTGTTTTGCCTAGCTACAATTAGAGCTAGTCCTCACTCTCTATGGACATGACTCTATACTCATTACTCATTGAAATTTTATTACTGCACATGCACTCGGTACATGGCCAGTGAATATTTGTGCTTGTAAAAGGAATTTAAAAAGAGCTAAAAAAGAGTTCTAAAAAAAACATATAGAAAAAGCGTGATCAAAAGACATTCTACAATGTAGAGTCATCATACTTACTCGATCTCTTTTCATATGCTTCTAGAGAGCCAATCAATTCAGTAACTAATAAGGTAGATAGATCTTTTGTCTTCTCAATGGTATTCATAATAAACTCATATTTTTCTAGAAGTGACTATCCTTTTGTCAGTTATAGATTCTTCATAAGCTCTCATTTGAGTTACCACTTCATTAATTCTAGTATAGTAATCACTTATTGTCCCCAAGTCTCTCATATTTCATATTTTCAAAATCCCTTCTAAGATATTGGAGTTTCACAAGATGCACCATGTCTCACTACCCTAGAACTCCGATTTTAATGTACCACATGCTTGCTTTGCACTTGTCACTCCACTAATTCTTGGAAAAATTGGATCCACCAATGCCAATTGAATATCATATAATGCCTTCCGGTCTTTTTATATGGTGGCTTTGAATTTAGCAAATTCCACCTTTGATAAGCTAAAAGTATTTTCAAGCATGATAATACCATTTTCTATGATATCCCATGAACCAGATACAAAGTAAGCCCTCATTTTGATGGTCGGAAGTGGAATTTGGCTATTAGATTTAATGGTTATCATGGTTTATAAGAGTGTTTGATATAATACGTCCAGTAGATTATCAAACGTAGCTCCGATACCATTGAAAGTATTTGATTGGAAGAGAATAGAAAATTTAAGGATGATATTGGATTAAAAAAATATATTGAAGTAGAAAGTGATTTATAGAAATTGATATAATAGACTAGATTATGTTTGGAAATTGAGAAATGTTTGTATATTTTTTAGTTTTTCTGACCTGGTTACAAATGAGGGAGGACTACTTATTTATAGGCCTTCTTCTCCCCAATGGATGGTTGAGATTGATTCAATCCAATAGTTATAAGACATTATCTAGAATAGCTCAACTAACGTCTAGAACATTACAACTACTTTCTAAAACATCACATAGAAATATCTAACCTGACATATTCTAGAACTCCAACTAACATAGCCTAGAAATTCCACATAACTCATATTGTAGAACGTTGAAGTGATGATGGACATAGACCTAGGCTTGGCTTAGACTTGGACTTGAACCAAAGTGGATCAATTTTAATAGTAGGATTAACAGTAGCATAATCTATGATCACATTTGAATCAAATTCAATAATCAAATATTAAAAAGTTTTTTCTTCATAAATTCTTAGGGCTTCTAGAACTCTGTTGAGTTATGTTTTAAGCAGAGATGCATGAGAATTTGGATGGTCTATTTTTCATCCTTATCTTATCTATATCTTATATGTATGATCTGTTTATCAATAACAATATCTATTTTCATCTAATCATGCTTTTGACAAATAGTTTGATCAAAACAAAAATAAAATTGACACCACTATTATTCTTAAGAAGCCACGGATTATTCTTCCTCCATGATTTCTGCAGATTCTACCTATTGCTGCCTTGGAGTCATCTTCCATAACAGCCCCACCCATCACAGTTGAATTCCACCCAAGTTGCTTCATAGAGTTTCCAATAGCTCTTTCCCAAGTCCGAACCTTTCCTATTAAATTTCACATACCAATTAATCCACGATTACGCTGCATTAGCTCTCGTTAAGGCTGTTAGTAGTTTTCCAAGTCCTTCTTGCCATTGTCACATTTTCCGTAATCCATCTATATAGCTATGCCGCAACCAAACCTGAAACTCTCTTGAATTCTTAATTTTATGTGGAGTTTAAATGATAAAGGCTTGAATTGTTAATTTTATCTCAAATCTAAGCAATTTAAAGATTCCTTTTTTTTTTCTTTTTTTCCTTAACAAGTTTTTTTACATAACTTGTTTTGACACCTAACTAAATATATGTAAAATGTAAATATAGAGAAACCACACGTGTTTATCCTATGATTTGCCATAGTTTTAGTTGGCACAACAAAAATTAAATTCAAAGAAGGAAGGCATTTTCACAATTCATTTATCATGTTACCATAAGTTATACTTCTATGTAGTGTTAGCAAATAAATAGGCATCTGATTTTTCATGGTTCACGCTCAAGAATATCATGTGGTTTGGAACCTCATAACGTGAAATCCCATCTCAATTCATATGTTTGTTGGACAAAATAAAAATTCTTTCATGAATCGGAGGAAATATGTATTTAGAGGAACCAAGTTTGTTTTATTTTTCATTTCTGGATGTATACTTTCAAAATTTTTAATTCAATACTTATGTTTTCAACTATCATTTTTAATTATAAGACCATTAAAGTTAGGTCATCAAATGAAAATATATATAATTAAATCTTGAAAGGAAAAACTAGAAAATAATGGAAAGATAAAGCTCTAAATTTTTCATACCCTTTTAATTCGAGACTTATTTATGTTTTATCGTTACTTCCATTTGACCATATAATTTTTAGAAAAAATTTATGATTGTCATGCTTTTTAGCAAGATTAATCTATTTGATTATTTAATAGTTGAGATTCACGTCCAATCATGATTATACTATTAAAATACTTGATATATCATTTACTATAAATACTTAATATAAACATTTACTATATTATATTTTAGAAGTTAAATGATTAACTAAAGTTTCCCAAATGGTACTAGAGATGTTCCTTGACTTTTAACGATGTTCGGCACATAATGTATTTTGACTTTTTATTTTTTTTTTGTTAAGAAAAATAATGTTCTCTAATAACATAATTTTCAACAAACAATATGATAAAACTGAAAATTAAGAATAAATAACACCGGAATTTAATGTGAAAAATCCGACTAAGAGAAAAACACTAAGCAATTCTACTATTAACGAATAATAGTTTTATGATATTTTTACTTACTAATTACATTAGTCAATTATGAAACCATCTCCAAAAACAGTGATATTAATATACTCACTAGATCAACTTATTCACCGAAAATGTGAAAACACATATTTAGTTTGAACATGTAAAAAAGATTGATAAAAAAATGGAATAATCCTTTATATTACCCCTACCATAAATTCATAAAACCAATTATTTAGATTTAATAAGTAATTCATTTATGCATCCATTAAATCACGAACAAAAGTCCAAAACCTTTTATGCCTTTTCCGTCAATCGGAGTCCGAGCTCTCTTTTTTTCCTTTGTTTTTTTTTTTTGGGCCTAGTGTCCGAGCATTTAAAAGTGCTTTTTACTCCTTTGCCTTCAATTACGTAAAAATAGCGCGCCCTTTTCCGTAGCTACAGATTACTTTATCTCATCCACCGTGTAGATTTTTTTTTTTATCACCGCATTTTTTTTTTTTTTTTTCCTTAAAGATATTTATATAAAAAAAATATAGTAAGGTTTTTTTATTATTATTACCATGGCCTATAATAATTTTCAATAACTTAGGTCTGAAACAAAAAAAAAAACGAAAATATATATCATAAAATAAGAAGGTAAAGAAGTCTTGAAACCTTTTAATGTATTTTTTATCCCCCTGGACCAGAGACACTTGGAGTGTCGGTTGAAGTAAGAATTGCCTCAAATCTTTTTCTTTTTTTCCTCTTTCGAAAGGGGGGATCATCCTTGTGTACATGGAGACCGACACAGTGTCAACTCCAACATCATTGTGCCCCCACGATTACATCCTTAAAAGCATAGAGCTTCAAATGGAAATATCATGTCTCTGCATGTACAAGGAATCTAATGAGGTAGTAGTGTGTTTAGGCAAATTTTCTAGAATGAGTAAAGGCTTATTATAAACTAAAACCGTATCATTGCCTAACTTTGAACAATGAATTCTTTTGAGCTAAGGATACTATCCTAAGACGCACAGATCAGTTTTAACAGCTTGTCAAAATTCATGGTGGATGAGCCGGTTGAACCGATGGCCTCTTCTGCCATCTTCTTCCATTCCATGGCTCTATCCTTCATCCTTTTGCCCTTCTCTCTTCCATCAACTCTCTCACAAGCCTATCCACTTCATCTCTCCTGACGTCATTCTCAATCTCCATACCAATCCCCCACTTGTAGCACAAACGTGCAGTTTGTGGTCTGGTCGCCAGCAGCAGGCCAACACAGCATTGGCACTCCAGCTGAGACACTCTCCTTTATCGAACTCCACCCACAATGTGTTAGAAATCCTCCAATGGATGGATGGTTTAGGACTTCCTCTTGCGGGATCCAGCTTGAGACAAGACCTCTCTCTTTCGTTTGGTCAGTAAATTCTGGAGGAAGTAATGCTGCTTCACCTTTAACTAGGTCAGGCCTAATTGCCCACAAGAATGGTTGCTTGCTATTCGCAAGTCCCATCGCGATCTCTACAAGCTGATCCTGTGTTAGAAACACTACACTCCCAAAATTCACATAAATGACAGAGTTTGGCTCCTTGGAATCAAGCCATTTGAGACATTCTGTATCCTCCTTCATAGATTGCAATTTATGGACATGATTTCGTCTTTGACTGTGAATTCTTGCTTGAGAAGTAACGGAATGGACCGATTGCACAGAGATGGGGGTGTTCCTTTGATATTGCATCCAAAACCTCTGATTCAAGTGCGTCAAAAGTGTGGATGATCATTGCTGAAGCTGTGTGCGCCATATTGGTTGCATCCATTGGAACTTAAACAAAACATCATCAGCATCCAATTTCGAAGGAATGTTGGTAAATCCTTTAGTTTGATATCTTTCATTCCCGGAATCCAATCAACAGAAGCGTTCAGGTAGCCATTTGTTAGATGCTTGCATCTGTGTAAGTAAAGTACATTTCAGACAATGTTCAATGCTGAAAGTGTATAGAGATACAGTGCAGCATAATGATTTTGTCTAAAGCTTAAATTTGTAAATTTATTATAAATTTCATATTTTAACATAACATTCAAACGGGAGAAAAGTTTCAATGATACTATATGTTACATGATTGATTTAATGGTGTACAAATACCAATATAATTTTGATGTGTACATAATTCTTTAAAAGCTATACACTAAACTACATTTGTCAAATAAGGTTACTACATACCCATCACTCATTCAAGCCTAGATATAATACAAATGAATTTTTCCAACAAATGGACAACTTAATTAATTAAGAGTAGAATGACTTCGTATTGATTCAAGCCTAAAATCTCTATACTTTTATCATATTGATTTAGTATTACAACCATCTAATTTTAAAAGTTTTTTTTTTAAACATCATTACAATAAAAGGATTCCATCCAATTCATTGCACTTGAAAGGCCAATAGTAATATACTGAGTTATAAGATTATTCGCGTTTAATTTAAAAGTTTAAGTTTATAAATTTATTATGGATTTTATATTAATTAATTTTAAGAAAAAAACACGATTATCTTTCACTGGATGTATTTTTTCCTAGCAAGACTACTTTCATCGAAGGAATTGTTATTCTTTATGAAAAACATCTTAAAAAAAAGTATCATTAATTATAATGTAAATTTTGTTATTTTCTTCTTGGCTTCTTTCGTTCTAGTAACCAGCATTATTCAATTCTAGTGAACCAAATAAGGTGCTAATTTTTTTTTTTCTCCTTTTCTTTTTCCTAGGCAGGGTGTTGACAACTTGGTGACCCGCTTTGAGTAGAGGATAGGAATTAATAATAATGAAAAAGATCGAAATAATTAAAATAATTTCCTCATTTTATCGTATTTTACATGATACATGCATGATAATTTAAATCATCGACCATTAGCTACCTCCTTTGCCTCCCGTAACCACGCAGAGAATTTGATAATTCTGATACTTACAATAATATATTTTTAATCTCTGAAAAAATGTAATAGAAATTTAAAAGGAATATTTCCTTTACCTTTCAATTCTCTTTCAATGTCCTATACTGTTTGAAGCCCATGAAGGCGCAGGCAGAGATGGTCCACAAGTGTACTATAGGAAGTCCAAATCTTTCCGCTGCTGGATTGGCAGCAAAGGACAGGAAACCATCAGAGATTATGCAACTGACTGAGGGAAATCCTCGGATGCGCCGTGTGCTAGAGTTGACACAAGTTCACAGAACGGCTGAGACATGTGATTCATGATAGATTCCATAAGAGCAACAAGGTCCTGATTGGCATCAACATCACCACTAGCAGGAGGAGGAAGACCATCCGGGATGGTTCGAAATCGAAATCCAGGCAATCCATCAAGGGGGGTAATTTGTCCTCTGGATTTGAGAAGCCTTGTGTGGTTGTGTTCGGTGTTGACAAAAGTAATGTGGAAGCCTTTATGATACAGAAGCTTTGTTAGTTGTAGCATAGCACTAATGTGACTTTGGAAAGGGCTAGGAATACAAACCGCATGAGGCTTTTGGGATAACCCTTTGGAACCCATCTGTCTCCCTCTTCTTGCTTGTTTTTTGGCTATGTCTGTGCTTGTTTCCTGATCTAATTTTTAAGATTTTATGCAAGTTTTCGGGCCAAACAGGATAAGGATATGCATTTTAGGAAAAATTGAATTATAGACCTGTTCAGACAAGATATTCCGTGTCAAAGAGTCACATGTTCGAATATTATAATATTGTCAATCGAAGGGAAAAATTTGTGGACACACGTATCATGTCGTCCGCTCGGATCAATTTTCCATTTTTTGTCGTTTTTGGCCGAGTTATCCGGATATTTGAGACTGCTTTTTATCATTTTATTTATTTATTTATTTTTCATTTGTGTCCTTTCAAGATCAACATTAAATTAAATTTTGGTGAGCAATGTCAAATGCAACACAAGTACACGGTGCATACAATGAGACGAAATTGCGAAGTTCCTCTTCTGGAATTGAAAAAACTAAAAGCCACAAATTATTTGATGGTAATAGGTGTAATAATATACTTCTGTTAGTTTATCTACGCCTCTCACTTTAAATGGAAGAGATCTTGCCCTTGCACATTGATAGCTGAAGTTAGTCATATTAGAGGAAAAAAAAATGATGAATGTTATTTTATCAATGCTAATGCATTGTTTGGATGCCTAGTTTATCTTTCGAATTAAAAATATGTCTTAGACTTTCTTTGTAGAAGGATAAGGTAGATTAAAATTGAATTTTCATTATAAGAAATATAAAGAGTTATACTAAGGAAAGTGCAATCTCAAGCTAATGATAATTGTTGGATTCAACGTGCTTACGCATGTTGCCCGTTGGAAGTTGGAAATTGGAACTTAGTCGGCAAATTATTTTTTCTTGGAGGACTATTCGCGTTCACCAATGTTGTCGTCAGGAGATGTTTTATTACTATGAGATACCAACAAGTTTATAATCTATATCCTGTTGACTGTTGGGCTGTCCTAGAAGGATTTGTTATTTAAGTCTGTAATAAAAAAACAATACAACCACAAAAAAAAAAAAAAAAAAAAAAAAAAAAAAAAAATCTCGGACTCTACAGCTAATAAACTATGCTCGATTCATTTGCTACTTTCCAACAATGGGTAGAGTTTGGTCTCTTAGTTGATGTTTATTTCATGAGCAACGTTACTTTTTGGAACTTTTCTTTTTTAATATTTTTTCAGAAAATAGTCTTAAAATTATGAAATATTATTATAATCTCAAGAAATTATAGTTATCATTATTTTTTAGTAATAAATGCAATATAATATAAGACGACCACAAATGCTATTTTGGTGCTGTAATTTGGAGAAAATGAATATTAGCATTATGAGTTTGTGACTTATTACACTACACTAGGCTCATGGAGAAGGATTTTGGGCTGCCTTGGTAGAACTCGATCCAATATAAAGATTTCTTGAGTATGACTCAAATCTTTCTATGATTCGATGAAAGGATTTGGATGCTAATAGTAAAACTTGCTACGGAGATAATGTGTAACATGTAAAATTGCCATTAACCACGTCATCTAGGATAAGAAATCTTGAATCGAGCTTCGTATTCAGGCGTGTAAGACCAAAAGAAAGCCATTTAAAAAAATTACAAGAGTTATAGATGTATGGATTCAAAGGAAGTAGCCACGTGCATGCTGTATGAGTATCACACTACACGTGACCTATAAGAAGTAACACATAATAACACGTCAAGAATGATCAAAAGAGAAGTGGAATAGAGAAGAGGGATAGACAGTCTCAATCATCTCAAACGCACTTGTGACATATGAAGAAGCTATCGAGTATCGAACCTCACAAGTAATAATGAACAAGAATTTTGATCTCTTGAGATGGAATTTCAGCAATGCTTCAGTGTTTCTATCAAGTATCTCCTTTTATTTTTTCTCTCCAAATGAGGAGAAACTTGAGGTATTTATGGAATTTGGACGAATAGGCCTGTCCAAAGATTTCTATTCCAAGCCTATCATACCAAATTTCTCTTGATCATCCCAATGACTAAATTGGACTCGCTAGGGAGATTTTTTAAGATGTGGGCCTGCTAAATTTATTTATCTTTCAGCTATGAAAGTGCCAAATACAACTATGTTTCTGGAGAAAAACGATTCTTCTTAAATAATGAAGTGGGAAAGATTGAAATCCGTGCGGTGATTCGGTTTCTCGTGATTGGAGCAAGATGGGAGGAAGACAAACATGATTTTCAATGCTTGCTAGCATAGAGGGTGATTCTAGGTCTTCTTTCGTTGCCTGGATCTGATGAAGTATGCTATTAAAGATAGATGTATGTTGGGAATCAAGCCCAATAAATAAATAATAATATAATTTGAAGCCCATTCACAAGATCATAAGATAAGAGCAATGAAAAAAAAAAAAGAAAGAAAAGAAAGAAAACCAAGTATGATATAGGAGTTGGTCAACTAATAATAGCATTGGGTTAACCACAATGGCCCATGGTCAACCACCCGTGGTATTGCAGTCAAATACCCCTAGGCTGGGATAGTTTAAATCGGTGTGGGGCTTTGTTCTATCTTACCACTAGCTTATTTTATTAGTTAGGTTCAATCACTTCTTTCTTATGGGAAATTTAATTTTTAAATATTTTTAAAAAGAAAAAAATTATATCTTATATGTATATTATAAAAAGAGAACTATGACATAAAACTACATGATCTAATGGTTAAATATTTACATCTACAAGGTCATAGGTTTAAATTTCATTGGTTTACTTTTTTACTTTTTCATATGTATTTATTACATGTTTCTCTCTCTATCTCTCTATGTCTCTCTCTCTCACCCACACACACATACATATATGTTTCTTTTAACATTTTCTTTCGCAATAACTAATAACATTAAATTCTTTTTATCATAAAATTATCTAACTAAATAAATTCTTTTGAATTACTATTTTATATTCAAAAGTAATAATTATTATTATCCATATTATAATTAAATCTTATTGCATACTAATTATATATTTTATGAATAGCTATCCTTTCTACATATCTTTTATTATCTATTTATGTCTAAAAGGCAATCAAATTGCACATTAATTGGAAAATTCAATTTAGTAACATTATTTTTTACGTTTAATGCTAAGAAAAATGAATATGAATTATTGGATAAATATACTATCGAGATGTATTTTATGATTTATTTTTATTAAAAGCAAAATATATACAAATATAGCTCTATATTTTTATTAACAATTAATGCTCAATTGAAATATATACCATATTTTATAAATGCACTAAATACTCTTAATTATTGTTTGAATAATTTTTTATGAAGTATTAAAAAATGTCACATTGAAATTATTATGAAATTCTCATAAATATATAAGATGTAGCATAATTATAATAGCGAGTAAATATTAATAAATAAATTTGAGATTAACTTAATTAAAGTCCGCCACCCAATCGTATAATCATGCGCCTGCGCCTGCCCCTGATGTCGGTATAAAATACTTTTGGTATTTTTTTTCATGAAATATTTTGGTACTTTATTAATTAGGTTTTAGTTGTTTCCTATTTTATTGTTTCCTTCCATAAATGGCTATATTTTATTTTGTACGGTTTTAAATAGGCATTTTGTGTAATAAAATAGAAGTCAACAAATTTATGAATTTGAATTATTGTTAAGCCTTATATTTGTTATAGTTAGAGAGACGATGACTTTCTTTTAATTCTTGAATATTGACCATTATATCTTTTAAAATCAATTAATTTCTAATATATGTTTCCAGATTGTTGCGGACAAGTTATTTAAATTCTATGCGGCATATCATATCTAATTAACACTCTAGTTTCAATCAACCGCCGGATTTGATCTAATCTCAGTTTATTTTCAAATTGGCGTATTCGTATTATATCTAATAATAATTAAACTTTGATCCGTCCGCATTCTATTTTATATATTATTCATTCGTATAATCAAAACCCATAATTTTTTTTTTCGTAATCATATCATCAGTTCTAAAAACACTAGATTGGTAAAACTCTGCCATTTGGTGCTTCATCGAGGATCTTTAAGTCTTAACGCTCATCTTCTTAACATATTTCCGGTTTGTAATAAGAATTTAAAATCATTATCCTCCCTGCGTGAATAAAAAAGAAAGAAAGAAAGAGTGAAATGGAGATACAGACAAATACAATGCATGGATAAGCTGGTGAAGGAGTAAGAAGGGTGTTTTGCTTTTGTCATTTTCTTGTCTTCATGGCGAAGTAGCGGCGTTGCTTGGGACAAGACAAATCAATGCGTATATAAACAGAGAATTTTTTTTTCCTTTTTTGTTTTTTCTTTTTGCTTTCCTACAGACAACTGTACGATAGAGGTGGTGTTTAGGGAGTTTTTGAGTAGCTTCACAGCTTCCGTCTTCACTTTTTGTCCATGAAATTAGGGCAATCCCCATCGCTTCAGGCTTTTGCATATTCTGTACCATTACGTTTTTAAGATTTGACCAAATCATGGGGAGAATAGAGATTATTCGAGACCCAAACTGACGCTTTCAATCAAATATCTGGAACCAGCAATAAATGAAAGGAACAGGTTAGTAGATTGTTGAAAAAGTGTGGCGGATTGGATTGGGGTAGTAGGGAAATTAAAATTACCAACTAGAAAGGCAAGAAAGTCCAATGTCTCTTCTTGTTGGCTCTTTTATGAATGTTGGACATTAAAAGATAGCTACTTTTTTTAGGAAAAGTCGTCTGTCATGCCCAGCAAGCATATAATACTTCGAAAATTCCTTTTAAAATACATATTTCGTTTGTGTATTTATTTGTATATATGTTAGTATTATTTTAATTTAATGGAACTATACATCTTAGGAATTTAGGATATATGTACGGATCTATTCTATGTTCCATCAATGGCCATAAGCCAAAGGCGTAAATTTAAACAAACGTGTATCTAATACCCAAATTAATTTATTGCCTCACAAAGATCTCAAAATGTTTTTTCTTTTTGTACTTTATGTGGAGATGTCCTATAAAGTTATGAAAGAAATATGAATTTGTGTATAGAAAACCATATAATTGTAATAAATCTGTTTTTTTAATAGAGAATTAGCCTCTTACACAAAGTTCATAAAAATTTGCATGTGATTTTTCTTATATACACTAAAGTAAGGACAATTGTTTAGTAATTACAGAACATTCTAAACCACATCGATAAAGTCTAAAACAATTAGCTGGAAAAAAAAATTTGGGTCTATTTGTTTTGTCTTTTTTTCTTTTTTATTTTTGTTTTTGCATCTTATTTTTATCATTTTCAAACAAATGTTTGTCAAGAAACAAATATAAATAAATAAATAAAAGATACTTTTACTTATAAACAAATCAAACGAGTCAATACCACTAAGATATGGAAAATATACAAATAAACAGATGTAGATTAGATACAAACAAGAAATAGATAAAAATTAGATAATCCAAACAGACTCATATATCTTAATTGTGCTTATGTTATTTCATTCAAGTTCAAAATTTAATGATCATACTATCGCTTTGAAAATTTTATGTTAACTAAATTTTGTTAAATTTGATACGAAAATAAAAAAATCATCAAAAATTTAAACTTATACAAATACTAGATATAGGGAGTTAACTATATTAAGATATATCAAATCCAACTTTAGGAACTTCCTCATTCTTATAAATAATTAGAAGCAAATCTATAAGACTTAGTGATAGCGACTACTATCTACAAATATCAACAAAAAAAAATGTGTTAAAACAATTGCACATATATACCTTATACTATATATTTAAAAATTTTATGTTTGTTTCTATTATATTATTGTTATTTTAGCATCATATTTTTTATCGTTCTCAAATAGATATTTATTAATAAATAAATACCGATGAAAAACTAACAGTTTTACTCATAAACTAACTAAATAGATAGATACTTATATGATAAAAATAAGTTACAGATATAGATCTAATATATATGATACAGATAAAAATCCGATAATCCAAACAGACCAATGATCCTGCTCAATACGTATCACCATTCCCTTAAAAAAGCAAAAGAAATTTATATATTTAATTTTCTTGAATCCCATTCATTATAAATTTAGATTATATATCTCATTATCATTTTCGAACAAATAATTAAAACATCATGAATCCCATATAACCATGTAATCTGGATTGGAAGCATGATCATTGGTTGAAGGCTAAATTGGCGATAGAATTAATCCAGTCATGTCCAAGTCCAAGTGCGCATATATTAATTAAACCCGGAGGAGCACACGTCCAACGTGCGAAATACATTGCCATGGAGGAAGTACTTAAAAAGGGTTTTGTACTTACTAAGATTGATACGTGTCTCTTTTACTTCACACACACGTAGGGTTAGGGATAGAGAGAGAGAGAGAGAAAAGGAGAGAAGGGGGTTTATAATGTGAAGGGGAAGCAAATGAAGAAATAAGATGGTTAAGTTGTTAGTGTGATGGACACAAAAATAAGATGATTACCTTATGAGTGAAGAAAAATGCATCGAAAAGGACAAGGATTGAGTCAAAGACAAGAAGACCACCTTTCATTTTCTAGTTTTTCGTATTAATCTAACAAGGTCAGGTCCCCTTCCAATCCGTTTTTCCCACTCTTCCTCATCTTTAATCCACTAATTCCACCTCTCCCCAGAACCCCCCACTTCACTTTCAATCCAGCCAAACATTTTATGAATTAAGTTACTAATTGCAAGTATCCCCAGCCCCCAATGGCATTCGGGTTAGAACTTTTAAAAGTATATTTTCACCATTCACAATGTTCCCAATTAACATTACTTAAAACCATCATCAAATCTCAAAAAAATAAATATAATCTTAATAACAGTACTTTTTGAATTCATAAAATAGTATAGGGATTATGATAATATATTTCTAAAATCTTATTATAAAATATTTAATGGAAATTATGTATATCATATGTTATGTACACATGGTATGTAATTATCAGTAAAATTTTGTGCATATATAACTATATAAATCAAAAATGGTAATTTTTTTGACATGTATCAAAATTTTATAAGTATTTATTCATCATGTACACATTAATATAATATGTAATACTTACTAACTCTTTTCTTTAGAGGTTAAGAGTTATATCCAACCAATAATTTAAAGGATGTATAAACAATTATCCCTAAAATTAAACTTAATAATCTTTATCTTACTATTGCATGTTTATATTATTCAAATATTGTAATATCTTAACAATATGTTATATATGGCATTATAATAATAATCACATCTTCATAATATCGAATTTTAAGCAAACCCCCACACAACCATCACAATCATCATCACTATTGCCACTTACGAAGCCTTCTCTCTTCTCTTTCTCTTTCTCTTATAAAACATCACAATATTGTACAACTATATAGTGTGTTGCTTTCTTTACCTCCATATCATCACCATAGCTAGGAACAACAGAAGAGAGATTAAGGTCTGTTTGTGGAAAATCCATTATGAGGAAGCCTGATGTATATACTAACTCTAGTGCAATGAGCAAAGATAATTGCAAGCTAGGAAATAATAATAGTACTAACAACAATAAGAGAAGCTAAGAAAGGGTTTGTGGTCGCCAGAAGAAGATGAGAAGTAATGAGGTACATGTTAAAAATGGTCAAGGATGCTGGAGTGACATTGCAAGAATGCTGGCCTTCAAAGATGTGGAAAGAGTTGTCGTCGATGGATAAACTAACTAAGACCCGACCTTAAACGCGGCGCTTTCTCTCCCCAGGAAGAAGACCTCATTGTCCATTTTCACAGCATCCTCGGCAACAGGTACTACTTAAATCACACATTGTTTTAATTATATATCACATAAATTCATGTCTTAGTTTTATTTGGTTTTGTAAATCTGGTGGAGAGGGGAGTTGGTCATTTTGAGTTATTATAACAAGCAGCTAGTAGCTAGAAAACCCTTTTTATACCATATTACTATAGAAATATTTGTTATCCCGAAAATGCTTGTCCCCATCCTATCCCAGCTAATAAACACTTAACATGTGTTAAAAAATTTAAAAAATAAAAAAATTCCGTAAAATAAAGCAATAACAATTATATCATGTATATGTGTCGTGTTATTATTAGTTGGGATAGGATTGAAACACAATGGCTGGAAGAGCAAAAACTTGTCTTCCTATAGGAGTATACTCTTCTAATGCATTAATTTTTTTCTCAGAATGAAAAAGGTTTTGATGAGTTTTGATTAACAATATTATAATAACGTGATATTCAGTTTGTGTTTAGTTTCAAAAATTATTTAAAACACTTGCAATAACATTCGTCAATGAGCATTAGAGAAGCAGATAGAAAATGAAAGCTAAACGAAAACCCTATCTGAAGGGACAAAATTTTTCATAAAATATTAATGTAATGTCCTTAATATCTTTAAAATTTATTTATAAATCTTTTTTTAGCGATGTTGTTCCTCTGTTTCTAAACTAATGCACCAATACATTTACATGAAATTAATTACTTTATTATTTTGGTCTAAGACTAATATAGATCCAGTAAATTAGCTTGATTCTAAGCAATAGTTCTACTTAAAGGTCTTATTCGATTGAATAAAAAGCATTTAATTTTACGTGTTATTTTACATTAGACATTGATAAGAACATTACTATATCCGTGAGGACAAAAGAATATGACTTTAGTGTCGTTTATTTAATTCTTAATTATGCCCCTGAAAAAATGATGAGGAATATGATGCATAGAAGGATAAGATGGGAAGCTTATACCGTCCCATCAACGAAACCGTTCAGTCAACTATCTAACGTTAAAATAAATATAGCAATTGGAATATGACCATTTTAGTGATCGGATCACAGTTGGATATGGTGGAGACTGAATAATAATGGAACGTCTAATCAAAATTAATTTTGGGATTATAGAATTTCCCATAAATAGAGTGTTCGCTTAACTCTACATGTTAGATCCCAATAAAATTATTGTATGACAGGAAAATTAAATTCACAGAGTTAAGCATAGTGAATCATATTATCAATCTTATATGTTACCCGTTCATTAAGCTTAATGAAAACAATAATATATTGAAATTTAAATTCTTTAGAATATTCAATGGAAAAATAAAAGAGAATTTTAGAATTTTTGGAATCCTAATGCAGATAAAACTGTTAGGTTTAGATTTCAATGGTTTGAGTGCATGTTTGTTGTGTGAAGATATCTTTTATTATAATCTGTTAGATTTGTAAATCACAATTTGTGTATATAAATTTATCTTAACGTGTTACAATTATATATATAATCAGATGGTCACAAATTGCGGCTCGGCTTCCTGGTCGGACTGATAATGAGATTAAAAACTTCTGGAACTCCACATTAAGAAAAGATTGAAGTTGTTGAATTCATCTCCAAATTTTTCTCCAAACGACAGCGATTCCTCGGATCCAGGATCAAACCATGTCATGGGAGGCCTAATTCCAACAATAACACAACAGCAACATGACATTGGAATTTTCCAAAGCATGGACTCAACCTCTTCATTCCCATCCAATCTCCAAATGCAAAATATGTTTGATCCTAATCTTTCCTTTCTGGAGGATACCAACCGTTTCGGCACCTACGGTGGTGGATTCGACGACATTTATTCTCTCGACATTCCTACAACCACCGATGGTAAAAATTGTCCCAATTTGGAGGTAGGAAATTTGCCTAAGTGGGGTTTAGTAGCAACTGATGATCAATTTTCGATTCCTAATAATAATAATTTAGCTCCAAGTAGCACAGGCACTGAAGAAAGCAGTAATACATCGATAGTAAGTTGGGAAAATAATATGAATGCCATGAAAAGCAATGGCAATTGCTTCATTGGAGATGTTGAAGTGGAGGGCATGCATGGTTTTGGTAATAATTTGACTCAAGGAGCAAACTTAAGAGTGGGAGAATGGGATTTGGAGGGTTTAATGAATGATATTTCTTCCTTTCCCTTCCTTGATTTCTAAGTTTTAGTATATTATTATTAGCCCTCTTAGTTAGTGCCTATCCAAAAAAAAATAAACCAAAAAAAAAAAGGAAAAAAAAAATGAAATGATTGCAAGAATAGGCCATCTAAACTCTTAGTTAGGTAGTGATAGAATCTGTTAACTCTTAAAGTATGATTTCACCTTTCATATAAGTTTTGAAAAGAAAAATGTAAATAACCCGAATTGATGCTAGAACCCTAAAATAGTTGTTGAAAGGATTATAAATAACTACAATTTGGGGCGTGCTTGCATTGTGTCAAAAGTTATAATAAGGTGAAGTTACACAGCATTTAAGGTTTATGGGATTTGTTCCTACCTAATTGATAGTTTAGAGGTGTATTTGCAATTTTTCTAATTAAAAAAAATTGAAAATGAAAATAAGAGTTTATAGAGCCCGTATATAGTTATATTATACAGTAGCTATACCCTTTCCATCCTTTTGTCTCTTTCTTCTTCATCCTGTAGACCTTCCATTTTATTTTGTCCAAGTTCTTCTCATAAAATAGCATTATTGGCTTATTTTCGTTTATGAGAATTTGTACATTAGGGGTCTCCCTCCCTCTCTCTCTCTCTCTCTCTTTTTTTACCTTTTTTCTTTTTCTTTAAATGTTGGTGAGCTATCGGCGGATTAAGGGAAATCAAATGTGAGATAAGAGTAAATACATGAAAGTAGCCCGCAGATATATGTTGTATATACAACATTTGAAGCCGTCGTCGTCATTGGGTTTTTCCTTGAGATGTTGGAAGAAGATGGCTTTGGACGTGTATAGGAGGCTGTCGGTTGGTGAAATTGTTATCGGTTTTCGTATGATGGATGAAAGAAATGTGGATATTACGTAGTATGTAATGTTGTATAGGAAGAAAAAATAAAAATAAGGTCAATTAGTTGGTTCAATTGTGGATTATTATTATTATTCATGACAATAATGTTCATCAACGTGGATGTCTGATCTGCGAAGAACTATTGTTGCAAGCATCATGTAAACACAACTTTAATAACACGCAAATCCCTCTCTCTCTCTCTCTCTCTCTCTCTCTTATAGGATGATAACCTAAAAAATCACTTAAATATTAAAAGCTCAATAGTTCGGAAATAAATATAGTATTTAGTATGTTAAATAATATAATAGTGCAATCATGGTTGAATATAAATATTAAATGACTAATGGGATCATCTCATTAAAAAATAAAAAAACAAGAATATATAGAATTTTTTAAAAGTAATCTAGTCTGTAACATTTACAATAATTGTTTTATTTCTACTATATAATATCATTAAAGAATTAGGGGGTCTATTTGGATCGCCTAATTTGGATCTATACCTTATTAGTATCTAATTTGTATCTGTATTGTATTTATATCCAATATGTTTGATTTGTTTATAAATAAAAATATCCATTTTTCATTTATATCTATTTCTTGATGAAAATCTATATGAAAACGATAAAAATAAAATGTCAAAATAACCAGAATATGATCCAATAAAAAAACCCTTATTTTCTGCCAAATTAACTAAGATTTACATTATGTGAAATATGTCGAGTTCCTCTCTTGTGAAATGTGCTTCAAAAGTTAGTCTAGCTATAGGTTGCACCAAGTCAAAATCAAAGTGAGAATTTGAGCAAATGATGTTTATTACTTTCATCTTACAGGAATATTATTCAAGAGTAAAATCTATCAACTTCTAACCTCAGATATATTGAGTTTATCAGAAACTATAAATTTTTTCATTCATTAATTTTGAAAAAGTCAAGAAAATAAGGTCAAATGATACTTCTAAAATAATAAGTAAAATGTTTCAATAGAACATTTCTTAAAACTTTTTTCTTTTTATATGCTTGTTGCTTGCTTCTTAAACAGTATAAATAGTCTTTATTTTAGACCCTTAAATGTCCAAGCGACCTCGAGCAATCATTGACCGGACCCAAATAGTAATGGTGTTGAAGTTATGAACCGTACAAGTTCTCGCTTTTTGACTCAAAAAACTTAGCAGATGTTGAAGCTAGCCGTTAGCATGTCTATGTACTGGAAGTTGCTTGAATGTTAACCATATATTTGTTTTTGGGAAAATTATAATAACATTACATGTGTTTACGACATTTTATAAATAAGTGGCTTATTTTTATAAATGCATAATTTGTATTTTATTATTTTTTGATATTATTACTTATGGAACAAATATACATATATGATTGGCGATGTACCACTACCATAGGTAAATTATTGCATAATCTATTAATGATAATAGATTGTAATCCATCAAATGAAAGAGGTTGATGCTGACCATCAAAATCTGAAGGTTCGGAGTAATTAAACAACCACAAAACCGGAGTCAAACCCAAAAATTCATACCCATTTTTAGAGTTAGTTTTTATTGCAAAAAAATCAACAAGAGGATTCCTAGAGTCAATTTCAATTGAGTGGAGCTTCGGTGTCGTTTTGGTTAGGGCTTTGTTTTAGGTTTGTAATGTGAACGTGGCCGTGTGCTGGGGCTCTAAGATTAGGACCACTTAGGAGCCTGACCATTAAGTAAGCGATCGCTTCCGGGAGGGTAAAACGAAAATTTATATATTTCAAACATACATTATGGCTTTAAAAAAAACGTACTATTAAAACTTTACCTTCTTAGAGCATCCCCAACGGAGCTCCTTGGCACGAATCCATACGAGAAAAAGATCGAAGATCGGCTCCTTCAGGAATGAAAGAGGTTCCATAATTTTTTTCGAATCCGCTGACAAGCACCGCAACTTCAACTTCTTCTCCTATATTTTATTTTATTTTCAATCAAAATTGTGGCTTCAGCTTCACTACCGCTTTTATCTACTTTTATTTTTTTAATCCTTTTTCCCATTTCAGCTGACTGCAATTGAAATCTTGATGTGCTTTTCATCTCAATGTTGCTGTTCTGCAAAATAAACGGCTCGTTCGTCTCTTTTTTTTTATTTAATCTATTCAATTAGTCACACTCGTTCTAAATTTTAGAACGGTATGTCCAACGGAAAAAATTTTTTCAACTATATATATGTAAAAATTTGCATTGATCATTTACCAAAAAAATCATCAAAACCTACCTTGCTTGAAGGAATTACTTCATAGTTGATGCTTGAGTTATATATGAATCCCAATAATCCTCAAAAATTGTCACATGCCAATCATTCATAAGACACACAAAATTTTTAAATACCCTCAAATTCACAAAATGCCTCTTATTTTCCATATAGTGTATTTTTTCATGGTCCCCTGAATATTCAAAATTTCCTAAATATGAGTCAAGGCCCACAAAATTTCAATCAATCATTTAGTTTCATTCAAATCCCAAGAACCATGATGCCTACATATTTTCAATGTCCTCCTCGATTTAGTCCCGAAAACATACCATAATTTAGTCCCACTGGAGTGCATCTTTCTCAACCTATAATTGATCCGACACCACAAATACCTAGCAGCACAGCTTCATAATATCCAAAATTCTCTACACAAGAAAATCTTAAGGACGAAGAGGATAACAAAAATGAAGAGGATGACGGACGAAGGAAAAAACGGTAGCATGTTGACTATAAACTTCTTATTTATGCATGGTTAAGGATAAGTAAAGATCCAATTATTGGAAATACCAGCCAATGTAGAGTTTTTGGCAATGAGTTCATGAGAGCTTCAAGGAAAGCCAAGCCTATGGGGGGGAAAATCCACAAAAACGAACATGGCAACAATGCAAATCAAGGTGGATGAAAATCTCCACGGATGTAATGAAATTTGGGGCTTGCTATAATCAAATAAAACGATGGACCTAAAGCGGGAAAAATGAGAATGATTATATAAAAGATGTTCATGATTTGTTTAAACGAAACAAAAAAAAAAACAATGTATGGTTGAGCATTGTTAGGTTATTTTGTGAAATGAACCTAAATGGAGGTTCAAATTGGAAATGCCACAAAGAGTCAAAGTAAATAAACCAAGGTGAATCAACCTGAAGCATATATAAGTTCATCCTCACAAAATAATGTACCTAAAGACAATGAGGTTGTTGAAATTGTCATCCAACCACCAGGTAAAGTGAGAAGTAAGAGAAAAGCAAAAGGAAAAATTGAAAATAGTGGGACAGTATCAAATTTGGCAATGAAGTTGGAAGGTTTAAGCAATACCAATCGCGAGAAAGTAGACGTGTTACATAAATTCAATGAAGTTACTGAACAGAAGGAACATCGGAAGCAGCTCAAGTGGGAGAAATCAATAATATTTGTTGATACATCGTCAATGGATGAAGTGCAAAGGCAATGGATTGAAGAGATGCAAAATGAAATAATCGAAAGAAAAAGCAACAATTAGTTCTATGAGTAGCCTTATATTATGTATTGCATTTATTTCATGAAATTGTTTAACGTAAGGGTATTTATTAATGAAATTGTTTTTAAGAAACTAGCCGTTGCAAAAGCATCCATTAATCAAATTAATTTTAGAAAAAAAAAAACTAGCCGTTGCAAAAGCCTTTGTCAATCAAATCAATCTGAAAAAAAAACTAGCCGTTGTAAAAACATCTATAATCAAATTGATTTAAAAAACCTAGCCATTGCAAAAGCCTCTATCAATCAAATTAGTCTGGAAAAAAGAAATGGCCATTGTAAAAACCTTTGTCAATCAAATCAATCTAACAAAACTAGCCATTGTAAAAACCTTTGTCAATCAAATTAATCTGAAACAAACTAGCCGTTGTAGATGCATTTATTAACCTTCTATATATATGGGAAAAGAAGCACATCGTCACCAAGCATTCTCACATTTCACATTTTCATTTACATCAACACTAATTTCACTCTCTCACATAATCATGTTGAGCAGTAGCTCTAATTCTGACTTCGAAGAGGCAGCTTATGAGATAGCTGAAGAATTGTTCTTGTCATTGAGTAGCACAAGAACAAAGCTTATTAACTCTTTATATCAAATGCTTCCGGAGTTAAGTAGGAATTCTTCCACAACAAGATGAAAGAGAAGATATATAGATAGAGGTCGTATTAAAGGTCAAAATCGTTTGTATAATGACTACTTCTCAGATAATCCACTATATACGGATGAGCGAATTCGGTGAAAATTTCGCATGAGGAAAGCTGTATTCCATTATATCATGCAAGCATTATAAGATTATTCTTCTTATTTCAAACAAACAAAAGATGATGTTGGTAGACTTAGCACTTTGCCTTTGGAAAAGTGCACCGTAGCTATTCAGGTGATGCTTTGGACGACTATTTACGTATAGCTGAAAGTATAATAGTGGAGTATGTCGAGCATTTTTTTGAAGGTGTCATTGCTTGTTTTGGTGATGAATGTCTACACGGGCCTAATTCTGCTGATATTCAACATTTACTAGCTGTTGCTAAGCAACGTGGGTTTCCTAGTATGCTGGAGAGCATTGATTGTATGCATTGGGAGTGGAAGAACCGTCCAGTTGCATGGCATGGTATGTACACTCGAGGTGATCATGGTTGTCAAACAATCATGCTTGAAGCCGTTACTTCATATGATACTTGGATATGGCATGCATTTTTCGGTGTTTCAGGATCAAACAATGATATTAACATGGTAGAGCTCTCTCCTCTATTTGATGATGTTTTAGAGGGACGGGCCCCTCTAATCAACTATACCATTAATGGTAGAAATTACAATATGAGATACTATCTTACAGATGTTATATATCCAGAATGGTCAACATTTGTCAAATCTATTCCATACCCGCGTGGTCCAAACGAGCAATTATTTGCTAGGCACCAAGAAGATGTAAAAAAAAAAGGTGTTGAACGGGCTTTTTGAGTACTACAATCTCGTTTTTATATAGTTCGTGGGCCTTCACGTTTTTGGGATCAAGAGGTTATGGGACAATAATGAGAGCTGTATAGTTTTACATAATATGATTATCGAGGATGAACGAGATGGCTATAACTTCAGTTATGAAGTTCCAAATAATGAATTGGAAGGCACTAGTGATTCGACACATCATATCTCTCGCAATCACATTGCAAATTATGCAACATACATTGAAAATAATATTCAACTTCATGATAGGGTGAGGCATCGTCAGCTACAGAGTGACTTAATTGGACACATATGGGAGCGATTTGGAAATTCTAATTAATATTTTGTGATTAGTAGTTTTAAAGTATATGATCTGAAGTGGTTTTTTTTTTTTTAATGCCATTATGTACTTCAGATTGGTCTATCATTGTATTTCTTTCTTGTTGTATTGGTTCAAAGCTAAATGATTTTCTTCTTTTTATGTTTTGGCTATTTAATATATTGTTACATCCATTATTAAATTTAAATTTAAATTAAATTAGTTATGGTTTGAAATAATAATAAATTATATATTATTAATTAATAATGCATTTATGGGTATTTTCTATTTTTATTTAATTTATTCTTACATAATTTTATAGATTATCATTTACATTAATATCACTTGAGAAAAAAAAAAGAGTATAATGTAAAAGTGCATGGGGTCCACAAAATCTTAAAAAGTTGTGAAAAAATTGTCTAAAGAGCCCAGAGATAAAGTGGTGAGGTCCTTTAAAAAGAGAGGTTCTTCAAAAGCCGATGTGGCACCGTAAGGACCCTGTAAAGATCCTTAGGGTTATGGATGCTCTTTTTAAGAAAAAAAATAATGTCAGAAATGGTAACTAAACTTTTATAAAATATGTAATCAAGTACCTAAATTTTAAAATTGATCAATTTAGTGCTTGAACTTTAAAATCGATTAATTTAGTAACTAAAAGAACTTTCCATGCACGTCAACAATATGTCCATGCTATCGATTAGCATACACAAAAAGCAAATTTAGATATTGAATTGATAAATTTCAAAGTCGATGTGTTAAATTGATCAATTTCAAAATTTAAGTACCTAAATGCATATTTTGTCAAAGTTCATGTATCAATCGTGACATTTACCTTTCATTTTATACCTCTGTTGGCTCAAGTCCAAAGTCATAAAGGGTGTTATACAAAATGTTATACAAGATAAACTTAAATGAACAAAATGTTATTTAAGATTGATATATTATGTCATAAAAGCATTAACATTCTGGTTTTTAAAAATTTAATTTAAAGTTTAATATTATAAAGTTCTAACGGAGATTTTACTGATTTTCCAACATACTTTGTAATTTATATATAGGTCTAAAGTGACAAAATGGTATCACAAAGTAAGATTTAATTTCGCAATTTAGGAACCAATAAGACAGTCATTATAGAGTAGAATAACGATAGCATTTTATCATACCTCCTCACCCTTAGTCTTATGCTGTTAGAACTTAGAACTTAGATGAAGGATGACATATTGCAATTTACCAATTCAGTTTTGTAATGTTTTATGTGGTGGCTTCATATTCCCCATTATATTTAAGGACAATTATTTTTTAGAAACTTCTTTTCAATTTATCCTTTTACAAGCTGAAAAAAGAGAGAAATAAACAACAAAAAATCTCTTCCCTTAAAAGGTAATTTACACCTTGAAGATGTGATGGGGACTTCAATAATTGAACTTTTACCTCAATTTGATACAATGAATCGATTTATTAAATTAGTGATGATACTTAGGAAACAAAGTCTGATCTAGGAGATTCTACTTGGTACACTCAAGAAAGGGATCATTGAACATGTTTCCTCATACTCAACTTTACTATGTTGTATTATACTCGAAAGAAAGGCTTTGAAAAGGTATTTTCAAACTTATATGGATGCCGATGTCATATGACATAAACCATTATGGTATAAATGAGCATCTGCATATAGAAATGGGTTCTTTTTTATATATTATAAGCCATTAGGCATGTATAAGTTTTAAGTCCTTAAGAAAAGAAGGGTGCATCTTAACCATTGAATTATCCAAAGAAATCCCAATTACACTAATCCCAGCCATTCATATTCATACATTACACTTCTTCCTCTTCGCAAGATCTAACATGGTTGTCTTGTGGAAATTCTTCTAGAAAAGGCCAAACAACAATTTGGTGAAAAATGAATTAAGGAATGAGCATTTCTAATTACTTCAATCTTTTGTCCTACACACTTCACAAGACTTAGAACTTATCTATTATTCCTCCCATGCATCATTAATCACATCCCCACATGTGTTGTCAGTAAGCAATCTCAAAGATCAACTTCACACTCATCAAATGTAATCCATCATTAACAATAACACTCACATACACACTTTTCCCAACAAAATCACATTTTTCAAATTCATCTACACAAATCTTATCCAAGGAAAATCAGTTTTGTTTGATTTTCTTTTCATCAACCTATATATTACATTCTAAGCAAAAAAAAAAAAAAACCTCTAACAAAAAATATAAAACTTGATAAAACTTATGCAAGTAGGTTTGTTTTGATTAACAAGCTTCAACGAGCTCAAGCTTATTTCATTTGCATTAACGAACTTGAACTTAAGGTCTTTTAGCTTTATGAACCTATTCGATTCATTGTTTTAAATTTTCATTCTCCTTTTTTTCTTTTCTTTTTTTTTTTTTTTTTGGTATATGGTTGCATAATCAGTACTTTTAAAGTTTTAGTACCATAATATATATAAATGAAATATACAATATATAATAATATATATTGTGATAACGTATATATATAATTTGCTTCAAAGCCTATTATCAAACTTGTTTGCGAGCTGGTTAATGAGTTGCTCGTAAACATGGATATAAGTTCAAGCTTGACTTGTTTTCATTTATGAAACAAGATTGAAACAAGATTAAAGTAGTGGCTAGTCATGCTCAAGATCACAACCAGCTTGACTCGTTTCCATGTTTATTGAAAATTATGGACAAAGTGTTTGAAAAATTAGAAGTACATACACTATATGAATTGAGCCTAATAAAACATTAAATTTATCAATATTTAATATAAATTTATAACCCTCTACGATACTTATCTGTAAGGCCCCGGATTTACCCCTATATTTAAAATAGGATAACATTCCATAAAATACAACTTTTAACTTCATTACTTAATAAAAGATCCAAACATAATACAACCATATATATATATATATATGTATATATATATACATACATTATAAACAAGGCTCGTAAACAAGCCATTTACAAAATATATCAAAAGATAACAAAAATCCTATTAACTAATACATAGGTTTTCAAACATATATGTACATATAGCTATTCTATTACATAAGGGTTCCATCAACGTCAAGGTCATCTATACTCCTCCTAATCATCTAAGAACTCTTCAAAATCCGATCCATATCCCTTACTTGTATAGAATTCGTTATCCATACCTGAAAAAGATAAAAAAAATATGAGCCAGATGCCCAGTACACAGTAACAAAAACAAATGTGTAATGGCACACAATATCTTAAACTATAATGCAATGTAACAATCATTCACTTATTAGATAATCTTTAATTAGTCAAACATCACTGGAGTATTCAAACTCCGAACAACAAGGATATTTGGGGGTCCTGAGTAACGATCACGACGCTCAGGGAATTGATCTAAGCAGCTCGGATACTTATATCTCTTAGATGATATATCTGATAAAGAGAAAATAACCTCATCTAGGGTTAACATCCATTACACAACTTCACTTATCTTAGTTCATAACATCATCTAGTCCAACTATTCCCATAAACATTTGAATTAAATCATATTATTTCATTCTAAGCTTAAGCAAACATTACGCCGATACCGTCTTCCCCATCAGTTACCCGGCGTACCACTTAAGAAAGTCTTATCAAAAGATAGGGGTGGCCTAAGCGTCTAAACTACCATGCCCCCAATCTGAGCAATGTGCTGCTCCCCGAACCAGATATCGATCTGCCATATAGGCCAGATACTGATTTAAACAGCGTAAGAGACATCCAATTCAAACAAAGTTTAAGTTTTTCTATATTAGAGATGGTTAAATATATGTCTATCCTAAGCAAGGAACAAACACGTTACTGCGTACCTTATGTAGGAAATCCAAATAGAACCTCGGGAATCCTTCAGAGATAAGCCAAATTCAAATCAACATTATATACTTGGAATTACACTCAAAGCATATCAAATCTTAAATTTAATACTTAAGACTTCAAATATAACTTATACATAGCCGTAACATATCATTTATACATTTATCAAGATCATACAAGCTCACAAAATCATCATTTTAACTTCAACCCATATATACAATATAACTAGATTTATCTTAACATCCATGGAAATTCAATTATGTGTTAAATCTACAAATATAATTAAATAATGCTTAATTATATCACTCAATCATCATCACACCTTAAATATCACTAATCCATCTCATTTTAGTTCAAAAAGACCCATTTCCTAAGCAAAAACACATTCAACAAACAAAACAAATTTTAAATTTTGTTTGGAAAAACTATAGTAGCTGGAAAGAAGTAGAATTTAAGTATTTATACTTTTGAAATTTGTAAAAACTCAAAACATGGAAGTTGTAGATCTCTTTTAAGCTTTCTAACGCAACTTGAATCACCTCAATGAAAGATCGTATGAAAAAGTTATGATTAAAATACGAAATAGTATTGCATCAAGAAAAATACGAATCACGGCCGTGATTTTTGGAAAGCTATCATAAAATGATTTTTGAGCTAAGAATCATGATCATGATTTTTGAGTTTCAAAGTTTTTAACCAACCCGAGGCTACCAAGAGATGGATCACGATCGTGATTCTTGAAATTTTCCCAACCCAAGCCTACCAAGTCTTGAATCACGTCCGTGATTTATAAAAACTTCCCAAAATAGAGCTTTTTCTCTTAAAATCGTGCCTGTGATTCATGAAATTTATCCAACCCGAGCCTACCAAGGCTTGAATCACAATCGTGATTTGCTTCCTGATTACCTATACGAACTCCCCTGTTTTTCATACTCCTTTTTATCAAACTTTTGGACATTCTACTTAACTTCAACACAAACCAAACACTTCTAACATTATTCTCACACTTCAAAGCTCATAAAATAACATTCAACACAACTTTCAACAAGGTCAACTTCACTTAACTCTTATTACACCACTCATACATCATTCCATTTTCATCAACACACTTTAACTACTAAACATGCATATATTATACTTCATTGACAACCTAGACCTTCATTAACACATCATCAATACATATATACATATCAAATTCACATTTAACAAACTCTACACTATGAAACTTGCATCAAATGTAACTTAAACTTACCTCAAATCTTCGGGCTTGGTTTGCAAGGCTTTAGAATGATTTTTTGGTGACCAACTTGTAAGAATTTGGATGTGGATCTTGGTCTTGAAGTTGGTGTAACTTTGGAAGAGAAAGTAATGGGTTTTGTGTTTGTTTTGGAGGTTGATTTGATGGTGGTCTGATTTTGGATGAAAATAGGGTATTTTTGGCTTAATGTTTATCCAAAATTGAATTTTAAGGCAGCCCAAACAAAGTCATAAAGTAGCTTTTTAGTTAGGCTTAATTAAGGTTATTAATTTAAATAAAACAAGCGTATTTAGCTAGCTTTTGGGTTTCAAAAAAAATCTGCTACACACAACACTTGAAATATACATTTATGTTTAATATTACTCATTCCATATACAACATCTATATGTACATCAATATTAAGTATTTATTATACTAATGCAAACATAATTATTCTACACTACTTAAACACATATATTAAATTACACTAGCTTAATCTATATGTAAAACATGTTATTTATTTATTTTAATATGCAACTATAATCACTCATATATAATATGATATCGGGAATAAAAGCATGGCTATTACATTATCCTTATAAATTTGTGATCTAAATCGAGTAAACTTTAATTCGCAATATTTTTTTTCGAAATTATATAGCAAGTGTAAACAAGATCTCAATCCGACAAGACAATGTTACCAAGAGAAAGTTCCTCATTAACACAGGTCCATTCATAACTGTCAAAATTTCATACGTCCTGAGCACAATAATTTTATTAAAAATATTACTTGAGATACGTAGGATAGTTTTATGCTTGATAAAAAAAATAAAAATAAAAAGCACAAATTGAATAGATAACTTAATAGGGAGCTAACATAAGTAGTATATAAGGATGATTAGATATTGAAATTAATAGTCTGAAGGTATGGAAAATTAATTTAATTATTGATCAAAGTTTAGATGGCGAATGTGGGGCTCAAGCAAGTGGAATGCCTCTAATTTCAATTGTAATTTAGTACCTAGTGATTTAGCATTTTTTTTTTTTTTTCACTGTGAGAGTTAATGACCATCACATTCCTTTTCATTTTGGAGTATGTTGCTTAGTTTTTCTTTATATTTTAGTGTCTATACTATAGTTTTAATGCATTTTTTTGTCTATTTACTAATTAATTTTTCAAAGTTAATAGTCAACTTTTCTTAATCAGTATATTACTTTACAAATTAAAAGAAATTTACTTATTAATTCTTTTTATTTTTAATTCATATATTATTTTAAAAATAAAAATTATCTATATCTTATAATTTCAATCATGAATAACTTTTTGCATGTGACTTTGGATTTTGATACAATCTTATATTACCAAAATACTCTTGAGCTCAATGTTATTTTAATATAAAATCTTATTATGTTTTCCATGGCTGCATAGGCAAAGTAAAGTTTGTAATGGTTAAAATCTGTAAACCATGTGTCATTTAATCTTATAACATTAATTTATCAACTTTTCAAACAATATACCTTTATATATTATAATATTATTTTTAAGATCAAGACAGAGGGATTTATATTGATTAGCTCACTTATCCAAGCAGAACAAAAGTATATCTTTCCGGTTACTTTGAAAAAATGGTTGTAATTGTTTGAATCTAATCATGGTTGTCATGTATCTAAAATATATAGTGCCTTATCATCTAATTGGAAGACTCGAATTGAATCTTTCTTTCAAATGAAGGGTCTTTGTTGAGTCCCACTTGGGCGTAGAGGCCTAGTAAAAATTTGACAGTCAACATTATTTATTTTTGAAAATACAAAAAAAAATTAAAAATAAGGTAGAAAAGTTTGTCTAAGGAAAAATGATGATTTTTAGTAGTACAATTTTAAGTTGAATTAATGACTTTTATATATTTGGCCAAAAATAATAATAATTTTTATATAATTTACAATTCAAAAGTCCAGTGGGTGCAAGTTTCTACTCATACTACATCATTATGAACTCTTTACAAATTATAGAATCATAAAATTTAAAACAAAGAAAAAACAGTGTTGGAATACTATTAGATACATAATAAAATGTTATATTAGGTGGAAGTATATGATCATAATAAATTTTAGATGGTTCGAATTTTTTAGATGAGATGTGTGAGAACATATTTTCGAATCAAAGTATACCTTGCATCCTTCCCCATAATGGCCAAAAAAAAAAAAACATGGTTGAAAAAACTACCATAAAAAACGATTTTTAATTTTTAAAAATATATATTAATTAAGAAAAGTTAAATATTATTTTTTAATAAATTAATTAGTGAATAGACATTAAAATAAAATCAAAATTGAAGTACCGACACTAATATGCAAAAAAAAAAAAATATATATATATATATATATATAACAGCCGTTAATTTTTGCTAATGCAACTACTAAATTAGAAGAAATTACTATTAAATCTCTAAAATTAAAAATTCAAACATTAAATCAACAAAAATCGAAAAATATGGGCACTTGTATAACTCTTTATTGAAAGCGATATCTTATTGCTTCCATGAGGAATGACAACAAAATTCCTGCTGGTATTATTTACTGGGGGTCACCGAAGTCCAATTCAATTTATAAATCGAACCGGAGTCGAAATCTTATTGCCGGTCCAAATTTTGGTTATAGGAAACCATCAATTATCACAATCCAACTTTGGTTCCTCCATGAAATTTTTTTAATTAATTAATTTTATTTTATTTAAATAAAAAATATGAAATAAATTTTTTTACTTAAAATAAAACTATAAGTATAAATCTCTTTTAACCCATTTTGTGGCGATGTATCTAGATGCGGCGTACGAGGGAAATCTCATGGCCCAGGTCCAACGGACAGACGGAAAATTAATTTTATTGCATAGAATACACGGCTCCATCAATTTTCCGACCATTTAAAGCGAAGCCCGGGAAATTCACCTAAACTACCCCACAAAGTCATTTTCAGTGTCAAAAGTTGGAAGAACCACTTCCTCGTCTCACTCTTCAAAATTAGAAAAAAAAAAAAAAAAATTTAAAAAGGTCCCACCACTTTCTTGACGCTATTTGTCCATTGGACTGACATCTTTGTCATGTTTTAATTTGAAGACCTCAACACCCCCCCACCCATCCCTAAAAATGGTAAAAGAGTATTTGTGTGAATTAGTTGATACGCTTTGCACCTCTCTTATATTATTATACTCGGTTATATCACCAATGCTATTTAAATTTTAAAATGATTACATATTTCAAATTTTTAAATTAACTGATTTAGTATTTTAAAAAAATTTTTTATGACTTATTAATAATGACTCTATTAAAATTAAA